>JASVEL010013053.1:0-462815 GCA_032618575.1 Nicotiana noctiflora
AGATTTGGATGATTCAAATGTTGGGTTCCTCCTTCTCTCTCTAAAATGATCTCACCTCTCTCTAAAATCAACAAGAAATGACCCCAAAATGAACCCCAAAGCCTATATATTGAAATGGGGTCGGGTTATAAAAATAGAAGAATTAACCTTGCGATGTCAATTTTGCTATAGCAGAATGGACCGTAGAATGACGCTGAAGAATGCACTGCAAAATTGGTACCCAAAACTGGGCTTCTCTGGTTCAATATACGACAGAAATGTGACCACAGAGTTAAAATGCGTTAGGAAATGCAGTTGCAGATTTGACACAAGACAACATTTTCTAGCCTTTGGTAATTTGATCATAACTTTGCGTAGGAATGTCCAAATGATAACGGTTTGAAGCGTTGGAAACTAGAGTCAAAGAGCTATCATTTGATATACTATTCGTCACATAAAACATTATACATAATTATATATTGTCGTTTAAAGTGGAGCCTTATGCAAATCCATTTAGAATATGGGCCTATTACGAAAATCTTCCCATTTGGCATACACTTAGGCTTCCATTTGGACCTCACATAACTTACCATAAGACTTATACTCATATTTACCAAGTCTAATTCATGTCCACCATGTTAATAGTACATAAAAATATTATAATAAGCATGTGTGACAACACAAAATCCTAAATTACTTAGCAAAATTTTCAGGGGCCATACAATAACACAAACATAACCCGAAAATGCCCTACCACTATGGCTCTCCCTTTTCTCTCATACGCTCGGGCTTCAGAAATACAGGGGAAAGATGTCTTCTGTAATGAATAATCTTGACTTAGATGGGACCAAGAAGAGACAATTATATACGAAGAAGATCGGTCCACTTACAAAAATACCCGAACGAGAAGGGATCAGTGTTGTCAACTATGCTTCGTTATCAGAATGGTTATACCATGGAAAGATTGGGGACCATCTTTAAGAAATGAACACAAACACACTTCTTGCATGTTTGAACCCATAGATCTTGATGTATGACTATCTTTTACATGGACTACATATATGCATTCTTCGATATCCCTACAGAGCGGTATTGAAATTAAGACTACAATCATACGGATTCGATATATGCTTCACTATTGGACCAGTCCTTGAATAGTTCAAAATGATGTGGTGGCCAAGATACACACCGCTTAAAGAAAGTATGAATCTTATTAAATTAGTCCATTATGGTTTTCTTTATGATTTTGGACAACTAAATTAAGTTCTAGCAGTTGCTATCTCACGAAATTGGCCCATTTGCCAACTTGAAATGAAAAATGCCTTCCTATATGGTCTTTGATGTTAATAGGTATACGTGAAACAACCTCCTGGATTTGTTAATCCTTCTAAGCCTACTCATCTTTGTCGCTTTTATAAGGCCATTTGTTGGTATTCGTCAAGCACATTTGGCATGCTTTCAACGGTTTAGTACCTATCTTCTCCAAAATGGATTTCGTAAGAGTGTTGCGGATACATCCATCTATCTTTCTTCACCATTCCTCTATTGGCTGTATCATCCTTTTACATTATATTGACGACATCATCTTAACTGGTGACAACAGATCTTTTCTTACTCAATTTATTCACCGTCTCAGTAAATATTATTCCATGAAGGACGTGGGTTATCTCATTGACTTCCTTGGCATTGATGCTTAGCTTGACTCCTCTAGCCTTCTTCTGTCACAAACCAAATATGCTTTAGATTGATTCTGCCAGACCAACATGCTTGGTTGCAAACCTTGTGCTACACAAATTGCTTCCGGTTCTAAACTTTCAGCTTTTGATGGTACACCGCCCTCTGATCCTCTATAAGAGTAGTGATGGTGCTCACCAATATATCACTCTCACTCGACCGAACCTCAGCTTTGCTCTTAATCATGCCTTCCAGTTTATGGCCAATCCCATAACTGTTCATGATAACTGTCTTAAATGCTTTTAAGGTCTTTGAAAGGCACTCTCCATTATATTAAGGTCTTAGATTTCCTCATCGCCGTATCTCAACACTTTTTTGTTACTCTTATGCGGGGCTGGTTGTCCAAAAATTCATCCCTCAACCACTAGATTCTGCATTTAATTTGGTGACAATATAATTTCTTAGGGCTGAAAAAAGAAACCAACAGTTTCATGTGCTAGTACATAAGCTAAATACAATGCGTTAGCTATCACTGCTTATGAAATTTGATGGCTCTCCTACTTGCTAAAGGATTTACATGTTTCAATTCCTCACACATTCCTTCTCTTTTGTAACAACTCTTCATACTCCACTTCCACCTTATTCCTTTCAAGGTTGCACCTTGTCATAAGTTCTCGTTGTCTCCATTACGTGCTTCTACTGTATCACCTCAGGAAGTAGCAAGAGGACGCAACAAACTAGAAGATTAATATGGCCCCACAACTACCCTATATTTTACTTTCTTTCAAATCAGATTGTTCTACTGCTCGAGGATTGTGTTCCTACGATAGTAGTTGAAGAAAAGGCTAAAAGTGGGCTCGCTGAAGGAAAAGAATGAATTCAGAAATCTTAAAAAGGAGGAATAATCCATTTTCTGTCTTATTGTATCCTCAGTGGAATAAGCGTTGGCATAAGCATCAGTATCTACATAACTATATCCATCTCAAACATCAGAATCCTCATCAGCAGATGAATCCATAAAAATAGCTGCCACTTAATAATTATCCGAACCAACAAACTTTTACAAATAGTGCAAACTAGGGTGATCATAGATTAGGGGAAGATTTAGAACCCTATGGGAAAAGATAGGTAAGCAAATGGCTAAAGGCTACCAAGACTTTAGAGGCCAGTCATAATTTCTGAAACACCACCCAAAATGATATGCGCCATCATTGAAGTCGGTCAGTCAAGCCTAATCTTCGACCACACCCTTAACACTAATCTAGAAGCATTGATACATGAAACGCAAAATTATGAGCTTCGGCAACAGGATCCAGACCCCTTTCGAGAAGCTAGAAAATCATCTGATGGTAAAGTGGAAGCTAAAGGATATAGGGCTACCACCTTCTAAATAAATATCTGGATACATTGTAAAAAAAAAGGTAGGGTGTTTCATATTTGAAATAAACAACACGCAAAGCATGATGTGTGATGTCAAATAGCTCTTTAGGTAGGCAATAACAATAAGATTCCATAGAGAAGCGCCATAAAAAATAGAAGCCACCCATTTCCAGCAGAGTCAATGTGAAATAAGAAGGGCCTTGAGCCCGGTACTCCTTCTTCAATCTATCATGCATATCCAAGCCTGTTGCTTCTGTAACATCAAAAAGAAAAGAATGACCACTACTACTACTTTCACTACTAAAGCTAGGGTCTCTTCCACTCAGATTCTTTCCTTCGGTTTAGGGAAGGTTGAAAGTGAAGTCAAACGAAGGAGAGTTAAGTTAATTGCTCAGTCCCAGGCTATAGCGCATGACACTATGCTTGATACATGCAATTGCTTTCCTTGGCACTATAGTTTGTGACTTGTCTCCGCTCGCCCTCGATCAAACTATCAATTGAATAAGAGAAGAAAGCTCAAGATTCACCATTTTTGGGCTCCCCCCTTTTTCCTCAATTCGTAGATAGAGAATCGGATTCTTATCCATGGAAAGTGGCATCGTATAACAATATAATTACTGCTTTCAGAATCTTTCTCTCTAACCTCTTTCATTAAATTACTTGTCCTGAAGTTGACTGTCAAAATCCATTGTGACTCAAGAGGTGATAAGGGGACCTACGCTTTGTCATTTTCGGTATGTTAAGTCTACTAGCTTGCTGGTAGGTGTCAGCGGTACGTAGCTTTCTGTATGTGTTCCAGAGCACCATAGGTCTTCAAAAAATTTGTGGAATCCGTGAAACTTAAGGTTGGAGGTGGGAATCGTCCTGCTCGCATATGCAGCTGCAAAGATCTGATCCTCGCTGGTACTCGACCAATACTAATAGCTATTGTGATAAAGCAGCACTTTTCTTCCCCTCCAACCATGAGTCCGGACTGTTGCCATGATGTTGAGTGAACTTAATCGTAAGTCCCTTAGTGCAACTCAACTCTTCTCCGAATGGATGAATGTCGGGATTGAATTCCTCCTTTCGAGTTACTACCCCGTGGGTTCCTTCACTTCAAACCAAACTTTTTGAGATTTGAAGATATAAATTATATTCTTTATGGTAGGTGGTATATATATATATATATATATATATATAATAGAAAGGATTCATTTAGGAGCGCTATTTTCATGCAACTAGTTTTATCGTAAATTAGTGGTTAAAGAATGTTATGTCCAATTATACCCATGTTTTTACTTGGTCAACAACCAAGCAACTACATATATCTAAAAACGTCTCTCTTTTTGTTTGGAGGGAGCAGAGCAATCAATGAATGAACCAAACCATCAAGTTTAATGAACTTCTACAAGCCGTAGAACCCCATTTAGAGGTCGTTCAAATCATGTCAAACGCAGGTCAAGAGGGGCTACAGCAAGTTCATGGGAATCTATACGTCCAGTAATTCCCATGTTTTTCCTTGGTCACTAACCAAGCAAATACATATATCTAAAAATTAGCTCATTTTGTTTGGGGGGGAGCAGAGCAGTCAAAGAATGAACCAAACCATCATGTTTAATGAACTTCTACTAGCCATATAACCCTTTTTAGAAGTCGTTCAAATCATGTGGAACGTGGGGCAAGAGGGGCTACCACAGGTTCCCGGTAATCCATACGTCCAATTATTCCCATGTTTTAGCTTAGTCAATAACCAAGCAACAACATAACCATCATGTTTAATGAACTTATACAGGCCGTAGAACCCTTTTTAGAGGTCGTATAAATCATGTCAAATGCGGGGCAAAAGGGGATACTATGGGTTCCCGAGAATCCACACGTGGAAGGAACTTCGGTGGTTGAAGGCGAAGTCTCACAAAATGATATTTGGGCTGATTTGAATAAATGGAGTTGAAAGATCGTATTTCATCTAATGAGTGGAGGTCTATAGAAAAACATTTTGACCTCTTCGAAAGCAAGATACAGACCATTATAGAAGAAACTCTCTCTTTATATAAGCAATGGAACCTTCCCTTCAGATACAAGAAGATGCCAATATTGACAGCGTTATTGATTCCTACTTCGCCAATCTAAACCACTTCGTGTCTAATCAACAGCGGTTACAGCATATTAAGAAGGCGCAAATCTGTATAGAAAATCCCACTAATAAAATTTGGCATGAGATCAAAAGTTTCATTGAGAGTTATAAGGTCTAAATATTCTTGATAATATTAAGGTAGTAAGAGTTTATGGAGGGTGGGAAAGTAAGAGGGGACCCCTGTGGTTAGACTAACTAGCCTCTAAGGTTAGTGAAGTTCCTTCTATGGTGAAGTGAAAGATTTTTCACAATAGTGGGAAGAAGAAAGGTGGAACCAAGCGGAGCGAGAGCAAAGCAAGTTCCAGTGGTGGGTTATCTTCCTGGTCCCATTGAAATATGTTTCATGGTATGAAACTCACTTCATACCTGCGACATACTCAAAGGTGGGATAATAATGACTCTCCTCGACAATAAGGCTATTCAACCCAGTCACCCCTTTCTATTTGCAATTACCGCTACAGAATAGTCATCCCCAAAAGAAACAGTTTTACAAATCAAGTAGGTTACTTTTAGAATAGGTTGTTCTCGAATAAGCTCTTTGAAAGATAACTGAATGAATTTAGGCCCTTGGGGAAGGGTCTACGCCTAGGGGCTCTTTTTAGCACTTCTGAGGAAGTGAAGACAAATAGTCGATTGCCTACTTGACTACTTTCATTTTCTGATGTCAGAAAATTTGTTCTATCTCATTCTTTTAGTTGCAAGGGAACCGTTAGGTTGTAGTGGTTGAACTAGAGCCAAGCAGCATTAGACTAAGCGAGTCAAATAATGGTAGTGCAAACCATGTTGGATGACGGGTGGGGTGAGAAAGAAGTCCTGCTCTACTGCCCTATGTTAAGCAAAGTGAGTTTACTTCATTTCACACCATGTTATTCAGTCTCATGGAACTAAACTCTTAGATGGAGTATGAAGCTGTCTCTATCCATAGGCACATCCACCCCATATGCACACTTAGCAACATTGTTCATGTTGAAAAGGAGTCGTGAGGCGTTGTCATGTCACGCCCAAGGTTTTTTCTACTACTGTAAAAATTTTACCATCTACACGTCATGGTAGGGGGTATTCTTGCAATGATCTTCATTTCTTCAGGAATGGAGCCGGTAAGTTGGTATATAGGCTATCTCGGTCCAGTTTATAATTCACCTCTATTTTGTATCACGCTTCCTCGTTAGCTGGGAACCCCCTCCTCTATGAAGCAGAGAATGATCGATCCAAGAATGAGAAGATAGAAGAAGATTTTTTAATTATCAGTTGTGACATCGAATAATACATATCCAGGGAGCAAATATTTCGGTTATCTTTCATCTTTGAAAAAGTAAAATACATCCTAGAAAGAGGCTACGGAGTGGTTGAGGGTTGAGTGAGGGCCAGCGGTTGCATTGAGAATATTGAATTTCATGTGTTTGATATCCCTAGTTCTTTGAATCTGTTATTGGGTAGGCCATGTAACCATGCCTTTGGGTGCTCATCCCTCTTTGTTACAACAAAAGATTAAGATTCCAGGAGATGGGGGAATTCTTCCTATCCATGGAGATACTGATAGGGAGACACCTTTCTTCGAGGTGAAGGATGACAGTGCAGGATTTAATCAAACCGGGTTCCAGTTTGTTAATGTTATAGATAGGGTGACCCTTTATTTTTGTCCTATGCAAATCATGACGTGACTCATATAGAGATAGGGCATTTTCCTTGACTTGTCTTGGGGAAGAAAGAGCAAGGGGTCACCAAAATTTGTGAATCACAAGGCAACCAATAGACTGGGTTATGTTCCTACTAAGGAAGACAATGTAGCCGTGGTAGATGGGCGAAAGAGAGAAGAAGGTTTGTCCCCATATCCCAGAACTCTCATTTCAAGGCGTAAATGGGTTTCTCATAACCAGCTCTAGATGGGTTGGATATCAAGATATCCTGAGTAGTTTATCCCTATTATCTAAGCTTTTCGGATATCCTCCCTTTCTTCAATCTAGTTTATTTAAGCAGTCCATTCCCTAAAAATTCCATTCTTTTTTCGTTGGGGGTCACAATATTCCTTATATGGTCAATTTTTGCATAAAGGTTGGGCTGGGCAGTAGCTTTACCCATTGTCATAATCAAATGTAGCGTTTCATTTAAAAAGGCAAGGCCCCTAGTAAAAAGGGAAAGAACAGAGGGAATATGGGCTTCTTTCACTCACTTGAGTTTTGTTTTCGACATATCATTGTTGAGTAGCAAAAGGTATAAAGGGAGTCAGAATGGAATATCGTATGTAATGTTGAATCGAATTTGAAGCTCTTTCAAACGAGCGAGGAACGAGAAACACAAGTTCCGCATAAGCACTCGACATGCAGTTAGCTTAAAACAAGTTCATCATGTGGTTGAGAAAAGCGCACCTCTGTGAAGCAGCCTAGCATCACTTTAGATAGGAGCAGAATGGATGACTCAAACAAAAAGTAAGTTCTGTGGATCGTTATATGATAAACTGTAATGGAGATCTTGATCAAGATTTGGTGCTTCGCACAATTTTGGGCCTAGCAATGTTCTATTCGTCATATGAACTGAACGGTAATACTCTATTGCCCCTCTCATTTCGTTCAAGTGGAATTACATCCAGCCTCTCACGGATGAAGGTTCCACAACACATGGGAGAGCTTTTAGATCCTGCCTTAAAATGCCCATTCCTCTAGAGTTCCGAAGTGATTCTCATTCTCACCACAGCCTTTTTCAAAAAAAGCCTAGCAAGAATCTCATAGTAGTACGAAGGGGGAGCAAAATCGTATCAAGGAGTGGTTCTTCAGATCGATCATAGATTCTCGACCTCGTCCGTAGGCTTCCACTCCAGTTGACCTTTCTTGTTTCCATCCCACCGTGAGAATGTAGAGACCAAAACCAACCCAGCAAACAACAATTACTATGCCCCTATTAGTAAAGCATGTATTTCTTGCAAGGCTTGCTGAGATTCTTCAGTTGACAGACATCGCAAAATTAGTCCGTTGAATGTTCGTCGATCAAGGTCAACATAATAGTATACTATTTTGACCTCTGATTGGTTTTGCCGTCGACCATTTGCTAGCCATGTTCCTGAATATTCACAGAATAGGGCTTCGATGAGCCCTTGATGTAAAGGTGTTCTTGAACCCTTCTAAGCAATTATAAGAGTGTAGAGATGGATCTAGGATTGAATATGGAACCGAGCATAGAGAATTGGAGGCGGGCAGGAAGATTGTCTAGATGGAGTAGTCACTCTAGAGCAGGTTCTTCATCTGGATAACCGCATGCATAAACCGTAAAAGAATCATGAAGGTCTAGTCTAGAAAAAACCCAAATTTTGTTGGGTTTGTTTTTTGGTAGGAAAGGCGGTCATAGGAAGAAATGCGCTACCAATGAATAGATTGGTCTACTAAAGTCAACAATATCTTTCTTCATATACGAGACCGTCTGCTTTTCTATCCTAGACTATAGATATGAAAGAAAAATGAAAGATAGATATTCCCATGGTAGGAATAGGGCAACGACTCTAAGGAAGAGAGCAAGGTATTTGAAAAAGGTTATAGGAATGAATTCCAACCTTAACTTTGTTTCAAATAGGGCGCAAGATAGGGACATTACTATATGAATGTAACAACCCGGCCGGTCGTTTTTAAAATTTACGCCTCGATCCCTAATTTAACTGTTCCCCTAAGTTCATTTCTGCTATTGTTGTTTGTCGGGAGGGTCGGTTCTGAAATTTGGAGTGTTTTGGGACACTTAGTCCCTAAATGAGAGCTTTATAGTTGGAAAATGGCCCGTATTCGGAACAGTGTTAAGATAACCTCGGAACGGAAATCCGATGGTTCCATTAACTCCGTTAGGTGATTTTGGGGTTGACAGCGTGTTGGAAATGTATTTTGGAGGTCTGTAGCTCAATTGGGCTTGAAATTCCGAAGTTTGAAATTTTGGCGAATCTAATTGATAGGTGGGATTTTGATCCGGGGGTCGGAATGGAATTCCGACAATTTTTGTAACTTCTTTATGTGATTTTGGATATGTCTGCAAATTTTCAGGTCATTCGGACGTCGTTTGGTCGGGTTTTTGATTGAATATTGATTTCGGAAGTTTAGATGAAAACTTAGGCTTGAATCCGCTACAATTGGATGTTTTCTATGTTTAAGTACATGTTTTTATGATTGGAACAAGTTCGTATCGTGTTTTGGAATATGTTGGTGGTTTTCGTTGGGGTCCCGGGGGCCTCGGGATGAATCCGGACCATCATCCGGGCACTTTTGAATCAGGAAGACTACATAAAATTGTAGTAGCAGTGCAGCAGGGCATTGGCCTTCGCGTTCGCGAGGCCTGAGCCGCGTTCGCGAAGGTCTGGTCTAGATGGTCATCGCTTTCACGTATAGAAGGTACCGGTCGCGTAGGTGGGGGTTGAGAAGCATCGCGTTCAAGATGGGGGTGTCGCGTTCGCGTAGTTTAGATTTGAAGGCTGAGGATTTTCTTCATCGCGAACGCGTGAAACGCGTCGCGTTCGCGAATGGTCGGTTTGGCAAGGCACCGCGGACGCGTGGGGACTGACGCGAACGTGAAAGGTTAGCGTCCAGCCAGAAATATTAAAAACCAGAACAGTTCATCTGCAACCCATTTACACAAAACCTCCATTTTTGAGTCCTAAGACAAGGTATTTGTGAGCACGTGATTTTAGCACTAAGCAATAAAATTCAAAAATTAAAACATATAAATATTATTGATTGCAATTGCATGTCTTGGTTGAAATTAGATACATTTGTGATTGAATAATTAAGGGTTAAAAAATAGAAAATTAAAAATAGAGGTTAAATACATGCATTTTTGAATTAATTAGAAAAATCAACAAAAAAGAGCATTAATAGCGGAAATTATGGGAAAAATAGTATAAAATTGTCAAACAATATCAGAAAATTAGTGAAAGTAGGAAATTGAATAATTTAAATAATACAAAAAGAAAAAAATTAAATACAAAAGGAAATTACCACAAAAATAATTGAAATACCAAGA
Organism: Nicotiana noctiflora; assembly: GCA_032618575.1. Taxonomy (NCBI): domain Eukaryota; kingdom Viridiplantae; phylum Streptophyta; class Magnoliopsida; order Solanales; family Solanaceae; genus Nicotiana; species Nicotiana noctiflora. The sequence goes on from JASVEL010013053.1 coordinate 10,139, forward strand.
GAAATACAAAAATACAATAAATTTGGGCCAAAGAGTCTGAAACATTGGCCCAAACACATTGGCCCAAAGAGCCGGTCCAATTAATTCAAATTAAAGCAATCTCAGACATTCATCCATTCAAATCCAACGGCTGAGACTTTAGCTGAGAATTAATTAGTTAAAAGATCTAATCCTAGCCGTTCAAACCTGTTGATCTAACGGAAGAGAGCATATCTCTCATTTAAACTGAGACGGCAGCGTTTTAAGTTAGCTAATCCTGACCGTTGATCTTAATTGATCTAATGGTCAGGAACTCATCATTACCCTCGAGTATATAAGGCCTAGGTCTCTTAGAGACCAGCCATTTGCTTCTTACCCTAACCCTAGCCGCCCTTCTTCTTATCCCTTTCTTCATCTTCTTCAAAGCCGGCCGGCCATGGAGACTGTCCCTCTCCATGGCAGTCTTCGGCCATATCCTATCTCCCCCCCCCCTCTTCTCTCATTTTCTTCTTCACCACAAACCCTACAAAAAAAAAAACTCCCATGAAACCTTGAAACCCTTCACCTTCTTGAAACTCCGGTCATCGGAGTTCATCGCCGATGACCAAAACTATGAGAACCACCACCAAATTAACACCAAAGCACCCTTGCCCTGATCTATCCCCCCATCTGAACCTTTTCCATTGAATCTTCCCCTTCCTTCTCGAATATCCAAAAGAAGGTCGCCAGAAACCTAACTCCGGCGACTCAAAACAAAACACCCCCAAAAATCCCATCTTTCTACTTATAATACTTATCCCTTAGCCAGAAAACTTCGAAACTAAAGTCTTGTGCGAGAAAAGAAAAACCAGAAAGAAAATAAAGAAAAAAAAAGATAAAACTGGAAAAAAGAAAAGAAGAAAAGAAAAGAAAATGGGGAAAGCTTAGGAGTCAGATCCTGCGAGCTAAGTCCCCCTTCCCTATCTTGTTTGTTTTGTTTCTTTAATTTTTGTTATCTCTGCCTTATTCTGTGTTTTAGCTTGTTTTCTCTTAGTATGTTAGACTGCATGTTTAGATTAGGGTTTTTTCTTTGAGAAATTTTGTTTGTTTGTTCTATTTCTCCGCTTAAGTTCTGTTCTTTCTTGTCTTTATTTCATATCTTTCATTTAGATGTCTCGCATGTTTAGATTAATTTTTTGCCTTTGAGGAATTTTTGTTTGTTCTATTTCTCTGTTTAAAATCTGTTCTTTCTTCATGTCTACTACTTAGATCTTCTGCATGTTCAAGATTAGTTCATATCTTTTAGAAAATGTCTGTTGTTCTGTGTGAACCTTGCTTTCATTTGAAACTTCTTCATCTGCTTTACCTACGTGTGCTTAATCAAGAACATGTTAAGCATCAATTAGGGTTTTCAGTAGTCCCCTAAGTATAAGGAAGTCTTGACTATGCCTGCTTCATGGCTAATTGACACTATGTTGTGAAATCTGAGTTGTAAGTCTTTGATTGAAATTCAACAATATTCAATCCCTTTCTCTGAGTTTTGATTAATTGATAAATGATTCTGATTTCATTGGCTATGTGTGCAATTGTGTGTGAAATTGGCTATGTTTGCAATAGCTTTGTGTTAAGTTGAGTACTGTTAATACCTATCATGCCTAGGTGGATTGGTTATAGCTGTAGTAGTGTTAAACTTGTAAGTGGTTAAAATTGAAAGCATGTGTTAAGTATTTTAGAATAGGTTAAAACTGAAAACCACAAAAAGAGGCTATAAGTGACTTAAATAACAAAGAGTGGTCAGTTTTGCAACTGACCTACTCTAATAGGCTTCACACACTAGCTAAGATTTAAATAGGCCAAGTGTGTAATAAAAGTGGTTTAAGTCTAATAGAGTAGATTTACCAAGTCCAAAATTGACCCATGATCACTAGTGGCTAGACTTGCAAAGGTCTCAGCCATGCCTGCGTTCAGTAATGGGCCTCAATTGCAAAGCTAAGTCCAATCTTTGGACTGGCTAAGTCTTAAATAGGTTAATAAGAAGGCTAGTCCTGCAATTTAGTTTCAGTAACAGAAAATGAAATAGAATGGGTTAAAATTGAAATAAATATTAAGTCTAATCTGGCCTGTTCTTAAATACTAGTACAAAGGCTGGCCATTAGATAAATAAGAGCTGAATCTAAGGAAATCTGACCTAGGTAGGTCGAGTAATTAACCAATGCCTTTAAGGGAATATAAGGAATAGTAAATGGTAAAGTTGTGGATTAAATATAGCCTATAGGGATACATAAGACATTTGTGCTCCTGATTTCTGCAATTCTGCATAAAATTAAGGGTACATTGGTCTTAAGGAAAATGGAATTCAGTAAAAAAAACACTAATAAATAGGGGCACATTAGTAAAAGCCCCAAAAAGGAATCAAATAGAACCTTCCAGCACATGCTGGAAGGCGTCTTGTAACATAAATTGGGTTTAAAATGTAAGATTCGGTAAAAAGAAGGGGAGGGAAATATAATTATTTTCTATCTTTTCCCCCCAAAAAAATTTCACCACTTCCCACCTATAAATACCCCTACTTAGGACTAGTTTAAGGGCTAGATTTTGGAAATCAAAATTTTCAGAAAGAACAATACACCAAATAGCAAATAGTCACCTAGGTTTTCTAGATGAAATTCATATTTGAAATCGTTTGGGATTTCTGCTCGTTTGTTGGGTTTCTAATTGCTGTTTCTGTGTTATCTCATCTGCTTGATTGGGAATTCATTCTGTCACTGTTGTATTGCCTGTTGATTTTAGTTGCTCTATCTATTTCAATACCCCTAGGACTCATTGAGTTTATTTGCTGAATCAGGTACACATCTTTGATCAAGGCTATGTAATGTGGAAGTTATGATGAAATGAAGTTTCGAGTTCAAAAGTCTTTACTATTATACATTTGATGTTTCTGTTAGCTATTTGGTTAGTTCAAATTTTTAATTCATTAGGATATCATTATGTATATGTAGAAGCTCGAACGGAATAATGTAAAAAGTAGTAAATAGTGGTAGTGTTGTTATAGTATCAAAATCACTTAGCTAAATAGGTTAAAATCATAAAACAGACTAATTAATCCTGACGTAAGTCTATAACCACAAGCTCGCAGCAATGACTTTAATCAGTTCATATAGATAGTTTAATTTGGTATTTGACATTTAGATCCAAACAAGTTCTTAAATAACAACAGTAAAATGAAGTTATAGCTTAGTTAAGACTGATTTTCATGATGTCCCACAACCAAACTCAGTGATGAAATGTTATTATGTATCTGCGAATGATTCAATTTAGTTTAAGTAATTGAATGCTAGGTGTAAATAATTGAATCGTTTAGCTTTGTTCTGTTTTACATGATTAAATAGTATCCTGTCATTTAGCTAAAGACAACTTAGTATGAATTAGTATTAGAAAAAACAAAGTAGAAAATAGTTCTGTTAATTAAGATCTTCTGCATATTAGACTCTCATGATCCAGATTTGATACTGTTAGTTTGTACAACAATTTCCTTTTAATAATTAAAAGTTCAATTTGGATTCGTCTCTTTGCCTGTTCTTATATGAGTTTCTATTTTCCGCTTCTATTTTGCTTTGGTCCAGGCCTAATGTGCGACAATGGCCTGGACTATGTTAGAGAATTAACTAGGCTCTTGAATGAAAACCCAGATCTTGTTTGGGTTATTAAGACCCAGATACATGTGCTAACCTGCTAATTAACAATCCAGAAGTCCAGGCCCAATAATAATGGAAGCGATAAAGACCTGGACTCATTTCTAGAAATGTTAGATAATTAAATGCGATTATGGGAAAAACAATGATAGGAAAATGTAGTGACACATTAAGTTTGAACTTAAAAAATGCATGCGATGAGCCTCACACAATAACAAAAATAGTGGGTCCCCCTTATAGTAACAAAGTGATAAAGTATAATAGATCCGGGAAGGTTAATAGTAAATTCCATAACATTTCCCAAAAGATTTAAAGTCGTTAGACGCTTATTAGGCACGATTTAATAAATATACCTTCCCTAATATGAGTGTGAACTTGGTGCAACTCAAATCATAAATCTCGGCGAAGCCAAAATTATTTAAAAGTCACAGGCGTACTGGTTGCGGTTCGACTCGTAATACGTTTTCGCGACGTCGCAATTTGTAAAAATATTAAAGTTGGAAACATATACATCTTGTTAAAAAGTGCATAACAGGTCATATAAAATTGAGAACGTTGGTTGAGCGACCATGCTGAAACCACAGAATCCGGGAGTGCTTAACACTTTCTCCCGGGTTAACAGAATTGCTTATCCAAGTTTATGTTTCGCGGACTGTAATACAGAGTCAACTTTCTCGGATTCGGGATTAACTGGTGACTTGGGACATCATTATCTTCCCAAGAGGTGACTCTGAAAATTAAACAACATCCCAGACCGATTGTCCTTTATTTGGAAAAACTCTTTCTTCTTTATTATCATATCCTTTTCGGGTATTTGAACATTGAGGTATACCATACATATCTCTTTTTTTAAAGGATCGGAAGGGGTAGTAAAAAGGGAGGTGTGACAGCTTTGGCAACTCTGCTGGGGATAAATAACCCAGAACTTTAGTTTCGGGGCTTAAGAATTTGAGCTCATTAGAATCGCCGTCCTCGATATTATTTGACTTTGTTATATGCTTTGAACAACATGCTATGTGTTTTACCGCTTTGATATTATATGGATTGTATATATTAATTGTGCCGAAAACCCTTCTCTTCTTCACCTCCGGGGATGTGCTTACTGGTTGAGACTCCCCTTTCTGTTAAGTTACACCTAAATTAAGAAATAGAGGCCGGATAAGTTACAAAGTCGATTGACTCCACGGGTCACCGGTACGTAGCCCCCTCCTCGATCCGAGTTGTCCGCTCGGGTACACGGTCTAGCACTATGTGAAACCATAAGATATTTAACATAGGTCTAGGACGATTATTTGCATCATAACTGACTTAGGGGACTCAACACAGGGGTTGGGTCCGTCTAGGATAGGTGACCCGGTAATTAAAAACCGAGCATACTATGCATTGCATTTTTAATTGTCTTTGATCGTTATGTGGACCGGCGAAATTCCCGAGAGTAGAAAAAGAATATTCAAAAATGAAAAAAAGAGAGAGAACTAGTGATAAAAGAGTTGTTGGAAAATTTGGAAATCTGGAAAATTGAGAAAATAACTTTGTTATTAAAATAATTGGTCAATTAATATGACCGAACTACGCAGGTTTGATTCTCGCCATTCGGTGGGATACGTAGGCAACCCTTGAACGGGTCCAACCACCCTTTTAGAAAAAGACCAAAAAATATTTTTATTTCAAATAATCGAGGTGATCGCTATTTTTGGAAATAGCCGAATGTACCGAAAGGACGCCAAAAGGCTGTTTTGGCAAAAATGGCCACTTCAAAAGATATGTTTTCCCTTTTAAAAAATAAAAATGAAAATTTTCTTTGAAAAATATTTTTCCTTTTTCTAAATAAAATCACCTTAATAAATGTGCAGGATGAGCACGATACAAAATGAACCATTCACTTTAATGAATAGAATCCCTTTGGAGCTAAGATTATGGTGGAACGACATGGGCAAGAAGGACAGAGTTGGGTCAAATGCTATCTAAAGGATCTGACGAGATTAATGGACATAATTCCCCAAGGCGATATAATCCAAGCACTTGTTACATGCTGGGATCCTGCGTACAACGTTCTACATTTTTCGGACTTTGAACTCACTCCCACTCTTGAGGAAGTTGCTTACTATATAGGGAAAAATGAGGTCCCCTTAAAAGAAAAATACCTGGTGGATCCAAGAGCGATAACGGTGCACCGTTTCCTTGACTCTTTGAAGATTGATCGAAATGTCCACAACGAGGATTTGGTTAATGGGTTTTGCTCCCTAAACTTCATATATAGTAGATATGGACATGTCGGGGGTTTCAATGACCACACGAACAAACTTTGTAGCAAGTCCAACCGATCCAAATGGGAGGAACATCGACGATTCGCTTTTCTTGTGGCGTTTCTCGTAATAATCATATTTTCAAGAAAGGATAGGCACATTGATACGAGAGTCGCCGGGGTAGCCAGCACTTTGATTATACAAGATAATTGCACTTTGGCTCCAATGATTATAGCGGATATCTACCGTGCCCTGACGACATGTAAAACAGGGTGCAACTTCTTTGAGGAATGTAATTTGATTCTACAAATCTTGTTGATAGAACATCTATGCCATCATCCTTCATTATCAAGCTATGGGCCACTGAAAGAACGTGCCTCGAAGAATTCTATACGAGAACAAAAGAAGTTAAGCTGCCGGAGGGAGTTAAGGGTTAGATTTCATATCTACGATCGTTGACCGATAGCCAAATCGATTGGTCACATGGATGGTTTCCCCTCGATGAGGTGATTTACATGACGACGGAAGGGTCAGAATTCTTGATCATGGGTTTGAAAAGTATCCAGCCTTATGCCCCGTATAGGGTCCTACGACAGCTTGGAAGGTGTCAAGTTATAGCAAAGGATGGGGACCACAGTTTGCAAGTAATAGAGATTAGCCCGGATGGGTAATTTCCGGAAGCAAAGGTCCGACAGATTTGGAATGAGTGTCAAAATTTTAAGGCAGAAACTTGTGCGGAAAATAGAGCTCGGGGAGAAGTATCGCCAGGGTACACTGCATGGTATCGACGGGGTGTTGAGCTTGATAGACCATTGAAAAGACCTCACTTTCAAGATTTGGCAGAGCAGGCTAAGGAATACGGAAATTGGGCGGCCAAAGAAAATGAGTATAAGGCCAAGATCAGCTTGCTAGAAAAACAGTTGCGAGATCTCCAATACGAGAGCAGTTTACAGGCAGCATCTGACAAAGGAGAAACGAAGCAGCTGAAAAAGGAGAATTAAATTCTAAAAGGTCATGTTGTAAAAATGAAAATTGCATCCGATACCGGTTCGCCTAGCCCGAGACGAGAAGCTAATTGAAAATCTTCTGCGCAAAGTGAATGACTACAGCTTTGATCTGGACAAAGCAGAAAAGGAGTTAGTCAGGGTTCGGAAGCAACTGGCCAAAGATGCTGAGGAAAGAGCTAGATTGGTTCAGCAACTACAAAATAAACATGAAGTTGAGGTAGCTCGGTTGAGAAAGAAAGTCATCACAGCCACTGTCAGGAGTAACAATATAATCAAAGAATTTGAGGAAGAAAGAGAGCATTGTTACACGACTATGGCTCGATCAGAGTTCGAGTTACAACAACTGCAGAAAGAGAACCAACACACCTCAGACACTCGCAGCAAACAGATCAGCAGGTTACTTCAAGAAAAAGGGGTCGTTCGAGAAAGAATTGTCCATATTGCTCAATATATCACCCGAAAATGCCAACTGTGTGAAGACATGTCCCAAGCAACATTTGTATCAGCCGTGAAATTCTTTGTGAAACAAGTCATGTCCGACCTAGATAGGCTCCAAAGTGGATTGGCATATAGGCCCGCGGCAAGACCGAACGATGTCTCGCGGGCATTAGGAACATTAATGTACTCATAGGGCATGTATTTTGTATTCATGTTCCCTTTTGCATTAGTAGCACAACATCATCTTGTAAATCAATGTTTTTGAATATCAATGAAAAGACCAAAGAGTTGTTGCTAAACCTTTTTCACTTTATATCAATTGTTTGTACGATAGGCAAATAAGTAGGAACGAAAATCAATAAAGAAAAGAAGAAGGAAAAAAGAGAGCAAAGGAAAAGAATGAAAAAAGAGGATGAAAAAAAAGAAAGAGAAAGAAAAAAAAGAAAAAGAAAAAAAAAGAAGAGGAGAGAAGGAAAGATGAACGAAAAAGAGAAAAAGAAAAAAAAAAGAGAAAAAGAAAATAAAAGATGATGTTGGTTCACAATGGAATAAATGCCGGGATGATGCATAACGACCAAAGACAAAATTGTGATTTTTAATCGTTGGATCTTAAACATTTATGTACTAACTATTAACGAGTGATGTTGTTTATGAGAATCAGATTTCAGCTGGCAACTGGTACTCTGGCAAATCATCATTACAACACACGATCCAAAATTATGACTAAGGCTGTGTCTCAGGAAATTGAGCCAACTACCATGGACCCAGTGCAAGAAGAGGAGGTTGTGGATGTAGCGAGGATGAAGGAGGAAATGTATAAGCTCAAGCAGCAGATGTCGGAAATGTACCAAGCTTGGTCCAGGGGTCAACCTTTACCCGCATATCCAGCCAACCCAGCATATGTCCCTCCCGTCAATCCTAATCGCGAGCCACCTACCATGAACTCATCATCCACGTACCCAGATTACCACCACTACTATGCCTCCACTTCACAGGCAACACCACCACTGTCCAAACAGAATTCCACCTCAGCCACCACAGGTCGCCCCGGTGTATGTGGCACCACCACCTGTTGCTCTGCATAAATCGTCAAGTGAACTAGTATTCCATGTGCAAGATACCCATTACTATCCGCCGCATCCGACGTTTAGGCAGCATGAATCTTATAGCCCACTAATGGAGACGATGGAAGAAAAGCCCGTTCGTAATTTGGAGCAAGAGGAAATGGCACGGAAGATGAGGAGTTTAGAACAGTCTTTCCGTAACATACAAGAGCTAGGAGGCCAAGTGAGCGTAGCATACAAAGATTTGTGTCTGTTCCCAGAAGTGCAGCTCTCGGTTGGGTTCAAGCTACCTAAATTCGACATGTATGATGGACATGGGGATCTTGTAGCCCATCTCAAGGGTTATTGCAGCAAGATGCAAGGTGCATGAGGGAAAGATGAACTTTTGATGGCATACTTTAGTTAGAGTTTGAGCGGTTCTGCGCTGGAGTGGTATACACGCCAGGATCACACTAGATGATTCATCTGGGACGATCTAGCTCAATCATTTGCCAACCACTTCCAATACAACTTGGAGATAATACCAGACATGATATCGCTTACCAAGATGGAAAAGAAGCCCGGAGAAAGTTTTCGGGAGTACGGCTTTAGATGTAGAGAACAAGCGGCGTGAGTAGGTCTGCCAATGAAGGAGACTGAAATGGTAGATTGTTTTCTGCAGGCCTTAGAGCCTACTTACTACGGCCATCTGGTGTCGGCTATTGGTAAGAATTTCAATGAAGTAGTGAAAATGGGTAGTTTTGTAGAGGAAGGGTTGAAAACCAATATAATCATGAGCTTTTGTGCTATCAAGTCCACGAATAAGGCTATACAGACCAGGAATGGAGGATCTATTGGAAAGAAGAAGAAGGAAGAGGTTTCAGTTGTAGAAAGTAAACCATGGACTCGGAGCCAAAGAATATACCATCACCCATCTCGCTCATACCAACCATACCCGCCAGCACCTTATAACCCATCTCCACCATATTATCCACCCACTACTCCATATTACCCCATCCCACAAGCCCAACATTACCCATCGCCCTCTCATGTATGGCGAGCCCAAGTTCCACAAAATGTCTATCATACACAAAACACCTACCCTCCTTCTAGAACCTACAAGAACCCAAATATACCCAAATTCCGACCTGATCCAAAAATGAGAAACAGAGCCCAAACAAAGAAAACATTCACCCCATTGGGGGAGTCTTATACCAGCCTATATCATTGTCTAAAATAATTGGGGATGCTAAACCTGATTGAACCAAAACTGCCAAACCCACATCCCAGAAACATTGACCAGTCAGTTAGGTGTGAATATTGCTTCGGGGCACCGGGGCACGATACTGAAAAGTGTTGCCACTTGAATTCTGCTATACAGGAGCTCATTGATAGTAGAAGGATTGAGGTACAGGCTTCAGAGACTCTAAACATTACTCAGAATCCACTACCGATTCATCATGAGACACACATAATAAAATTAAAACAAGAAGAGAGCAGCAGCAAGTCGTCCCAATCAGTAATGCTGAGAAAAGCCAACAGTAAAGTGTAGAAAAAAGTTGAGAAAGAGAGAGCGACAGCTGAGGTGCTGGTGAAAAAGCCGCCAGTGGGTGAAACTCTGAAAATCGTGGTGCTAGGGGTTAAGCCATTGTTGACAGTGAAAGGAGCATGCATGGAACCAGTGGTCATAAAGCCGGTGGTGCAAATGCCAGTGGTTGATGCTAAAGCCATACCTTGGAACTACAACAAGGTCACAATAATGTACAGGGGAAAAGAAGTTACAGGGGAGGTCAATGAAACACATGGCCTCACTCGTTTCGGGCGGTCCTTTGCCCTAGAAGAGTTAAAAAAACTGAAGGTGGTGAAGGAAAGTCATGTGAAGAAACCGGTCTCTTAAGAAGAAGCAGAAGAATTTCTGAAGAAGATAAAAGCTCAAGACTACTCGATTGTAGAACAGCTGAGAAAGATGCCTACACAAATCTCATTGCTTTCATTGCTAATTCACTCAAAGGAGCACAGAAAGGCAATGTTGAAAATACTGAATGAAGCACATGTCCCTGAAAAAATCTCAATCTGCCATCTTGAGAAGATTACCAACAAATTTTTTGATTCAAACAAGATAACATTCTCGGACAATAAATTGCCTATCGAGGGGACTGAACACAACAAGGCACTCTATCTTACTGTCAAAAGTGAAGAATAAGTGGTTACTCGGGTTATAATAGACAATGGGTCGAATTCAAACATTTGTCCACTCTCGACTCTCGGAAAACTGAAGATTAATCCTGATAGAATCCGACGGTATAGTGCGAGTGTTCGAGGGTTTAACGGAGGAAGCAAAAATACCTTGGGAGATATTGTGCTGAAGGTCACCATTGGGCCGGTAGACTTTACCATGGAATTTCAGGTGTTAGACGTCACTGTGTCCTATAATCTATTGCTGGGTCGGCCATGGATCCATGTGGCCAAAGCCGTACCATCTTCCTTACACCAAATGGTAAAGTTCAAATGGGAACAACAAGAAATTACAGCGCATGGAGAGGAAGACGCTTGCAATACCGTAATGCCTTTCGAGGAAGCGGATAGGGACAAGGGCCCCTGGGTGTATCAGGTGACAGACACCGTGGTTGTTAACAAGATTGCCGAATGAGAGAGCTTGCCAATCCCTACATTGGCATCTACCGCAGTGATGGTAGCCAAAGAGATGATCATGAATGGATTTACATCGGGAAAAGGTCTAGGAATAGCCTTACAGGGAATAACTCAACTTGTCCATCTACCGGTAAACAATAACACCTTTGGCTTGGGCTTCAAACCTACCTACACCGACATCCAGAAAGCCAAAAGAACCAAAAAGAAAAATTGGACCCTCCCGAAACCAGTCTCCAAATTATCCGACACCTTCACTAAGCCTGGTACACAACGACATCTGATGACTGTTGCGTCAAGGTATGCTGAGATAAGACCATATGCGGAACTCCTTGCGAGGTTTGAAATGTTATTTGGGGACGTGAACATGGTAGAAATGGGCGAGGGTACCAGCAAGATAGATATTCAATTTGTGGGGTCCAGTGTTGCACTCAATAATTGGGAAGAAACGTTTTTTCCAATCTGGAGGGAGTCTTGGTAGTTAGCTTTCGAAATATATCATCATCTCCCAAAAAGCAATTTTATTTTTGTAATCCCTACCCCTATTGAAATCAAATGTATCCAGTCTTTGTCATCTTTTTGAAAAAAATATCAATGAAATGCAGTTTCTTCTTCTTTCTTCTTTTTCGCCTTATTTTAATTTATTTTTCCTTTCTTTCTTTTGTATAGTTCAATATGCGCTGATTCTAATTATATGTCATGCATAAAGGATTCCCGGCCCAGTTCTGACAATCGAATTATTATACAAGAAATTGAAAATGATAGTGAAATAGAATACAAGGACGAGGAAATACTGGAGGAAATAAGTAAAGACTTGAATCAATATGAGGAAAAACCCAAACCGAACCTAAGTGAGACAGAATCTATTAATTTGGGGAGTAAGGATAATGTCCGGGAGACAAAAATCAGTGTACACCTAGAAGCCTCCCTCAGGGAAGAGTAAATAATGTTGTTGCACGAATTCAAGGACATCTTTGCTTGGTCCTATGATGACATGCCCGGACTTAGCACTGATTTGGTGGTACACAAGTTGCCTATTTATCTTGAATGCCGGCCGGTAAAGCAAAAGTTGAGAAAGTTCAAAACGGACATCAGCGTGAAGATAAAAGAAGAAGTGAATAAGCAGTTTGAGGCAAAGGTCATACGAGTTACCAAGTACCCCACATGGTTAGCAAATGTTGTGCCAGTTCCAAAGAAAGACGGAAAAACAAGGTTGTGTGTTGATTACAGAGACCTCAACAAGGCCAGTCCAAAGGATGATTTCCCGTTGCCAAATATCCACATACTAATCGACAATTACGCCAAGCATGAAATTGGCTCTTTTGTAGATTGTTATGCGGGTTATCATCAGATCCTAATGGACGAAGAAGATGCGGAGAAAACAACTTTTATCACGCCTTGGGGAACATTCTGCTATAGAGTGATGCCGTTTGGGTTAAAGAATGCCGGAGCTATGATTCACGTCCAAGCAACGGTCGTAGTCAATATAACTTGGTTTAATAAGTCCAAGATCGATCCCACAGAGAATTAACCTATCAATCACAACTTTCACAACCCAAGAGTACTTACGAATCAAGTTCCCAAAATTTAGAATATTTTTGTGTATGATTTTCGAATATCTAGTTTGCAAGAATTAAAGAAAGCTTTAAAAGAAAGAATTGAATATTGAATAAAATAATATAGAGAAAGATTAAGGTATTGATTTCCCTATTGACGGAATCCCATATCGCTATGCTCATACAAATTGTTAATATATTCTATCAATCATGAACGCTATGTGTATCGTAACCCTCTCCCGAGCAATTACAATAATTTACTAGTGCACTCTCCGAGCTACCCTAGCTAGCTTTAATTTGAATAGTTCACTTTAGATTGCACCCAAGACTTCGTTATTCCTAATCCCGTCTTTACTCCTAAAATTATAGATTCCTCTAATAACCTAGGTGTGGTGTTGTTCAACAATAAACCTAAATATGCACTCTTTTCCAAGTTATGCACACTAAATAGGCACCGCTAATTGGGAGCTCTACCAATTAACTACAATAAGAATGAAGTTGAACAAATAGAAATCTAAGTCACAATTTGTAATCACATAAACGATAAGTTCATCAATCAATAGGTTCCATCAAAACCTTAGAAAAGAATTTAGCTACTCATGCTTGAAGAAACAAAAAGAATAATAATTGAAAGCATAAAGAATTGCTTGATATAAAAATAAAGAAAGAGTTTGAGAGGAATCTCTCCTACTAAAACCTTGCAAAAGTATTGAAGAAAATAAAGTACATGCCTCTATGGGGCAGACTAGGAGTTTATATAGAGGTTTTAGAGCTAAGAAAACAAATTAGAGTCCAATTAGGATAACTGCCGCTGGGACCTCCGTGGTTCGTTCGCGGCCGCGAGCGGACCGCGAACAGTCAAGATTCAGAGGGCTTCGTTTTTCGCGGTTCATCCGCGACCGCGAGTGGACCGCGGATGAACAGTGCTTCTGTTTCTTCACTACTTCGTCCAGCCCTCTTCACTTTAGCTCTTCTCTTGGCCTTTTCATCAACTTATGGCTTCAAAATGGCTTTTTAAAGTATCCAATGCATCACATGTACCTGTAAAACACAATCAAACACTAATCAAAGCATTTTGTCCTTTTAACAACATTGTTCTCATAATAAAGTGTGATTATTTAGGGTATAATTATAGTCAAATTCACCTATTATCAATACCCCACACTTAAACCTTTGCTCGTCCTCGAGCAACCTTTAATCACACCTTAGGCCAATTAAAAATTTTTGTCTCCCCCAAAATATGTCACAAAAGCTTATTATACATGAACAACCTAAGATATGTATACTCTTTACTTAACTGTAAATTCTCATGCCCGCACGTTATTACTTACTCTACTTATTACCAAAATCTTGCAAATTTACCTTCTTCCTCTTGAATTACATGCCCTCACAAAAGTTATTGAGAGAAGTTCCCACACATTAACAATTCAAATACATGGAACTTATAGATATCGGAAAAATTCACTCACTCTCAACAAAGAACATTTATATGAATACAGACACACCATAAGCTTGCCCCTAGTGTAATACTCCACTAATCGAGTTATCCAATCATAGATCAAGAGGTCTTTAAGGGTTGTAATGTAGGCTATGGGACGGGTAGGATACTTTTGGGTGTAGTGACTAACCTCCCTAAGCACTTTTCTTTTCTCTTTCACCACTTTCCCTTTTTGTTTTCTCCCTTATGTCTTCCGAAAACATTTATTCACCTTTATTGGCTTTTAATCCCCATTTTTCTTTTGTTGGTGTAACTGGCCTTTGTAATTTTCATATATACATTGATATCGCTCTTTTTCTCATTGCTTTGCAACACATTTATATTATTTTGGCCAGCTTACTATTTTCTATCATTTATTCTTGATTTTCCCTTTTCAATTTCCTTCACCCCACACTTAAACTTTTGCATATTCATTACAATACAAGTGCTTCTAGGAGGTAAAGTAGAACAAATATAATAATTTGAAGAACATTCAAGGGTTATCAAAGAAATAGGCTTGAAGCTCAAAGGGGTTAACTAAGATATAATGTACGGGTGAATTCATGTCTATTGATATATGGGGTTACACAAAGAAATGCCTCTATCCTCTCTACAACCAAACAACTTCTATTTCGCTTTGCAAACACACAGGGCAAGTTCTAGGAATCATGTACAACATACAATGTAAGTAGCAACCTCACACACACATGGCATGCAACTCATTTGGAATCCGGTTTATCTACAAAATCCTATCAATGTTCAAGCAAGCTTTATTGTGCAATTTAAGGCATATTGAAATTCTACAATCAAGTTTAGATGATACATTCTCAAGTTCAATTTACGCTTTTGCTAATGTGCATATTTGGAGTTACATGTTGCCCTTTTACCTCTACTCCTAAAAAAAAATCTACCTAACCCGGTTCAAATAAAAACCCTTGGAAAAGAACCGTGGTCAAAAGAAAAACCAAGGGGGAATGATACATTACCTATAAAAAGAAAATAAAAGAAAGAAAAATTCCTACGTGGACTACTTCCCTCAAGAGTACTTGTCCTAAATAGTCCGTCATCAGGAAGAGTCCTCTACTCATATTTTTGGATTTTTTTAAAATTTTCTGATTTTTTTTTTGTATTTTTATTATTTTATATTACTTACTACACTAATATCTACAACATCTACAAGATAAGTTTCCCACCCCACACTTAAAAATATGCCATGTCCTCATGGTATAAACAATATGAAAGCACAATGGGGTTTAAGAAAACTTACCTGGGACTCACTCGGAGTCGGAAACAATGGATGGGTCGACATGGCATGCTCTCCCAAGTGCTCTGAACCATGCCATAAATCTGTTCTCTGACCGGGCTTGCCTAGTTGACATGGCATCTAGTCGTGTGTGTAGACCGTCAACTGAAGTGCGTAGAGCAGCCACTTCCTCCTCCATTGACCTCAGCATAGGTCGTGTGGAGTCGGATCTAGACATGCTTGCTCCGCGAGGAGCAGGTCTGGAGGGTCCAGCTGAATCCATGGAGTGGCTGGCCCGGGCCTCCGGTACAAGATCATCATCATCATCTAAGTCAATGGGTGTGGTGTCTCGTCCAACCCGAATAGGGGCAGCTCTAAATGGAGCTTTTGGTAGTAACTCACCGTCAGTCTCATGAACTGGGGTGTGGTTGTGGAGACACAAGGAAGTGACAAGAGATGGGTAATAGAAACCCTTGGCAGTGAGGGATCCCCTCAGTACCATCTCGTCACTAATAACCCGGGCAATATCAACATCCCGGTTTGTTACCAAACACCAAGTCAACAGAGCCCTATTAAAAGTAACATCTGTAGTGTTACTTGAGGGCAGAATGCGGTTGCAAATAATAGAAAACCAACATTTGGCAATGTGAGTGAAACAGTTAGAATGCAGAGTTTGGTTCCGAATCCATACGGGAACACCATCTACACATAAGGCCTCAATTAACATGTCCCATGTGACACCGGGCCTATCATGGTAATAATCAATATCACTCGTGTGTAGTGGTAGGCGAAGTACCTGCCTAATGGTGGGAATATGAGCATCTACATGCTTACCTCTGACGAAAACTCGTCTCAACGAGGAGTACGGGGCGTTGGCATAGAATTCTCTGACCAACATCTTGTTTACTGTAGTGGGTGTTTCAAAAAGGAACTCCATCTCTCGCCGTCGGATCTCATCATACATTTCCGGCTTTTCTGAGCGGATGGCTATTCTGTCCACTTCAACCTCTTGAAGCCACTTTTTGTTTGCTTTGATGTTAAATGCATTTTCCGCCCCTTCATCGGCAAACCGAGATTCATCATAAGTTGGTTGCCTGGATGAGCTCGCACCATGTCGTGATCTCTTTGGAGCCATGATCTTGTACAATTAAGATAGCCAAAAAGTGTATAAACTGTTAGTTAGTGGAAGGCTACTCAGACTTCGCCATCCTTGATAATTCACAATTGACCATCAACTATGTGTAATTCCCGCAAACTCTTTATCTCACTATTCCCTACATGCCCAATTGCGAACCCCACACTTAGTTCTTGGCACACATGTTATTAACTTAGTCCATCCCAAAAATTATTCAATAACCATTGTAAAAGTTGGCATTATGTCTCCTAATTACCATTAGTCTATTTGGCTCAATGTAATGTGCCCTAACTTAACCAACCAACACATATATCTTGTAGAACTACTATTAGGGTTTCCAAGTCATAAAATCAACACAAATAACAACCCAACACCCATTCTTCTCCCAACATCAATCGTAGAACAATGTTCCTTAAAGTAAATTCATGGCAAGATTAAAAGCACAATGATAAATCAAGCAACATTCATGAATAGACCCTAACTAAGACTAACTAAATATTTATACAAACTAAACAATCAAAACCTAAAAAAATGGAGCAAAATAAAAGAGATAAGTAAAGAAACTTACAAGTTATAGTAATGGAGAAGTGGGGTGGAAGAAAGGGATGATTTGTAGAAGAGAGGGATGGGGATTTTTAGAGAGAAGGGAGAGGATTTGAATTTAGAGAGAGAGAGATTTGAGAGGGGAGGGGCGGCTGTTTTTGGGTTATGGGGAAGGGGGGTTAAGTTATTTAGGGTTTAGAAAAAGGGGGAGGGAAAAATTAAAAAAAAACTTGAAATTTGGCCAACCGCGGAGCTGACCGCGACTGTCCGCGGTTCGTTCGCGGCCGCGAGCGGACCGCGAACAGTCGAGATTCAGAGAAGGTATTTTTTCGCGGTTGGCTCGCGACCGCGGATGGACCGCGAACAGAGAAGTTCAGAGAGGGTCTTTTTCCGCGGTTCAGCCGCGGTCCGCGAGTGGACCGCGGACAGTGCTCTGTTATGAAAAAATTCGACTGTTTCAGCAAAAGATTTTTATTTGTTTTTTTCTTTTAATCCTTATTACTTACTACTAATATTAAATTACTTACAACATGTTTGTGGGTTGCCTCCCACGTAGCGCCTGAGTTAACGTCGCGGCACGACTCAGCTTAGCGCATTTTACGGCTCGCTGGACCTTTGAGGTTCATTCAAGTGCAATTCTATCTTGTCCTCCATGTCATCCAGGCCTATGTATTGTTTCAACCTCTGTCCGTTTACCTTAAAGGTACGTGATCCATCCATAGTTTGAATTTCCACAGCTCCGGACTCAAATGCCTCAATTACCTTGAAGGGTCCTGACCACCTTGATTTCAATTTACCTGGGAACAGCCGTAATCTTGAATTGTATAGTAGTACCTTGTCCCCCTTTTTGAAGGTACGCTCAACTATATTTTGATCATGGATCCGCTTCATCCTCTCTTTATACAATCTTGTATTTTCAAATGCTAGATACCGAAATTCTTCCAACTCATGTAATCCGGTCAACCTTGCTTTACCTGCTTCCTCCAAGTTGAGATTCAATTGTTTCAGTGCCCACCACGCTTTATGTTCTAATTCAACCGGCAAGTGACAAGCTTTTCCGAACACCAATTTATAAGGAGACATGCCAATGGGTGTTTTGAATGCTGTTCTATATGCCCATAGTGCGTCATCAAGCTTCCTGGACCAGTCGGTTCTTGTAGCGTTCACTGTTTTGGTCAGTACACTTTTAATCTCCCCTGTTGGAGACCTCAACTTGTCCGCTAGTTTGCGGGTGATATGGAGTGGCCACCTTGTGTTTAACATCATATTTGGCCAACAATTTCTCAAAGGCTCGGTTGCAAAAGTGTGTGCCCCCGTCACTAATGATGGCCCTTGGAGTCCCAAACCGGGTGAAAATATTCTTCTTCAAAAATCCCACTACCACCTTAGCATCATTGGTAGGTAGTGCTGCAGCTTCCACCCATTTGGACACGTAATCAACAGCGACAAGTATGTACTTATTTCCGTATGAGCTAATGAAGGGCCCCATGAAATCTATTCCCCAGACATCGAATACTTCCACTTGCTGGATTGGATTCATTGGCATCTCATGACGCCGAGAGATGTTTCCGGTGCGTTGACATTCGTTGCAACCTTTCACCCACAAGTGTGCATCCTTAAATACTGTCGACCAATAGAAACCGGCCTCGAGTATTTTGGCAGCTGTACGAATTCCTCCAAAGTGCCCGCCGTATGCTGAAGCGTGACATGCCTGCAAAACAGAAGATTGTTCTATCTCGGGGACGCATCTTCGGATCATGTTATCAAGACATATCCTAAACAAGTATGGTTCATCCCAATAATAATGCCGACTTTCACGAAAAAATCTTTTCCGCTGGACCGATGATAGGTCATAAGGAACAATGCCACTGGCCAGATAATTAGCGTAGTCAGCATACCATGGAGCTTTCAGGAGAGTAGTTGTGAGCAATTGCTCGTCTGGAAAAGTTTCCAGAATTTCCCCACTCTCTTTGACAAGTTCAGCTCCTTCAAGTCTTGACAAATGGTCAGCTACTTGATTCTCAGTGCCTTTTCTATCTCTGATTTCGAGGTCGAACTCTTGGAGAAGCAACACCCGACGAATTAGGCGTGGCTTAGAGTCCTTTTTATCAATTAGATATCTTAAAGCTGCATGGTCTGTGTAGACGATTACCTTTGATCCTATGAGATAGGACCGAAATTTGTCGAATGCAAACACAACCGCTAGCATCTCCTTTTCCGTCACTGTGTAGTTTAGCTATGCTCCATTCAGAGTTCTGCTTGCATAGTATATTGGATGCATCGGTTTATCTTTCCTCTGGCCCAGCACTGCCCCCACTGCATAATCACTTGCATCGCACATTAACTCAAACGGTTGATCCCAGTCTGGGGCAATGATGATGGGTGCTGTGACCAGCCTCTTTTTCAATTCCTCAAAAGCAATCTTGCATTCGTCAGTAAAAACAAAAGAATGGTCTTTCTCCAGTAACTTACAGAGAGGGTTTGATATTTTGGAGAAGTCTTTAATGAACCTCCGGTAAAAACCGGCGTGTCCAAGAAAGCTTCTTATGGCCTTGACGGATGTTGGTGGAGGCAACTTTGCAATGATGTCAACTTTAGCACGGTCCACCTCAATGCCTTTGCTTGAAACCCTGTGCCCAAGTACTATACCTTCTTGAACCATAAAGTGGCACTTCTCCCAGTTTAGTACTAAGTTTGTTTCCATGCATCTTTGTAATACTCTATTCAGATTGGCCAGGCATTCGTCGAATGAATTTCCAACCACCGAGAAATCATCCATGAACACTTCCATAATGTCTTCCACCATGTCGGTGAAAATAGCCATCATGCACCTTTGAAAAGTGGCAGGTGCATTGCATAGTCCGAATGGCATCCTCCTGAAGGCGAAGATACCATAATGGGCATGTGAAGGAAGTCTTCTCTCTATCTTCGGTGGCTATGGATATTTGATTGTACCCCGAGTATCCATCCAGAAAGTAAAAGTAGGACCTCACTGCCAACTTGTCAAGCATTTGATCAATGAAGGGAAGTGGGAAGTGATCTTTGTGGGTGGCTAGATTCAGTTTCCTGTAGTCCATGCATATTCTCCATCCGGTGACGGTTCTTGTTGAGATCAGTTCATTGTTGTCGTTTTTCACCACCGTCATGCCTCCTTTCTTGGGTACACATTGGACCGGACTCACCTAGCTGCTGTCTGAGATTGGGAAGATTATTCCTGCATCTAGCCACTTTATTACCTCATTCTTCACCACTTCCTTCATGTTGGGGTTCAGCCTTCTTTGATGTTCCCTGGAAGGTTTATGTCCGTCTTCCAGGAGGATTTTATGCATGCAATAGGCTGGGCTGATCCCTTTTATGTCTGCCATGGTCCATCCGATGGCGGTCTTGCATTCCTTAAGTACCTGTATAAGCTTTTGAGCCTGCACATCTAACAAACTGGATGAGATAATAACAGGTAATGTGGAGTTAGGGCCTAAATACTCATATCTGAGATGTGATGGTAGTGGTTTAAGTTCAAGCTTTGGTGGCTCTTCTATGGATGGCTTTGCTGGTAGGTTTTCTCTTTTTTCTAGGTGTAGGGGTTCGAATTCGATCTCTCGCTTCCAAAATCCCTTCCCTTCCAAGGATAATACCCGTTCGGCCAGACATTCACCATTTACTTCTTCCATGTTCATCAGGCATGCTTGCAGTGGGTCTTCGATAGTCAATTCTGCATCGTCGGTTTCCACTATTACATCAACCGCATCGATTAGAGAGCAATTTGCGAACTCGCTAGGGCGCCTCATGGATTTTTGCACATTGAAGATGATCTCCTCATCGTTCAACCTCATCTTGAGTTCCCCAGTTTCACAGTCAATTATAGCTCTTCCAGTAGCTAGGAATGGTCTTCCCAGGATTAGGGGAATTTCTTCGTCGACCTTGCAATCAAGAATAACAAAATCGGCCGGGAAACACGAACTTCCCAACCTGGATTAGCACATCATCTATAATACCAAATGGACGCTTAACCGTCCTGTCGGCAAGCTGTAAAAGCATAGAGGTGGGTCTGGCCCTCCCAATACCTAACCTCTTATAGATAACTAAGGGCATGAGATTAATGCTTGCCCCCAGATCGCATAAAGCCTTAGTGAAGGCATAATTCCCTATAGTGCATGGGATGGTGAAACTACCTGGATCAGATAGCTTCTCAGCAATGGGTCTGGAAACCACTGCACTACAAGTCTGTGTGAGTGTAACTGTGGCCAAGTCTTGGAAATCAAATTTCCGCGACATTAAATCCTTCATCATCTTAGCATAACCAGGCATTTCTTTTAAAGCTTCAATTAATGGAATGTTTACCTGGATTTGCTTGAGCATCTCGAAGAACTTTTTGTATTGTTCCTCTTTTTGGTGTTTGGCCAACCTTTGGGGGAATGGTGGTGGAGGCCTCTTCTTCCCAGTGACTTGGGATTTTTCTTTTTCTATCACTTTTTCTTCAACCTGCTGCTCTACCTGTTCGGCTACTTTTTCCGCTCCTTGTTGTGCTTCTTTATTATCAGCAATTGGCTGGACCGTGGCTTTTGTCAATCCTGTGGATTCATCCAGTTCAATGTGCAATGGCGCAGGTGTCTCAGCCTGTCTGTCAATATTTTCACTTTCATTCTCAGCATCAAGATCTCTACCGCTTCTCAGAGTCACTGCCATTATTTGCTTTGGGATTTGGTCTTTTGGGTTCGTTTGAGTATCTGCAGGTAATTTCCCTTGAGGCCGATTGTTTAGTGACATAGCAATCTGCCCCATCTGCACTTCCATATTTTTGATTGTTGCGTCATGTGCATCTATTCTCTCATTGGTTTTGGCATTTGACCCGATTACCTGTTGCATCATAGCTTTCAATTCTGCAAACCCATCGTCATGTCTACCCCTATGCTGTGGTGGAGGTGGATAATATCCCTGCTGCTGATTGCCGAAATTCTGAGGTCTAGGATATGGAGCCATGTTGTGTGGTGGCCTCATACCTGCTGCATTGAATTGTGGCTGGGGAGGTCTGTATTGCATTGGAGCCTGTTGGCCCCGGTTTTGATTACCTTGTCGCTGTCCTCCATAGTTAGCCACATAGTTCATATCTTCATGCTGATGATGATGTTCTTGGTCCGCAGCCCATGGATTACCTATGGGTTGGCTAATGCAAGATGTGCATAAACCACCATTGGTAGTGTCTACAATGTGAACTTGCTGCTTAACCCTTGATTCTTCCACTTTCTTTGTCAGGATGCTCATTTGTGTCAGTAAAGTTGCCACGTTCTCCTCCAGAGTGTTGGATAGATCCAGAGGTACAGAGTGTACCACTGGAGTGATAGGAGCATTCCTGGTCGTCCACCCAGAATTTTGAGCCATCTTGTCTAGCAAATTTTGGCCTTCTCTCCAAGTCTTGCTCAGAAAAGCCCCACATGTTGAAGCATCTACAATATTCTTCATACTATCTGAAAGCCCCATGTAGAACCTTTGACCCAACATCTGCTCAGGAATCCCATGGTGAGGACACATAACAAGCATGCCTTTGAATCTCCCCCAAGTTTCATGTAATGTTTCCAATGGTTTCTGTTTGAAGCTCACAATC
Organism: Nicotiana noctiflora; assembly: GCA_032618575.1. Lineage (NCBI taxonomy): Eukaryota > Viridiplantae > Streptophyta > Magnoliopsida > Solanales > Solanaceae > Nicotiana > Nicotiana noctiflora. The sequence continues at coordinate 32,725 of JASVEL010013053.1, forward strand.
TCATCAATTTGTTGAGTTGTTTTATTGGGTGGATGAAACTTGTTGTGGAATTGTTTGACTAACTCATCCCAAGTTGCAATGGAGTTTATTGGGAGTGAGTTTAGCCATATCTGTGCTGCTCCTGTAACTGAGAATGGAAAAAGTAGTAATCTGATAGCTTTCGGAGTTACATTCAGTTGTCTTTGTGTTTTGCATAACGATAGAAAGTTCTTGAGGTGCTGCTGTGGATCTTCAACCTGAGACCCAGAGAATAATCCTTGTTTTGCAACAAGTGAAGCATGTTGTTAGTAATCTGGAAAGACTCAGCTTGAATTGCTGGCACAAAGATGGCAGTTGCCAAATTATCCGCTGTGGGTTGTGCCCAGTCGAACAATGCACCTTCTTGTGCCTCCTGTGCCTCTTGCATGTTTAGCCCGGCTTGCTGGTTTTGAGCGTTCATGTCACCCATGTCGAAGTCTAGTTTGATTGGTTGTTGAGATTGTTGAATTTGTTTGATGGCTTTGTTACGTGCCCGGAAAGGTTTGCTCGGGGTCTGAGAGTCCTTCAATTAGTTCTCCAGTCCTTGCAGATTTTCTAGGCATGCACCCGAATACCCAAATCAACAAACGTCAAAATATTCAATGTAGAGTGTAGAAAGAACCTGAATACACAAGAATCTTGAAGTTCTGGCAATGGCAATTGATAATTCCGTTAATTCCCCGACAACGGCGCCAAAATTGATTCACGTCCAAGCAACGGTCGTAGTCAATATAACTTGGTTTAATAAGTCCAAGATCGATCCCACAGAGAATTAACCTATCAATCACAACTTTCACAACCCAAGAGTACTTACGAATCAAGTTCCCAAAATTTAGAATATTTTTGTGTATGATTTTCGAATATCTATTTTGCAAGAATTAAAGAAAGCTTTAAAAGAAAGAATTGAATATTGAATAAAATAATATAGAGAAAGACTAAGGTATTGATTTCCCCTATTGACGGAATCCCTTATCGTTATGCTCATACAAATTGTTAATATATTCTATCAATCATGAACGCTATGTGTATCGTAACCCTCTCCCGAGCAATTACAATAATTTACTAGTGCACTCTCACGAGCTACCCTAGCTAGCTTTAATTTGAATAGTTCACTTTAGATTGCACCCAAGACTTCGTTATTCCTAATCCCGTCTTTACTCCTAAAATTATAGATTCCTCTAATAACCTAGGTGTGGTGTTGTTCAACAATAAACCTAAATATGCACTCTTTTCCAAGTTATGCACACTAAATAGGCACCGCTAATTGGGAGCTCTACCAATTAACTACAATAAGAATGAAGTTGAACAAATAGAAATCTAAGTCACAATTTGTAATCACATAAACGATAAGTTCATCAATCAATAGGTTCCATCAAAACCTTAGAAAAGAATTTAGCTACTCATGCTTGAAGAAACAAAAAGAATAATAATTGAAAGCATAAAGAATTGCTTGATATAAAAATAAAGAAAGAGTTTGAGAGGAATCTCTCCTACTAAAACCTTGCAAAAGTATTGAAGAAAATAAAGTACATGCCTCTATGGGGCAGACTAGGAGTTTATATAGAGGTTTTAGAGCTAAGAAAACAAATTAGAGTCCAATTAGGATAACTGCCGCTGGGACCTCCGCGGTTCGTTCGCGGCCGCGAGCGGACCGCGAACAGTCAAGATTCAGAGGGCTTCGTTTTTCGCGGTTCATCCGCGACCGCGAGTGGACCGCGGATGAACAGTGCTTCTGTTTCTTCACTGCTTCGTCCAGCCCTCTTCACTTTAGCTCTTCTCTTGGCCTTTTCATCAACTTATGGCTTCAAAATGGCTTTTTAAAGTATCCAATGCATCACATGTACCTGTAAAACACAATCAAACACTAATCAAAGCATTTTGTCCTTTTAACAACATTGTTCTCATAATAAAGTGTGATTATTTAGGGTATAATTATAGTCAAATTCACCTATTATCAAGCTACTTACATGAGGGCAATGACCACAATGTTCCATGATATGATGCATTTAGAAATTGAGGTGTATGTGGACGACATCATCATAAAGTCCAAGAAGCAACATGATCATGTCAAGGACTTGAGAAAGTTTTTCCAAAGACTTCGAAGGTATAATCTTAAACTCAATCCTGCGAAATGCGCTTTTGGAGTACCTTCAGGGAAGCTATTGGGATTTATAGTAAGTCGGCGAGGCATTGAACTAGATCCGTCAAAGATAAAAGCCATCCAGAGTTTGCCTCCGCCAAAGAACAAGAAGGAAGTAATGAACTTACTAGGAAGGCTGAATTATATTAGTCGGTTCATCACTCAGTTAACATCAACATGTGAGCCTATTTTAAAGTTGTTAAAGAAGGATGCAGCAGCGAAATGGACCGATGAATGTCAAGAAGCCTTCGATAAAATCAAGGAATATTTGGCAAATCCTCCAGTGTTAGTTCCTCCGGAGCCGGGAAGACGTTTGATATTATATCTGACAGTGCTTGATAGTTCCTTTGGCTGTGTACAAGGACAGCACGATGAGACTGGCAAGAAAGAACAAACTATATATTACCTTAGTAATAAATTCACATCTTACGAGGTAAAATATACTCAGTTAGAGAGAACATGCGGTGCATTGACCTGGATGACTCAGAAATTAAAGCACTATTTGTCAGCATGCACTACATATCTGATATCACGGTTAGATTCTATGAAGTATATATTCAAGAAGCCCATGCCTACGGGAAGACTTGCTAAATGGAAGATTCTGCTCACAGAATTTGACATCATTTATGTAACACGTACGGTGATGAAAGCGCAAGCAGTTGCAGATCACTTGGCAGAAAATCTAGTGGATGATGAATATGAGCCACTAAAGACATACTTTCCGGATGAGGAGGCAAAGAATGTTAAGGAAATAGAACAAAGGAATAAACCAGGATGGAAGATGTACTTCGACGGAGCCGTCAACAGTAAAGGAGTTGGGATTGGAGTAGTGCTTATTTCAGAAACGGGTGAACACTATCCTGTTACCGCTCAACTTCGATTTTTCTGTACCAACAATATGGCCGAATGTGAGGCGTGTATATATTGGGATTGAGGATGGCAACATATATGGGTGTTCAAGAGATTTTGGTCATGGGTGACTCGGATCTTTTGATACATCAAATTCGGGGAGAATGGGAGACAAGAGATTTGAAATTGATACCTTATCGGCATTGTCTACATGAACAGTCCCAAAGATTCCAATCCATAGAGTTCAAACATATCCCAAGAATGCACAATGAAGTAGCAGATGCTCTGGCCACACTATCCTCTATGTTACATCATCCAGACAAAGCCTATATAGATCCACTTCAGATACAGGTGTATGATCAGAATGCTTACTGTTTTGATGTAGAAGGAGAGTTAGATGGAGAACCGTGGTATCACGACATCAAGTAATAGTTGAAGATAGGAAAATACCCAGAGCAAGCCACCGGAGATCAGAAGAGAGCTGTAAGATGCTTAGCGAATGGTTTCTTCCTCATTGGATGAATTATATATAAAAGAACACAAGACATGGGATTGCTGAGATGTGTGGATGCGGAACAGGCTGTGATGATTATGACTAAGGTGCACGCTGAAGCTTGCGGACCTCATATGAGTGGGTATATCTTAGCAAAGAAGATTTTGAGAGCCGGGTACTATTGGCTCACCATGGAGCAGGACAGTATCAGTTATGTGAGGAAATGCCACCAATGCCAAGTACATGGAGATTTAATCCATTCCCCACCTTATGAATTGCATACGATGTCTGCACCCTGGCCATTTGTTGTCTGGGGCATGGATGCTATCAGACAAATAGAGCATGCAGCTTCTAATGGACATATATTCATATTGGTCGCGATTAACTACTTTACTTAATGGGTGGAGGCAAAGACATTCAAGACGGTGACGAAGAAAGCCGTGGTGGATTTTGTGCATGAAAATATTTTATGCCGATTTGGGATTCCCAAAGTAATTATCACAGATAACGGGGCAAATCTGAACAGTCACCTCATGGCGAAAGCATGCCAGAAGTTTAAGATCTTGCATCGTAACTCTACACCATACAGACCAAAGGCAAATGGGGCAATAGAAGCTGCAAACAAGAATATAAAGAAGATCCTTAGGAAGATGGTGGAAGAGTCTAGACAATGGCACGAGAAGCTGCCTTTCGCTCTTATGGGTTATCGCACAACAGTGCGCACTTCTATTAGCACCACACCCTATTCATTGGTGTATGGGACAGAGGCTTTTATACCCGCGGAAATCGAAATATCGTCACTTCTAATAATAGCTGAAGCTGAGATCGATGACCAGGAATAGGTAAAAGCCCGACTGGAACAATTAAATCTAATTGACGAAAAGAGGTTGGCAGCGGTTTGCCATGGGCAATTATATCAACAAAGAATGGCCAGAGCATATTATAAAAAGGTGCGTCCTCGGATGTTTGAAGTTGGACAACTGGTATTGAGGAGTATCTTACCACATTAGGCTAAAGCAAAGGGAAAATTCGCGCCAAACTGACAGGGGCCATTTATGGTATCACGGGTGTTGTCTAATGCGGCATTATATTTGACAAACGTTGAAGGGAAATGCGTAGAGACTGCTATCAATTCAGATGCAGTCAAAAGATACTACGTATGATTCCTTTTCAATTGTATGATTGTATTTTGTTGTGATTTTGGAATTGAAATGATGAAGGCATTTTATTCTCTATCCAAACACTTTATCCATTGACATCCCCTTTGAGCAGTGCTCGATTATTTTTTCATACCCCTCTCTCGGAATTGCTTATGATACAAAAAGAAAAGTAGCAAATAATATATATATATATATAAATAAAAAATAAAAAATAAATGCAAAGAAAAGAAAATGACAGAAATCGGAAAAAGTCAAACGAAACCATGAATTTATGGCGTAGTTTGAATTACGTCTGACTTGACCCCGAAACGGTACGTAGGCAGCCTCATTGAGGTTCAGTCGCAATAGAGAAAAAATCCAAAAATTCCCCACATGTTGAAACTGGGGCAGAAGTTATGCTTAATAATTCCGAGAGTTGTAAATATTTTTAAACCCTCGCGAATTTTGAGCCTTTATACCCTTCTTTCTTAACCCATCCAAAAGCCACGATACGGTCCAAAGAAAGACCTTCTAATCAATTTCAAGAAAACAAAAAATGCAATGAGAATAAAGGAAGAACAGGACATTGGACAACATCAGTGGTGCAGAAAAACAAAAGACAAAAGGAAAAAATGGAAAATAAATAAAAGTGAGAGAGTCTCATCGGTAAAAACCTTAACCGGCATCGTGAGACGACTGTGAGGCTGAGAGCAAAAAAATGAGAGAGTCTCATCGGTGAAAACCTTAACCGGCACCGTGAGATGACTGTGAGGCTGAGAGAAATAAAAATAAGAGAGTCTTGTCAGTGAAAACCTTTACCGGCACTGCAAGGCGACTGTGAGGATGAGAGTAAGAGAGTCATATTGGTAAAAACCTTTCATGGCACCATAAGGCGATTGCAAGGATTATTTCTGAAAAAGAGAAAAGCAACAAAAATAGGATCGGTTTGGATTGCAAGAAATTTGGAGTCAGAATAATGGATTGAACGAACTGGGTCGGAGTTTAAATACATGGCATGGTTAACGGAATCAGCCAACATACCCATATAAGTGTGACGACCCGGCCCGTCGTCACGGGAATTACCACCCCGTTATGTTGAAATTGTATGTTTTATGCTTTTATATCCGTGTTAAAGTCTATCGGGTGAGTTAGGAGTGATTTGGATTGGAAATGAGGCATATAGCCTTTGTGAAGGAAACTTGAATAAGGAAAGTCAACCCGGAGTTGACTATTTGGTTAGAGGGCTCGGAATCGGATTCTGATGATTCGGTTAGTTCCGGGAGGTGATTTGTGACTTAGGGGAGCGATCGGAATTGAATTTGGAGGCCCGGTGTAGAAATAGGCTTGAATTGGCTAAGGTTGAATTTTGGCGAAATCACGGTAGGTGAGATTTTGATCCGGGGGTCGAAATGGAATTCCGATAGTTGCAGTAGCTTCGTTATGTGATTTTGGATATGTCCGCAAATTGTTAGATCATTCGGACGTTGTTTAGTCGGGTTTTTGATTGATTGTGTAATTCGGAATGTTTTAAGGAATTTAGGCTTGAATTCGATGCGAATTATGGGTTTTGATGTTGTTAGACGTGTTTTGAGGATTGGATCAAGTTTGAATAAGGTATTAAGATGTGTTGGTGTGTTTGGATGAGGTCCCGGGGGCCTCGGGGTGTTTTCGGATGGTTAAACGGGAGAAAATGTGGAAAAATTTCAGGTTTTGACTCTGGTTCTGTTGTTTTCGCTCCTGCGGAAATGGGGGCGCGGGAGCGAGTCCGCGGGAGCGGACGAGGGTGGCGCAGGAGCACTTGGCTTCGCAGAAGCAGAAATCTTTCCGCTGAAGCGGCGTCGTAGGAGCGTAGAGGAGACCACAGAAGCGGGATTTGCCAAGAGATGGGAAGTCCGCAGAAGCGGAAGGTCGATCGCATAGGCGAGTCCGCAGAAGCGGATTCTTGATCGCAGAGGCGGAAAGGACCGCAGGGGCGGAAGAAATCCCGTAGAAGCGGACGCGCAGAGGTGGTCCATGGATCGCAGGAGCGGAAATGGCCAAATAGGCCTGGGTTCGCAGAAGCGACCAATTGGTCGCAGAAGCGGTTCCGCAGGGGCGGAAAATGGTCTGCAGAAGCGAAAATCGCAGTGAATTAATTGTATCAGAAGTTAGAAAATTTCAGAAACATTTCACACATTTGGATCTCGGCTTTAGAGGCGATTTGGGCCATTTTGAAGAGAAACTCAAGGGAAATCATTAGGTAATCAACTATGGACTTAAACTATGATTAGTATTGGTAATAGTATGCAATTATATCATGAAAATGGAGGTATTTGGGGTAATTTATGGAGGATTTAGCCCTAGGCTTGAACTTTAGAAAATCAAGGTTTTGAATGGGCAAATGGAGTCCGAATTTGGTAAAATTGATATGCTTAGACTCGTATCGAGATAAGGATTCCGAATATGTGACTTTTGTAATTTTTCGAGAAGCGTACCGAAAGTCGGGTTTTGACAACTTTGGGAATTTTGATGTAAATTGAGTTGTATTGATTGGTTGTCGTTCCATTGGCCTAATTTGTTGTGTTTCAATGTATTTGATCAGATTCTACGCGTGCGGAGCTTGATTCTCGTGGCAAGGGCATTGCGGAGTAGTCGTTGCGCCGTATTGAGGTGAGTAATAGATGTGGGTGATGACCAGCGGGTTCAAAACCCCGGTATACCACTTTGTGACGTTGTATAGCAGCGAGACACGTACTCTCATGTGAGTGCGGGGTCGATTTTGATTGGGGACTATGGCTTAGTCCGACTTGCTGATACTGTGTTATGATATTAGGCTATTCATGAACCGTCGAACCTCCTTCTCGGATGGTTGCATATTATACTATAATATTGGCTACTCTTGAGCCGTTGAACCCCCTCCTTGGGCGGTTGAGTATACTTGTGGGCCGTGAGCCAATTATTGGATCCCGCGAGGATCGTTATCATTGTCTTATCATATTGACATGTTAGTTACTACCGGTCCGTAGCTATTTCTGTTATCATGCTATTTCCAATCTCTGGAACTTGGTATTACTATTTAACAACTAAAAAATGATAAAAGATGTTTTCAAAACTACTTTTGAGCCTGCGAGGCTGTATTTGCATATTAGCTGACTGGTAGTGGATCGGGCTACGCGCCGCAGCGATATATATGTTGGATCGGACTGCACGCCGCAGTGATATTGTGCTTGGACTGTAGGAGCCCCTCCGGAGTCTGAACCCCCACAGTGAGCACGGGTACCCAAATTGGATCGGGCTACGCACCGTAGCGGTCATATCATGCATTGCATTGCATTTAGCTACATCTGCTAGCTGTTATACTGTTTTGCTGGTAATTATTGGTACAGGTACAGTTGATATCGATCTTGTGACAGGGTATTTGATTACAGCTTTACATAGTGCTTTATTGCAGATTTCTTATCTGCGCTGTCTTACCCTTGTTTATTACCACTGAATCTGGCAGTACTCATTTTACTCCCTGCACCTTGTGTGCAGATCCAGGTACCTCTCAGCAGTGATCCAGTAGCTGTGCGAGGCGACATTTGTGGATATTCGAGGTAGCTGCAGAGTTCGCAGGACCCGATATTCCTTCTTATTGTCTCTTGATTTTGTATTGACTTTTCTTTCCACACTTGGTATCTTGTAAACCTTTATACACTCATGTTCAGTAGAGGCTCATGACTCTTGACCCTTCGGTCTATGGAAGTTGATGTATTATGGGACTTGGTTCCCCGTTTTCGTTATATGTCTCGCTGTTGCTTCGTGAAGTAATATGCTTAAATGGGTTAAAGAGAGCTTCTAGCTCCGTTGTTGATATTGATTGGTCAGGCTGGCTTAGCAATGTGCTGGGTGCCATCACGACCGGATTTGGGGTCGTGACAATAAGTCCAATCACTTCTCCAAAACACCCTTACCCTTCTGAAATTCATTTTCTGCATTTCATTGTTTGTCCTTTGAAAGCTAAATACCAGCTTGTGATGATAAGAGTTGAAATAACACTGGATCAGAAGAAAAAAAAAAGGAGTTGAAAGAAATAAAGGAGTTTGGCAAACAGAGGCAAAAGAAAAGAAAACAAAAAAGGTGAAAACAAGAAAATACAAAAAGAGCTTACGGAAGATAGTCAACTGAAAGACCGCACGGCGGAAGAAAAGCAAAAAAAAAAAAAGGAAAAACAATAAGTGGCAGGAGCGGCAGATGCTAGTTGCCAGTAACTTATAACTAATAAGATTTTGTTTTTGTGATTTAGACAGGAACAAATCCTCACTAATCACTTTAAAGTGAATGTGACCAATGCGGAAAGATAGAAAACATTAAAAAGAAACTTCAGCAATAAATGGAGGAATCCATGGATGAAAATCACTCAATCAAGAAAACACCAAAAAAAAACAACGAGGAGGTATCAGCTTTTTAAATTCACACCTTAGTTATCAAACTGAGGGAATACTTTTCTGCATTTTTGCATTTCATGCATCAGGCGCCCACCTGGATAACAAGGGAATACTTTTTTGTATTTTTGCATTTCATGCATCAGGCGCCCACCTAGATAACAAGGGAATACTTTTCTCGCATTTGCATTTCATGCATCAGGCGCCCACCTGGATAACAAGGGAATACTTTTTCGCATTTTTGCATTTCATGCATCGAGCGCCCACTGGATAACAAGGGAATACTTTTACGCATTTGCATTTCATGCATCAGGAACCCACCTGGATAACAAGGAAATACTTTTCTGCATTTTTGCATTTCATGCATCAGGCGCCCACCTGGATAACAAGGGAATACTTTTCTGCATTCGCATTTCATGCATCATGCGCCCACCTGGATAACAAGGTAATACGTTTTCGCATTTCGCATTTCATGCATCAGGCGCCCACCTGTATAACAAGGGAATACTTTTTTGCAATTTTAATTTCTGTTTAGGCGCCCACCTGTATAACAAGGGAATGCATTTCTGCAATTTTTTATTTCTGTTCAGGCGCCCACCTATATAACAAGGGAATACATTTCTGCAATTTTAATTCCTGCAATTTTAGTTTGTGTTAGCTAACATGAGTAACACCGTAACATGAAAAAGCCCGCACTGGGGCAGAAAAAGTTTGTTGTTTTTGTTTTGTTTTAAGCAGGTATCAGTTTGAAGGCGAGAAGTAACATCGAAAATCACAAAAAAGGGGGAATCAAGGAAAAGAAAATCAACAAAAAGAAAGTCAACCACACAAAAAATCAAGGAAAAAAAGACAAAGAAGAATAAAAAGACAAGAAGTTAGATAGGAACAATTGTAATTCGTAGAATTATAGCTTAGAATAGCTTCTTCATTTTAGATTTTTGCCCCCCCCGGTGTAATAAGGAGTAGGTCAGCAAGTCGTAACAGAGTCAATGCAACAGTAAGTCTGGTAGTTTTTAACTGCCAGACCTTCCCGAAGTACATTGACTTGATTCTTGTTTAGCCCAGGATATGTAGGCAACCTTTGAGGCAGGGTGCAGTCAAAAGGTTTTCAAAAAATGCTTCTTACGGAATATGCCAATGGGAAAAAATCCCTCATTACTGCTCACTTGTCTTTGCACTGAAACTCTTCGTGTTCCCGAGCAAAGAGGGGCAGCTGTGAGCACGTGATTTTTGCACTAAGCAATAAAATTCCAAAATTAAAACAAATAAATATTTTTAAGTGCAATTGCATGTCTTGGTAGAAATTAGATACATGTGTGATTGAATAATTAAGGGTTAAAAAATAGAAAATTCAAAATAGAGGTTAAATACATGCATTTTTGAATTAATTAGAAAAATCAACAAAAAAGAGCATTAATAGCGGAAATTATGGGAAAATAGTAGAAAATTGTCAAAAAATATCAGAAAATAAGTGAAAATAGGAAATTGAATAATTTAAATAATACAAAAAGAAAAAAATGAAATACAAAAGGAAATTACCACAAAAATAATTGAAATTCCAAGAGAAATACAAAAATACAATAAATTTGGGCCAAAGAGTCTGAAACATTGGCCCAAACACATTGGCCCAAAGAACAGGTCCAATTAATTTAAATTAAAGCAATCTCAGCCGTTCATCTATTCAAATCCAATGGCTGAGACTTTAGATAAGAATTAATTAGTTAATTAAATTCAATATCTAATCCTAGCCGTTCAAACCTGTTGATCTAACTAAAGAGAGCAGATCTCTCATTTAAACTGAGACGGCAGCGTTTTAAGTTAGCTAATCCTGACCGTTGATCTTAATTTATCTAACGGCCAGGAACTCATCATTACCCTCGAGTATATAAGGCCTTGGTCTCTTAGAGACCGGATATTTGCTTCTTACCCTAACCCTAGCCGCCCTTCTTCTTCTCCCTTTCTTCATCTTCTTCAAAGCCGGCCGGCCATGGACACTGTCCCTCTCCACGACAGTCTCCAGTCATATCCTATCTCCCCCCCCTCTTCTCTCCTTTTCTTCTTCACCACAAACTCTACAAAAAAAAATTCCCATGAAACCTTGAAACCTTCACCTTCTTGAAACTCGGGTCATCGGAGTTCACCGCCGATAACCAAAACTACGAGAACCACCACCAAATTAACACCAAAGCACCCCCTTGCCCTGATCTATCCCCCCATCTGAACCTTTTCCCTCGAATCTTCCCCTTCCTTCTCGAATATCCAAAAGAAGGTCGCCGAAAACCTAACTTTGGCGACTCAAAACAAAACACCCCCAAAAATCCCATCTTTCTACTTTTAATACTTATCCCTTAGCCAGAAAACTTTGAAACTAAAGTATTGTGTGAGAAAAGAAAAACCAGAAAGGAAAATAAAGAAAAAGAAAAGAGAAAACTGGAAAAAAAAAAGAAAAGAATAAAAGAAAAGAAAACGGGGAAAGCTTAGGAGTCAGATCCTGCGAGCTAAGTCCCCCTTCCCTCTCTTATTTGTTTTGCTTCTTTAATTTTTGTTATCTCTACCTTATTCTATGTTTTAGCATGTTTTCTTTTAGTATGTTAGACTGCATGTTTAGATTAGGGTTTTGTCTTTGAGAAATTTTGTTTGTTTGTTCAGTTTCTCCGCTTAAGTTCTGTTCTTTCTTGTCTTTATTTTCTTATCTTTCATTTAGATGTCTCGCATGTTTAGATTAGGGTTTTGCCTTTGAGGAATTTTTGTTTGTTCTATTTCTCTGTTTAAAATATGTTCTTTCTTCATGTCTACTACTTAGATCTTCTGCATGTTCAAGATTAGTTCATATCTTTTAGAAAATGTCTGTTGTTCTGTCTGAACCTTGCTTTCATTTGAAACTTCTTCATGAGCTTTACCTACGTGTGCTTAATCAAGAACATGTTAAGCATGAATTAGGGTTTTTAGTAGTCCTTTAAGTATAAGGAAGTCTTGACTATGCCTGCGTCATGACTAATAGACACTGTGTTGTGAAATCTGAGTTATAAGTCTTTGATTGAAATTCAACAATATTCAACCCCTTTCTCTAAGTTTTGATTAATTGCAAGTCTAGCTACTAGTGATCATGGGCCAGTGCGTGAAGCCTACTAGAGTAGGTCAGTTGCAAAACTAACCACTTTTTGTTATTTAATTCACTTATAGCCTCTTTTTGTGGTTTTCAGTTTTAACCTATTCTAAAATACTTAACACATGTTTTCAATTTTAACCACTTACAAGTTTAACACTACTGCAGTTATAACCAATCCACCTAGGCATGATAGGTATTAACAATACTCAACTTGACACAAGGCTGTTGCAAACATAGCCAATTTCACACACAATTGCACACAGAGACAATGAAATCAGAATCATTTATCAATTAATCCATGATCACTAGTAGCTAGACTTGCAAAGGTCTCAGCCATGCCTGTGTTCAGTAATGGGCCTCAATTGCAAAGCTAAGTCCAATCTTTGGACTGGCTAAGTCTTAAATAGGTTAATAAGCAGGCTAGTCCTGCAAATTAGTTTCAATAACATAAGTGAAATAGAATTGGTTAAAATTGAAATAAACATTAAGTCTAATTTGGCCTATTCTTAAATACTAGTACAAAGGCTGGCCATCGGTTAAATAAGAGCTGAATCTAAGGAAATCTGACCTAGGTAGGTCGAGTAATTAACCAATGCCTTTAAAGGCATATACGGAATAGTAAATGGCAAAGTTGTGGATTAAATAGAGCCTTTAGGGATACATAAGACATTTGTGCTCCTGATTTCTGCAATTCTGCATAAAATTAAGGGTACATTGGTCTTAAGGAAAAGAGAATTCAGTAAAAAACACTAATAAGTAGGGGCACATTATTAAAAGCCCTAAAAAGGAATCAAATAGAACCTTCCAGCACATGCTGGAAGGCATCTTGTAACAGAAATTGGGTTTAAAATGTAAGATTTGGTAAAAAGAAGGGGAAGGAAATAGAATTAATTTCTATCTCCCTTCTATCTTTTCCCCCAAAAAAATTTCACCACTTCCCACCTATAAATACCCCCATTTAGGACTAGTTTAAGAGCTGGATTTTGGAAATCAAAATTTTCAGAAAGAACAATACACCAAATAGCAAATAGTCACCTGGGTGTTCTAATTGAAATTCATATTTGAAGTCGTTTGGGATTTCTGCTCGTTTGCTGGGTTTCTATTTGATGTTGTTGTGTTATCTCATCTGCTTGATTGGGAATTCATTCCGTCACTGTTGCATTGCCTGTTGATTTTAGTTGATGTATCTATTTTAATCCCCCTAGAACTCATTGAGCTTATTTGTTGAATCAGGTACACATCTTTGATCAAGGCTATGTAATGTGGAAGTTATGATGAAATGAAGTTTCGAGTTCAAAAGTCTTTACTATTTTACATTTGCTGTTTCTTTTAGCTATTTGGTTAGTTTAAATTTGTAATTCATTAGGATATCATTATGTATATGTAGAAGCTTGAACTGAATAATGTAATAAGTAGTAAATAGTGGTAGTGTAGTTATAGTATCAAAATCACTTAGCTAAATAGGTTAAAATCATAAAACAGGCTAATTAATCCTGACATAAGTCTATAACCACAAGCTCACAGCAATGACTTTAATTAGTTCATATAGATAGTTTAATTTGGTATTTGACATTTAGATCCAAACAAGTTCTTAAACAACAATAGTAAAACAAAGTTATAGCTTAGTTAAGACTGATTTTCATGATGTCACACAACCAGACTCAGCGATGAAATGTTACGATGCATCTGTGAATGAGTCAATTTAGTTTAAGTAATTGAATGCTAGGTGTAGATAATTGAATCGTTTAGTTTAGTTCTGTTTTACATGATTAAATAGTATCCTGTCATTTAGCTAAAGACAACTTAGTATGAATTAGTATTAGAAAAAACAAAGTAGAAAATAGTTATGTTAATTAAGTTCTTCTGCATATTAGACTCTCATGATCCAGATTTGATATTGTTAGTTTGTACAGCAATTTCCTTTTAATAAATAAAAGTTCAATTTGGATTCGTCTCTTTGCATGTTCTTATATGAGTTTCTGCTTTCCGCTTCTATTTTGCTTTGGTCCAGGCCTAATGTGCGACAATGGCCTGGACTCTGTTCGAGAATTAACTGGGCTGTTGAATGAAAGCACAGATCTGGTATGGGTTATTAAGACCCAGATACATGCGGAAACCTGCTAAGTATCAATCCAGAAGTCCAGGCCCAATAATAATGGAAGCGATAAAGGCCTGGACTCATTTTTTGAAATGTTAGATAATTAAATGCGATTAAGGGAAAAACAATGATAGATAAATGTAGTGACACATTAAGTTTGAACTTTAAAAAATGCATGGGATGAGCCTCACACAATAACAAAAATAGTGGGGGCCCCTTATAGTAACAAAGTGATAAAGTATAATAGATCCGGGAAGGTTAATAGTAAATTCCATAACCTTTCCCAAAAGATTTAAATCCGTTAGATGCTTATTAGGCACGATTTAATAAATATACCTTCCCTAATATGAGTGTGCACTTGGTGCAACTCAAATCATAAATCCCGGCGAAGCCAAAATGTATTAAAAGTCACAGGCGTACTGGTTGCGGTGTGACTCGAAATACATTTTTGCGATGTCGCAATTCGTAAAAGTATTAAAGTTGGAAACATATACATCTTGTTAAAAAGTGCATAACAGGTCATATAAAATTGAGAACGACAGTTCAGCGACCGTGCTGAAACCGCGAAATCCGGGAGTGCTTAACACCTTCTCCCGGGTTAACAGAATTTCTTACCCAGGTTTTTGTTTCGCGGACTGTAATACTGAGTCATCTTCCTCGGATTCGGGATTAATCGGTGACTTGGTACACCATTATATTCCCAAGTGGCAACTCTGAAAAATAAACAAAATCCCTGACCGATTGTCCTTTATTAGGAAAACTCCTTCCTCTTTGTTATCATATCCTTTTCGGGTATTTGAACATTGAGGTATACCCTACGTATCTCTTTTTTTAAAGGATTGGAAGGGATAGTAAAAAGGGAGGTATGATAGTATTGACGGGAAATCGCTGGGATATCATCGGGGGTAAGTTTCTTGGCCTAAATTCGTTATTTTATCATGAAATCCTTGAGTATTTCACTGTTATTGGAGGATTAATGGGGGGTTTTAGCCCTAGGCCTAAATTATAGAGAATCATTGATTTGATTGGGCAAACAGATTCTGAGTTTGATAAATTTTATATGCATGGACTCGTGTTGAGATAAGGAACCCGAATATATAACTTTCATATTTTTTCGAGAAGAGTACTGAAAGTTGGGTTTTGGCAACTTGTGGTTTTTGGTGTATTTTGAATTGTTTCGATTGGGTAATGCCAATTGGCCAATTTTGATGTAACTCTATTGATTTTTATTAGATACTACACATGTGGAGGCCAACATTCGCGGCAAGAGAGTTGTCTCTTAGCGGTTTTGTACCGGAGTCGAGGTAAGTGGCTTGTCTAACCTCGTGTGGGGAAACATTCACCCCTAGGATATTATGTGATAGTTTAAATGCCTTGTACGCAAGGTGAGGGGCGTGTACATGCGCTGGTTGTTGTAACTCACTTTACTTGAATTGTCCAATTCGTGATATTCCTGCTCTTAGTTGATTAAATTGCGACATTTACCTGATATTCGTTAGAAAAGCATGATTTGATAAGATTTATCTGTCTAATTGCCTAATTGTCTTAGTTGAACTTCTTGATAATTGTTGACACTGGCTTTTGGTGAAGTTGTGGTTAAGCATATTATATTTTCTCTGTGCGTTTCTTTTATTGTTTGTGTTGGTGGACTGCGAGTTCGATTCCCGGAGATCCCAGGGTTGTGGGTTCGATACCCAGAGACCCAGAGTGGTATTGTTTGTGGACTGCTGGTTCGATTCCCGGAGATCCAAGGGGTACGGGTTCGATTCCCGGAGACCTAGAGCTTATTGATATATTATTGAGGTATGGACTGCGGGTTCGATTCCCACAGATCCTGAGATCATTGAGACACATCCTGAGATATTGAGACACGGGCTGCGAGTTCGATTCCCGAAGACCTAGAGATACAGTTATTAGGACTGCGGGTTAAATTCTGGTAGCTCCTGGGTTGTTGATTATAGAGTGGGACTGTGGGTTCAATTCCCATAGGTCCTGGACTTGCTGGTTTGAGTATATGTTGTGTTGGTTACCTGTACTTAGCTAATCGTAGTCGGTTGTAGTAACTACTTTATTGTTGTTATTTCAGATTCATTCCTACTTATTCCTGTTGATTATTATTTTGATCATTATGTTATTATTCTCTCGGTAGGGCCCTGACCTTCCTCGTCACTACTCCATCGAGGTTAGGCTTGGCACTTATTTAGTACCGCCGTGGTGTACTCATGCTACTCTTCTGCACACTTTTATTGTGCAGATCCCCGTACATCAGGACAGGCTCATCCTAGGTGATTCAGCAGCACATTCGGAGACCTCGAGGTATGATCTGCTACGTCCGCGGATGCAGAGGCCCTCCTTCTATTCTGATAGTGATAGTAGATATTTTTCCTCATTTTGTTGTTTTTAGATATTCTTGATGTATAGAGACACAGTTGTACTTTCCTTATAGTTTGTGTTTCCCGTGGGATTCCGGGTCTTGGTGGTATGTTATATAGTGTGGTTGACGAGTGTATGTGCCAAGCGGCACTAATTACATCACTTTTAATATTGTTTTATGCTATTTCTTATTTAATGTTCATAAACTTGTATATTGCACATCGTGTTAGGCTTACCTAGTCGCAGAGGCTGGGTACCATCATGACAGGTTCACGATTGGTGAACACGGGTCGTGACAAGTTGTTATCAGAGCTCTTGGTTCATAGGAGTCACGGGACACAGACCGGTTACTTAGAGTCTCGCTGATCGATACAGAGATATCTGTATTTATCTACAAGAGGCTAAGTAACTATTTAGGAAACTCTTCATTTCTTTTGGATTCCTTATCGTGTGACATTTTTGGCACCAAATCTAAACTTCTACTTTCTATTCTCTCACAGATGGTGAGGACACGTGCTACTCGTGAGGATCAAGTACATACGCCCCTTACTACCGCCGCCAGAGGCCGGGGTCGTGGTAGAGGACGAGGACGTGACCGAGGTGCAGCCACAGCACCCGCGCGCACTGCCGCTGAGGTGCCACCGGTGGATCAGGTTGGAGCGCAGGCACCTGGTACACCGACTACAGCTGCTACTACTCCAGCACTCCAGGAGACCCTAGCCCGGTTCACGAGCATGTATACTACTTTAGCTCAGGCAGGGTTACTTCCTCTCACTGCAGCTACATCTCAGGCCGGGAGAGGGGCCCAGACTCCCGCAGCTGTTACACCTGAGTAGCGAGTGGCAGTGGGGCAGGTTCCAGATGTTTTGATTATGCCTCCTGCCGCCCCAACACAGCCCGGAGGTGGGCCAGCTGCCTCTGAGGACGAGCAGCGTAGATTGGAGAGGTTCAAGAAATATGATCCTCCAGTGTTCAGTGGGTTGGCTTCAGATGATGCATTGGGTTTTCTGGAGGAGTGTCATCGTATTCTTCGTACTATGGGGATTGTGGAGACCAGCGGGGTTTCCTTCACTGCCGTTCAGTTTCGTGGGGCCGCTTATGATTGGTGGCGCACGTATGAGTTGGATAGTCCAGAGGATTCTGCTTCATTGACCTGGACGCAGTTTACAGATCTGTTTTTGAGGGAGTTTGTTCCCCGGAGCCTTAGGGATTCTTGGTGATCGGAGTTTGAGCGGTTGCGACAGGGCTCCATGTCAGTATCAGAGTACGCTATTAGTTTCACGCGTCTAGCCAGGCATGCACCAGCTTTGGTAGCCACGGTCTGGGAGAGAGTGCGGAGATTTATTGACGGCCTTATTCCGCCGATCCGGTCCAGCATGGCCAGAGAGTTGGAGACGGATATACCTTATCAGCAGGTGATGAGCATTGCCATGAGGATCGAGAGTATGCTCCCTAGAGAGCCGGGAGAGAGGGAGGCCAAGAGGTCTCGTGAGTCGGGCCATTTCTCTGGTGCTCGCACTTAGCAGCCGGTCATTTTGGCAGGGGTTATCCCGGTCGTCCAGTTCATTCATCATTGCCAGCAGCCGGTAGTACCCCAGCTCTTCAAGCACCTCAGCAGCCTTATTATGCTCCGCAGTTTCCAGTGCGCCTCCTGCGCGGGGTACCTCCAGGGGTTAGACCAATAGGGGTAAGGCCGGTCAATCACAGCCATCGCGTCCTCCTAGAGCTTGTTTTGATTGCGGGGATACTCGCCATCTGGTTAGGGAGTTCCCCAGGCGTAGGAGAGGAGCACCTCCACAGTCTTCGCAGCCTCAGCGTGGTTCACAGGGCCAGCAGGCCATCATTCCAGCCCCAGCTGCCACTCCACCTGCCCAGCCAGCCAAGGGCGGGGATTAGGGTGCCAGAGGCCATCCTCGAGAGAGGGGTCAAGCAAGATTTTATGTTATTCCTAATCGCACTGCAGCTGTTGCATCTGATTTTGTTATCACATGTATTATTCTGGTTAGTCACAGGGAGGCATCAGTTCTATTCGATCCTGGTTCCACTTTTTCATATGTGTCCTCTTATTTTCATTCACATCTGTGTGTGCCTCGGGATTCTTTGAGTGCCCCCATTTATGTTTCCACTCCGGTGGGAGATTCTTTGGATGTGGACCGTGTGTATCGGTCGTGTTTGGTTACCATTTGTGGTTTTGAGACCAGAGCGGATCTATTATTTCTCGGGATGGTCGATTTTGATATTATTCTGTGCATGGACTTGTTGTCGCCCCATTATGCTATTCTTGATTGTCATGCCAAGACCGTGACGCTGGCTATGCTAGGGATTCCACGTATTGAGTTGAGTGGTACTCTAGATCATACCCCTAGCCGTGTTATTTCCTTTCTCAAAGCTCAGCGTATGGTTGAGAAGGGGTGTGATGCTTATCTAGCTTATGTGCTGGATGTCAGCATTGACACTCCTCTATTGATTCCATTCCAGTGGTATGTGATTTCGTTGATGTATTTCCAGCTGATCTCCTGGGCATGCCGCCCGATAGAGATATTGATTTTGTTATTTATTTGTTGCCGGGCACTCAGCCCATTACAATTCCACCATACCGTATGGCTCCTCCTGAGTTGAAGGATCAGTTATAGGAGTTATTGGGTAAGGGTTTCATTCGACCCATTGTTTCGCCTTGGGGTGCTCATGTGTTGTTTGTGATGAAAAAGGACGGTTCTATGCATATCTCTATTGACCATCGTCAGTTGAACAAAGTTACAGTGAAGAACCGGTATCCTTTGCCATGTATTGATGATTTGTTTGACCAGCTATAGGGCACACATGTGTTCTCTAAGATTGATTTGCGCTCTGGTTATCATCAGCTGAAGATTCGGGAGCTAGATATCTTGAAGACTGCCTTCAGGACTTGGTATGGTAACTGCGAGTTCCTTGTGATGTCTTTTCGGCTGACTAATGCCCCAGCAGCCTTTATGCATTTGATGCACAGTGTGTTCAGGCCATATCCGGACTCGTTCGTGATTGTTTTCATTGATGATATTCTAGTATATTCCCGAAGTCGGGAAGAGCACGAGCAGCATATGAGGATAGTGCTTCAGACTCTAATGGAGAAGCAGTTATATGCCAAGTTCTCTAAATGTGAATTCTGGCTGAGTTCAGTGGCATTTAGGCCACGTGTTGTCGAGCGATGGTATTCAAGTGGATCCGAGGAAGGTGGAGGTCGCGTAGAGTTGGCCCAGACCCTCCTCAGCTACGAAGATTCATAGTTTCCTTGGCCTGGTGGGCTATTTCCGTCGTTTCGTGGAGGGGTTCTCTTCGATCGCAGCACCTATGACCAGATTGACCCAAGAGGGTGCCCCTTTTTAGTGGACAGAGGTATATGAGGCGAGCTTTCAGAAGCTCAAGACAACTTTGACTTCGGCCCCTATATTGATGTTGCCTACAGGTTCAGGGTCCTATACAGTATATTGTGATGCCTCACGAGTTGGACTCGGTGCACTATTTATGCAGGACCGTAGGGTGATTGCCTATGCATCCAGACAGCTGAAGGTACATGAGAAGAACTACCATGTTCATGATCTGGAGATAGCTGCCATTGTTCACGCCTTGAAGATTTGGCGTCATTACTTGTATGGGGTTCCTTGTGAGATCTACACTGATCACCGGAGCTTGTAGCACCTGCTTAAGCAGAAGGACCCGAACATGCGTTCGAGGAGATGGTTGGGTCTACTGAAGGACTATGATATTACTATTCTCTATCATCCAGGCAAGGCTAATGTAGTTGCTGATGCCTTGAGTCATCGGGCAAAGTGTTTGGGGAGTTTGGCATATCTACCAGCTTCGGAGAGGCCTATGGCGATGGATGTTCACACGTTAGCCAGACAGTTTGTTAGATTGGATCTTTCGGAGCCCAGCCGAGTTCTGGCCTGTGTGGTTTCTTGGTCTTCTCTATTTGACCGCATGAGGGAGCATCAGTTTGACGACCCTCATTTGCTTGTCCTCCAGGATAGAGTTCGGCATGGTGATGTTCGAGATGTTACTATTCGGGATGATGGAGTTATGAGGATACATGGGCGTATTTGTGTGCCTAATATAGATGATCTTCGAGAGCTGATTCTAGCAGAGGCCCATAGCTCGCGGTATTCCATCTATCAGGGTGCCGCAAAGATGTATCAGGACTTAAGACAGCATTACTGGTGGAGGCGGATGAAGAGGGATATAGTTGATTATGTTTCTAGGTGCCTCAACTGCCAGCAGGTGAAGTATGAGCATCAGCGTCCGGGTGGGTTAATGTAGTAGATTAAGATTCCGGATTGGAAGTGGGAGCGCATCACCATGGACTTTGTATCTGGGCTTCCCCGGACTGTTAGGAGGTCTGATTCCATTTGGGTTATTGTGGATCGACTGACCAAGTCCGCCCATTTCATACCGGTGAGCACTACTTATTCATCGGAGCGACTAACGGAGATCTACATGAAGGAGATAGTTTGGCTGCATGGTATTCCAGTTTCCATCATTTTGGATCGAGGCACTCAGTTCACTTCACGGTTCTGGAGAGCCGTACAGCAGGAGTTAGGCACTCGGGTGGAGCTAAGCACAGTGTTTCACCCCCAGACTGATGGCCAGTCCGCGCGCACTATTTAGATTTTGGAAGATATGCTCCGTGCGTGCGTGATTGAATTCGGAGGTTCATGGGATCATTTCTTGCCACTAGCGGAGTTTGCTTATAACAACAGCTACCAGTCCAGTATTCAGGATGGCACCGTATGAGGCCCTATATGGTAGGAGGTGCAGGTCTCCCGTGGGTTGGTTCGAGCTGGGCGAGGCCAGACTGCTAGGTTACTGATATGGTTCAGGATGCAATGGACAAGGTCAAGGTGATTCAGGACAGACTTCGTGCAGCCCAGTCTAGACAAAAGAGTTATGCGGACAAGAAGGTCCGCGATGTGGCTTTTATGGTTAGCGAGCGGGTTCTCTTCGAGTCTCGCCCATGAAGGGCATTACGAGGTTTGGGAAGAAAGGGAAGTTGAGTCCTAGATTTATTGGTCCTTTTGATATTTTGAGGCGTGTTGGAAAGGTTGCTTATGAGTTGGCCTTACCTCACAGTAGCCAGAATCCATCCCGTATTTCATGTCTCTATGCTCCGGAGATACCATGATGACACGTCGCACGTGTTGGATTTCACTTCTATTCACCTTGACGAGGATTTGTCTTATGTTGAGGAGCCAGTGGCCATTCTAGATAGGAAAGTCAGGAAGCTAAGGTCAAAGAACATCGCTCCAGTAAAGGTTCAGTGGCGAGGTCGGCCGGTCGAGGAGGCGACTTGGGAGACCGAGCAGGATATGCCAGTACCCTCATCTCTTTACCACTCCAGGTATGCTTTTCTATGCTCGTTCGAGGACGAACTAATCTTTAAGTGTAGGAAGATGTAACGACCTGGCCGGTCGTTTTTGAAATTTACGCCTCGATCACCAATTTAACTGTTCCCCTAAGTTCATTTCTGCTATTGTGGTTTGCCTGGAGGGTCAGTTCTGGAATTTGGAGTGTTTTGGGACACTTAGTCCCTAAATGAGAGCTTTATAGTTGGAAAATGGCCTGTATCCGGAGCAGTGTTAAGACAATCTTGGAACGGAAATTCGATGGTTCCATTAGCTCCGTTAGGTGATTTCAGGGTTGAGAGCGCGTTCGGAATGTATTTTGGAGGTTTGTAGCTCAATTAGGCTTGAAATGCCGAAGTTTGAAATTTTGGCGAATCTGAACGATATGTGAGATTTTGATCCGGGGGTCAGAATGGAATTCCGACAATTTCTAAAGCTTCGTTATGTGATTTTGGATATGTCTGCAAATTTTCAGGTCATTCGGATGTAGTTTGGTCTGGTTTTTGATTGAATGTTGATTTCGGAAGTTTAGATGAAAACTTAGTCTTGAATTCGCTATAATTCGATGTTTTCTGTCTTTAAGGACATGTTTTTATGATTGGAACAAGTTCGTATCGTGTTTGGAGTATGTTGGTGGTTTTCATTGGGGTCCCGGGGGGCTCGGGATGAATCCGGACAATCATCCGGGCACTTTTGAATCAGGAAGACTGCAGAAAATTGCAGCAGCAGTGTAGCAGGATATTTGACTTCTCGTTCGCGAGGCCTAAGCCGCGTTCGCGAAGGTCTGGTCTAGATGGTGATCGCGTTCGCGTACAAAAGGTCGCGTTCGCGTAGGTGGGGGTTGATAAGCATCGCGTTCGCGATGGGAGTGTTGTGTTCCCGTAGTTCAGATTTGAAGGCTGAAGATTTTCTTCATCGCGAACGCGTGAAATGCGTCGCATTCGCGAAAGGTCGGTTTGGCAAGGCATCGCGGACGCGTGGAGACTTATGCGAATGCGAAGGGTTAGCGTCCAGTCAGAAATATTAAAAACCAAAACAGTTCATCCGCGACCCATTTACGCAAAACCTCTATTTTTGAGTCCTAAGAGAAGGTATTGACGGGGAATCGCTGGGATATCATCGGGTAATCATCGGGGGTAAGTTTCTTGGCCTAAATTCGTTATATTTTCATGAAATCCTTGAGTATTTCACTGTTAATGGAGGAATAATGGGGGGTTTTAGACCTAGGCCTAAATTATAGAGAATCATTGATTTGAATGGGCAAACGTAGTCCGATTTTGATAAATTTTATATGCATGGACTCGTGTTGAGATAAGGAACCCGACATATAACTTTCATAATTTTTCGAGAAGCGTACCGATAGTCGGGTTTTGGCAACTTGTGGTTTTTGGTGAATTTTAAATTGTTTCGATTGGGTAATGCCCAATTGGCCTATTTTGATGTAATTCTATTGATTTTTATCAGATACTACACCTGTGGAGGCCGACATTCGCGGCAAGAGAGTTTTCTCTTAGCGGTTTTGTACCGGAGTCGAGGTAAGTGGCTTGTGTAACCTCGTGTGGGGGAACCTTCACCCCTAGGATATTATGTGATAGTTTAAATGCCTTGTACGCGAGGTGGCGGGCGTGTACATGCGCTGGTTGTTGTAACTCACTTTACTTGAATTGTCCAATTCATGATATTCCTGCTCTTAGTTGATTAAATTGCGACATTTACCAGATATTCATTAGAAAGTCATGATTTGATAGGATTTATCTATCTAATGGGCTAATTGTCTTACTTGAACTTCTTGATAATTGTTGGCACTGGCTTTTGGTGAAGTTGTAGTTAACCATATTATATGTTCTCTGTGCGTTTCTTTTATTGTTTGTGTTGGTGGACTGCGGGTTCGATTCCCGGAGATCCCAGGGCTATGGGTTCGATTCCCACAGACCCGGAGCGGTATTGTTTGTGCACTACGGGTTCGATTCCCGGAGATCCAAGGGCTGCGGGTTCGATTCCCGGAGTCCCAGAGCTTATTGATATATTATTGAGGTATGGACTACGGGTTTGATTCCCGTAGATCCTGAGATCATTGAGACACATCCTAAGATATTGAGACACGGGCTGCGGGTTCGATTCCTGGAGACCTAGAGATAGTGTTATTGGGACTGCGGGTTAAATTCATGTAGCTCCTGGGTTGTTGATTATAGAGTTGGACTGTGGGTTCAATTCCCACAAGTCCTGGACTTGCTGGTTTGAGTATATGTTGTGTTGGTTACCTGTAGTTAGCTAATTATAGTCGGTTGTAGTAACTACTTTATTGTTGGTATTTCAGATTCATTCTTACTTATTCCTGCTTATTATTATTTCGATGATTATGTTATTGTTGTCTCGGTAAGGCCCTGACCTTCCTCGTCACTACTCCATCGAGGTTAGGCTTGGCACTTACTAAGTACCGCCGTGGTGTACTCATGCTACTCTTCTGCACACTTTTGTTGTGCGGATCCAGGTACATCAGGACAGGCTCATCCTAGGTGATTCAGCAGCACATTCGGAGACCTCGAGGTTTGATCTACTACGTCCGCGAATCTGGAGGCACTCCTTCTATTCTGATAGTGATAGTAGATATTTTTCCTCATTTCATTATTTTTAGATACTCTAGATGTATAGAGCCACAGTTGTACTTTCCTTTTTAGTCTGTGTTACCCGTGGGATTCCAGGTCTTAGTGGTATGTTATATAGTGTGGTTGACGAGTGTATCTGCCAAGCGGCACTAATTACATCCCTTTTTATATCAATTTATGCTATTTCTTATTTAATGTTCATAAACTTGTATATTACGCATCGTGTTAGGCTTACCTAGTCGCAGAGGCTAGGTGACGTTATGACAGGTTCACGATTGGTGAAATAGGGTCGTGACAATGAATGAGACTTCATCCTTATTATAATACAAATGATACCTAAAATTCCAAAAATGCTCCCCTAGTCTTGAGCTTGGTAAATAAGGTCGTGGGATATTTTTCTATTCCGACCTTTAAGTGACAGGGGGTGGTCACTCTTGCATTCTCACTCTTGGCTAGGTTAGTCTCCTTCTCTCTTGTCAGTAAGTACATCTGTTATAGTATTGCCGTCATGGCATTCCATTAGTGTTTGTAAATTTGTATTTTTGGGCGGGGGGAATGAAAAAAAGTAAATAAAGACCTTAGCCAAAAGCCTGGGGCCCAAACAAGAGCAGAGGCAACAGGGCATGTATTCTCAAAAAAGAAAGAAATGAAAATGTAACGACCCGGCCCATCGTTACGGGAATTTACCACCCCGTCAGGTTGCAATTACATGGTTTATGCTTTTATATCAGTGTTAGAGCCTATCGGGTGATTTAGGAGTGAATTGAATTGAAAATGAAGCAAATAGCATGTTTGAAGGAAGTTTGAATATGGAAAGTCAACCTAGAGTTGACTATCGAGTTAAACTGCTCGTAATCAGATTCTGATGATTCGACTAGCTTCGGGAGATCATTTATGACTTAGGAGAGCAATCGGAATTGAATTTGGAGGTCCGGTGTAGTTTTAGGCTTGAATTGGCTAAGGTTGAATTTTGGTGAAATCCGAACGGTAGTGAGATTTTGATCCGGGAGTCGGAATGGAATTCCGACAGCTGCAGTAGCTCCGTTAGGTGATTTTGGATGTGCCTGCAAAATTTCAGGTCATTCGGACGTCGTTTGGTTGGGTTTTTGATGGAATGTGTAATTTGGAAGTTTTGAAGAAACTTAGGCTTGAATTCGTGTGTAAATGGTGATTTTGATGTTTAGTATGGTGTTTTTATGATTGGAACAAGTTCGTATCGTGTTTTGGAGTATGTTGGTGGTTTTCGTTGGGGTCCCGGGGTCTCGGGATGAATTCGGGGGTCCAAACAGACCATTTTTGGATAAAATGAGAAGGCTGGTTGCTGTCATAAATGCAGCAGGTTTTTGCTCTCCGCGATCGCGGGGAGGGGGATGCGATCGCGTAGGGTTAGGGGCTAGACCAATGCGATCGCAGGAGCACCAGTCGCGATCGCGTAGAGTTAACCGGGTGGCCATCACGATTGCATGAGCATCTACGCGATCGCGTAGAAGAGAAATGGGGTCCAGGGAAATTTGTGCTACGCGATCGCAGGAAGAGAGACGTGATCGCGTGAAGCTGGATGTTTGAACATCGTGTGAGGCGAGTCGCGATCGCGTGAGGCCGAATTTTTGAACATCGCGATTGCGTGAGGCGAGTCGCGATCGCGTAGAGCAAACGGGTCTGGCAGTGAATTAAATCACAGAACAGAAGGCTCACGGGTTTATACCCCAAAAACACAATTTTGAGCCCTAGAGAGAAGAAAACTCGAGGAGAACACTGAGAAATCATCGGGTATTCGTCGGAGGTAAGATTCTTGACTCAAAAACATCATTTTATGGTAGAATTAACATCAATCTTCATGAAATTGGGTTGAAATCTTGAAGAAATGTGGCCTAGATATTGAAAACGGGATTTTAAGTTTTGGAAGGTCATTTGAACTCCGATTTTAGTAAATTTTATATTTACGGACTCGTGGCGGGACGAGGGTTCTGGAAATATGAGTTTCGAGATTTTTCGAGATGTGGGCCCGGGGCTCGGGTTTTGCCAATTTCTAGATTTTTGATATTTTTCGAGTTCTTTCGATTGGGTTATGTTCCATTAGCCTATTTTGATATATTTGTGCTGATTTGTGCTAGTTTTGACGTGCGTGGATGCCGGTTCGAGGAGCTAAGGCATTGCGGGCATGAGCTTTCGTCGGTTCGAGGTGGGTAATACTTGTAAATGATGTCCTGAGGGTTAGTAAACCCCGGACTTGCACATCTTAGTGATGTGTTGAGGTGACTTGCACACCGGATAACGGGCGTAGGGTAGAGCACCATTGGGGATCGTGACTTGGTCCGTCCCGCGTAATAAATAATAACACCTAATTGTTAAAATGAATTGGACTAATTATCACGTTTGGGCTTCGTGCCAATTATTTGAATCCTTCAAGGATTGGTATCATTGTTTTGATAACACTGAGCATATTTTATTCTAAATTTAAGGTTTAAAATGGAATTATTGCTATTCAGCATTTTTATAAGGTTATGAAAAACTTGAACAAGGTCTTAATATTTTTTTTTGCTGTGAGCTAATATGATATTGTTGCCGTAGGGCTTTCTTGATTATTTGTTAGACCGATTGGGGCCGAGGGCCATATGTTAGGGCATGACATTCATGTGAGCATATGCATACACATGCATGGATCGGACTGCACGCCGCAGTGGTATATGGATCGGGCTGCGCGCCGCAGCAGGTGTGATATTATTATTGTGCTTGGGCTGTAGGAGCCCCTCCGGAGTCTGGACACCCCCAGTGAGCACGGGTACCCAAAAGGATCGGGCTACACGCCGTAGCGGTCATATGCATTGCATGCCATACATACATTGGTTTACGTGTACTACGTGGCATAACATTTTAGCACTCATACTTTACTGGCACATGTGCATTTGTTGCTTTATTGACCAGATCTCCTGGTATAAATTGTTAAGGAGTGCTGAGCCCGAGAGGCTGATTTGAGTGCTGACTTGCACTGCTTGAGATTCTCCCCGGTATTGGTATGTTATAATGAAAGAAAGTAGCTAAAAATTGAGATTTCTAAATAATCTACTCACATATGCTGAAAAGGAATAAAATGATAGTGTTTTGAAGTTTAATGATAATTCTGTATTGTGTAGCAAGAGATAGTGCCTTGCGTGGTTTTCTACCCTTCAGAGCATTATTTACTTTTATTACCGCTGAGTTGGAAGTACTCACACCCGACTCCTCGCACCTTGTGTGCAGATCCAGGTACATTACAGCAGAGCTGATTCCATTGCGGCTCGGGAGTGCTTTTGGACAGTCGAGGTAGCTGCCAGGGTTCGCAGGACCTGATTCTCCAGTTTGTCTGTATTTTGTTCTGATCATCCCACACTTGGGCATAGTTATATTCACTATTTACACTTTGTATACTCTGTAGAGGCTCATGACTCTTGACCCTTCGGTCTATGGGAGTTGGCACGTGTTGGAACTTGGTTCCCTGTTTTTAATATATCTATCACCGTTATGCTTAAATTGGATAAAGTGAGCTTGTGGCTCCGTGGTTATTGTTGATTGGTCGGGCTGGCCTAGCAGGGTGTTGGGCGCCATCACGACCGGATTTGGGGTCGTGACAAGTTGGTATCAGAGCCTAGGTTTACTAGGCCTCGTGAGTCTTGAGCCGGTTAGTAGAGTCTTGTGGATCGGTACGGGGACGCCTGTACTTATCCTCGGGAGGCTGCGAACCTTTAGGAAACACTTCACATTTCTTGGAATTCTTATCGTGCGTACTTGATTCAGCTTGAGATATGCTTTTGAAATTCCTTCCGCACGTCCGTGTACGCATCGAGCGCTCAGTAATATAAGTGCCTTATATGTAGTGGAACGAGTTCAAACTCAGGAAGACTAAAATGATTATGCTATGTGTATCCTGGTGGAAGGTATTGTGTTGAAATGCTAAATTGAGGCGAGATAGGTGGATTGGTTCTCCTGTGTAATTGAAAGGTAGTTGATATGTGTTATGATTTGAGCAGGTACAACGCATGTTCATGTACCAAATATGATAATATGATTTGTGTAGTATTGAGACTAATGTTGTCGATATGCATTGTGATGTCTTGTCGAGTTGTGAATGTATTGCTAGGATGGTTTTGGTGATTCTCTGGCAGGTGGATAGGCCAATTTACAAAGGGAACTCTGCCGAAATTTTTGGAAAATTTGGGACTTAGAAAAGATTTTGTCACCTAAAGAGGGGGTGTAACTGTTGTGTGTGAATGAATGCAAGAATTGCAAAAGAGTTAATATTTCTGATGATTCGAATCTCCGACGAAGCTTGTAAATGACTTGAGTTTAATCTCATATTAACATTTCAGCATCACTTGGGTAATAATGATATGAGTGGTTGAAAGTGCTTTGATGAATGGCTACGAGCTAAGTTGGGGAGGTTGCTATTGATTAACTGATTGCACTATTGTGTGCTATGTTGATTCTGTCTCTAAGTATGTTGGGAAATTCTGGTAAAGGTTATGGTGCTTCGTAGATCCGATGAAGTACTAGGGTGTTTTGAACTGCTGTTGGTAAAGAATATTCACCATATAGAAAAGAAAGATAGCTGATTGTATCTGTAAGTAATCATGTTCTGCGATGTCAGAGTTCTAACAAAACACGAGTGGTTCTACTCAATAGGACAGTTGAATTATAGCTGAATAAGGGTGAATGATGCCCGAGAATGGTTTTGCAGTGTTCAAGATTTGGCTTGTAACAGTCAGGTGCCTTAAGGTTTGTGTATGTGGCTAAAGATGGCGGTTTCGTTAGAGAAGATCAAGGCTTGTGTCATATCATGTGAATGATGGGATTCTAGGTATCCGTATTGGGAAGTAATGATAACAATTTAAAAAAAAATCGCGGGAAGTTCATCAAAATAAAGTATGGTAGAATGTGGTACTTCTGGGAAATATTGAGAGAGTATTCAGTGGCCTATATGTCTTAGACCGTGTGGTCTTATGTACGAGTCTCGTGTGGAATGAGTCGATGTGTTATGGAAAGTTGATAATGGTATATTCTAGGTTTTGAGATCAGTTCATAATATATGGGAAGTCAATAAAATTATTGAGCAGCGCGGACAACTGCAGGTGAATTAAGAATCGATCTTTCTGGTGATTTAAGAAAATGGTACTGCTATTCTAGTAATTTGGCAGGGTATATGGTGCAAAGGGACAAGGTAATGTAAACGGATAATATTTAGTGGTGTGGTGGTATCCTCTTGTTAGGTTGACATTGATGATTGAGTTGTAAATGGCATAAGGAAGTTTCCGAATGGCTTTTGTGGTATGAATGGACGCATGATGTGTGTTATGTATTTGTACGGTGAAGTACGGAATCAGGCATGGTGATTCATGTGATATATATGTGTAGGAGACTTTAAGTTCTCGTTAGTCCGCCTATGCGGTGTGTTATAACCAAAATGACCGTTGGAGTCATTAATGAATACGAGCATATTGGATCTTAGCTTGTTAGAAAGGTAAAAATCGAGGTTTGGCTCCGAAACATATTGTGGTGCCAGTTTTAAAAGGGAAATGGATTCACGAATGGTTGACCTGAGAGATGGGTTCGGTATATCGCGTGCTTCAGCTGCCGGGGGGCAGGATATGGAGGTGTTGGAATAAGACTCTATCTAATGAAAGAGGTTTTCAGCTAGTATTTGGTTATTGTGGCCAGTTGTTGTGATTAGAGACTATCGTCTCGAGTGATGGGGTTGTTGATACATCATATGATCTCACCCGGAGTAGTGAATATGGGTTATTGCAGTGGATTCGAGTGTATCCCTGAGTATAGGCATGGGATTAGCATTTGGCATATGATTTCGGAAAGTGCAATGTGATTTATGGTTCAGATGGTCTGTGAAATTTTGACTATATGGTGTTTACGGACTTATGTGAGATAGGGTAACGTATGATCGCCCGAATATATGCTGGGTAAGGTCATTCAGCTATTGAGTTGCTTCTAGTACCACTCTGGTACGCTCGAGGACGAGCGTTTGTTTAAGTTGGGAGAATGTAACGACCCGGCCCGTCGTTACGGGAATTTACCACCCCGTCATGTTGCAATTACATGTTTTATGCTTTTATATCAGTGTTAGAGCCTATCGGGCGAGTTAGGAGTGAATTGAATTGAAAATGAAGCAAATAGCATGTTTGAAGGAAGTTTGAATATGGAAAGTCAACCTAGAGTTGACCATCGTGTTAGAGTGCTCGGAATCAGATTCTGATAATTCTACTAGCTTCGGGAGATCATTTATGACTTAGGAGAGCAATCGGAATTGAATTTGGAGGTCCAGTGTAGTTTTAGGCTTGAATTGGCTAAGGTTGAATTTTGGCGAAATCCGAACGGTAGGTGAGATTTTGATCCGGGAGTCGGAATGGAATTCTGACAGTTGCAGTAGCTCCATTAGGTGACTTTTGGATGTGCCTCTGCAAAATTTCAGGTCATTCGGACGTCGTTTGGTCGGGTTTTTGATGGAATGTGTAATTTGGACGTTTTGAAGAAACTTAGGCTTGAATTCGTGTGTAAATGGTGATTTTGATGTTTAGTATGGTGTTTTTATGATTGGAACAAGTTCGTATCGTGTTTTGGAGTATGTTGGTGGTTTTCGTTGGGGTCCCGGGGTCTCGGGATGAATCCGGGGTCTAAACGGACCATTTTTGGGAAAAATGAGAAGGCTAGTTGCTGTCATAAATGCAGTAGGATTTTGCCCTCCGCGATCGCGGGGAGGGGGATGCGATCGCGTAGGGTTAGGGGCTAGACCAATGCGATCGAAGGAGCACCAGTCGCGATCGCGTAGAGTTAACCGGGTGGCCATCGCGATCGCATGAGCATCTACGCGATCGCGTAGAAGAGAAATGGGGTCCAGGGAAATTTGTGCTACGCGATCGCAGGAAGAGAGACGCGATCGCGTGAAGCCGGATGTTTGAACATCGCGTGAGGCGAGTCGCGATCGCGTGAGGCCGAATTTTTGAACATCGCGATCGCGTGAGGCGAGTCGCGATCGCGTAGAGCAAACGGGTCCGGCAGTGAATTAAATCACAGAACAGAAGGCTCACGGGTTTATACCCCAAAAACACAATTTTGAGCCCTATAGAGAAGAAAACTCGAGGAGAACACTGAGAAATCATCGGGTATTCGTCGGAGGTAAGATTCTTGACTCAAAAACATCATTTTATGGTAGAATTAACATCAATCTTCATGAAATTGGGTTGAAATCTTGAAGAAATGTGACCTAGATATTGAAAACGGGATTTTGAGATTTGGAAGGCCATTTGAACTCCGATTTTAGTAACTTTTATATGTACGGACTCGTGGCGGGACGAGGGTTCTGGAAATATGAGTTTCGAGATTTTTCGAGATGTGGGCCCGGGGCTCGGATTTTGCCAATTTCGTGATTTGTTAAATTTTTCGAGTTCTTTCGATTGGGTTATGTTCCATTAGCCTATTTTGATATATTTGTGCTGATTTGTGCTAGTTTTGACGTGCGTGGATGCCGGTTCGAGGAGCTAAATCGTC
Organism: Nicotiana noctiflora; assembly: GCA_032618575.1. NCBI lineage: Eukaryota > Viridiplantae > Streptophyta > Magnoliopsida > Solanales > Solanaceae > Nicotiana > Nicotiana noctiflora. The sequence goes on from JASVEL010013053.1 coordinate 64,861, forward strand.
GCGGGCATGAGCTTTCGTCGGTTCGAGGTGGGTAATACTTGTAAATGATGTCCTGAGGGTTAGTAAACCCCGGACTTGCACATCTTAGTGCTGTGTTGAGGTGACTTGCACGCCGGATAACGGGCATGGGGTAGAGCACCATTGGGGATCGTGACTTGGTCCGTCCCGCATAATAAATAATAACACCTAATTGTTAAAACGAATTGGACTAATTATCACGTTTGGGCTTCGTGCCAATTATTTGAATCCTTCAAGGATTGGTATCACCGTTTTGATAACACCGTGCATATTTTATTATAATTTAAGGTTTAAAATGGGATTTTTGCTATTCAGCATTCTTATAAGGTTATGAAAAACTTGAACAAGGTCTTAATAATTTTTTTTGCTGTGAGCTAATATGATATTGTTGCCGTAGGGCTTTCTTGATTATTTGTTAGACTGATTAGGGCCGAGGGCCATATGTTAGGGAATGACATTCATGTGAGCATATGCATACATATGCATGGATCGGACTGCGCGCCGCAGTGGTATACGGATCGGGCTGCGCGCCGCAGCAGGTGTGATATTGATATTGTGCTTGGGCTGTAGGAGCCCCTCCGGAGTCTGGACACCCCCAGCGAGCACGGGTACCCAAAAGGATCGGGCTACACGCCGTAGCAGTCATATGCATTGCATGGCATACATACATTGGTTTACGTGCACTACGTGACATAACATTTTAGCACTCATACTTTACTGGCACATGTGCATTTGTTGCTTTATTGACCAGATCTCCTGGTATAAATTGTTAAGGAGTGCTGAGCCCGAGAGGCTGATTTGAGTGCTGACTTGCACTGCTTGAGATTCTCCCAGGTATTGGTATGTTATAATGAAAGAAAGTAGCTAAAAATTTGGATTTCTAAATAATCTACTCACATATGCTGAAAAGGAATAAAATGATAGTGTTTTGAAGTTTAATGATAGTTCTGTATTGTGTAGGAAGAGATAGTGCCTTGCGTGGTTTTCTTCCCTTCAGCATTATTTACTTTTATTACCGCTGAGTTGGAAGTACTCACACCCGACTCCCTGCACCTTGTGTGCAGATCCAGGTACATTACAGCAGAGCCGATTCCATTGCGGCTCGGGAGTGCTTTTGGACAGTCGAGGTAGCTGCCAGCGTTCGCAGGACCTGATTCTCCAGTTTGTCTGTATTTTGTTCTGACCATTCCACACTTGTGCACAGATATATTCGCTATTTACACTTGGTATACTCCGTAGAGGCTCATGACTCTCGACCCTGCGGTCTATGGGAGTTGTACATGTTTGGGGCTTGATCCCCGTATTGGTATTGTTGTCTTCATCGACTTATTCTGTTATGCTTAAAATAAAGTGAGCTTGTGGCTCCGTGGTTATTGTTGATTGGTCGGGCTGGCCTAGCAGTATGCTGGGCGCCATCACGACCGGATTTGGGGTCGTGACAGAAAATAGGCAGGGAGATAAGAACGAGTAAGTCTAGGTTATAGCAAGAAAATAGATGTTAGATAGCTTTTACCGGAGGAAGAGAGTTCAGGTCACCCGTCCCTTTGACCCAGAAACGAACTAATACTGCTCTTTATCGAATGTATGCCCGATTTTCATCAAATCTCCTTGATCACCTTAAAAAACAAATCGTAATTACGTCTTGACATGATAAATAGTGATGCACACCTGCAGAGCGTAGTCCTCCCTACAACCTAGAAGTAGACTATTTCTCGAGTCTGATCTTATCCCCAAAGCCTGCGAGATAGATGACTAAAAGCTTATGATCTTTGCCTCTTACTAGTAAAGGGAAAAACCCTATATATCTTATAAGTCAAGCCTAAAGGCCCTTTTCTAATATAATAGAAGGTAAGAACGACTTTCGTGTAACAGGTGAGCCCTTGCTTCTTGACCATAGAGAGTTAGGATATTTTGTGAGCTCCTTCGCCTAGCGAAAACCTCTACTTTTGGCTGTACTCTTGTTCTTTACCAGTGCATTCAATGGATTCCACTATGAAGCGGGAGCAGGCTAAGACATGCAGCTTCTATTTTCGAGGTACACCGTCACGTGCTGAGCAAAAAGGTATATATCACACACATTCACAAGAGCAAGGTGCGGCATCCGCCTAAACGGGGAGAGGATTTCCCTAAAACAAAGATAGGCGTGTCAGGAAACAATGTGAAGTCACCCCTATTTTGCTGTCCAGGGAGCTATTGACTAATGATCTAAAAAATGCATGACGTTTGGGAAGCATGAGCAACCCTTCGCGCACGAGATAGCCATGACAGGAGATTGATCGGTCGGGGTCTAGTAATCTCAGGGGTTTACGTGTGATTTTCCTACTGTGACTACCTCTTTATTTTCAAAAGTATATTGAAATGGTAGGCACTGGGAGTAAGTGAACTACCAGGGGGAAAGGGGAAACCTCTCTGTAAAAGGGAAGGAAAATTGTTATCCGCTCATAATAATTGTAGAGTCTCTCGGGGTAGGAGGTCTAATAGTAGTCACATCAAGTCCTCCCCCTCTTACTCAGAATAGCTAGCGAGAGGAATACTACTAATTATCTACGAAATAAGTCTTTTAAGAATGAAACGAATCTTATATTAAGGATAGTGAACCCCTTGCCTGCCTTTTTAGATATGAGTGAATGAGCGCTTTTTCTGCTATGAATGAATGACCTCTATTTTTTTCAAGCTTGCTCTTCAAACCGTCCAATTGCTCTCCTCTATGAAAAGGTTCTTCCAAAATCACTCTCAATAATACATCCATTACCCTTTCAAATGAAAAGAGAACTATATGGTTCTCTTCATCATTGAAATTAACCATTCAATCGCATTGCGGTGCTCTCAAAAAGCTCAATCCTCTAAGGCTCAAACGAATAGATCAGAAATTCAACCTGTGATCCGCCAGTTCTAATTCATGCCTACTAAATAGTTGCACCCCTGGATATGTATGTTGGGAGAACCCCATGATCCTTCCGTGTGGATGGGAAAAAAGAAAGAAGGCAAATACGAGTAATAAAGGAGGTTCATGGGGACCCCCAAAAAGGGGATAAGAGCGCAGAACAGGCTTTCCAAGCATAAAACAATCCTTACATTTACATTCCCTGGCAACAGACAGAAGGCACTTTGGTCGTTGTTCTTAACCACGGGCAGATTTCTGTTCCCAATATTCTCCTTGAAAAGACTACCATGATTACCAAAAGAACTGAGGGAGACTCGAGGCATGAAAAAACTTATCTATGATCTGCTTATTTCCAAGAACATATCATCTGCTACGTAATCCACCATCTCTGCGGTGGCTAAAAGCCTACCCTCTTTCGAATATTGAGTGGGTTGAACTGAGATGAGATCTGGATGAACCTTCCAGCAAATTGATTAGAAGTTGACCATGAGGACATCTCGAGCATGGGAATGAAAGGCAGCGGCCAACCGTCTTAACCGGAGAGCCTAAACGATATTGAGGATGCGCCCACCGCTCGACAAATGACTTCAATCTATAGGTGATTTCATTATGGATAGGTCACCTTTTCATGATTGATTTCTCACACATAATTAGGTTAGGCAGGATTAGGAGGTGATTTGAATCGCTATTAATACGATGTGGGGCTGATTTGCTGACCGTAACGAACTTGACTTTGCCCCTAAAAAAATAGGCTGAGAAGACCTTTGACCTGGGCTGGGGAGGGATTGGGGTCGCTTTTGGGCTGGGGACAGATTGGGGTCACTTTTATTTAGGATGTTAGTTCGCAACAAGGCTCGAAGACCTCCAGCTGGATTTGAAATGGAACAGGTTGGACATCTGTTACGACTTTGGTGGGATTAGCAGTTTTATCTATTTTCTTCAATGGTAGGAAATACACATCAGCAGGGGTATATATGAGGAAACAAGTCTACAGTAAATTAAATTGCTCCTTCAGATCACTAAGTAAAATCTTGACTCACACATAACGCGGTGTATTCTTGTCAACTCACATAATTTCACTTACTAGCAATAATACGACTACTCCATGCACGCCACTAAACGGCACTATTTAACGTTTGGGTTCGCCCAATACAAGAACTACAACGCAACCTAGCTTAAGGCTAAAGATGTGGATTACACCCCCGTGAGAGCCCTCTATTTTACTAACATACTCCCGTTTGATCTCCCCCACACCTTTATATCAAAGCTGGGAATGATTGACTTTCAGATTAAAATAATAGCGCATAATGGAGGGTACCTTCCCATTTCTTCTTTTATGACCTTATCCACTTGAAATTCTTAGCTATAAGTGCGAAGAAGGTACCTAGTGGACCAAATGAAAGGGACACTAAAAGGTCTACAGTTAAAGATTCACCTGTACTTGAAAGACTTGAAAGACCTACTTAATGAGCTTCCTTATGAGTGAATTTGTCAGTGCTTTTAAGTCAAGTGTAGCAAAGGGATTCTCCTAAGAGAATCTTTAGCCCTTAAACCTAAAACGAGTTTTATGAGTTGTCTTAGTAGTGACCGATTTTATTTTATTAGCTATATCATTAGTGTCTTAGCTATTAGCTGTCTAAAAGCTATGGTAAATAAAATCCCTTTTGAAAATAAACTACTGATTCGCCTTAAGTACTTTTTTAAGTCCGTTTAAGGCGGGGGAATGAAGGGACCTGCAGAAGGATAAAAAGCTGTAGTGCGCTAGCACTACCGAGTTATCGCAACAACTTTGTGTCTTGTTTTCTTCGTTGCTTTTTTTTTTACATAAGGTCCGCAGGAAAGCAGTTGCTAAGGCTTGTAGCTTTATTCTATCCTTTTTCAATTTTGGAATAAAGTTGTTCTAACTACCGTATCTTTTTTGAACTAAATACCTCTCTCTGTCATCTCTAGTCTGTCTCTTTTTCAGAGAATATTTTCTACCCCGCCTGTCTATGAAGAACTTCAAGTCTATCAAGAAAGGATGTGGTGGTAACCCCTACAACTTTATCTAGAATCAAGCATCCAACTATGTAGGATGACTCACCCTAGCCACTATAGCGACCCTACCCCCAACTCTAGCTAAGATTCACCTTCCACTCGCTTTAATTTTTCTGTGTGCCCAAAAGCCCACCCTCGCAGTTTTTGAGACTCTTTCTAATTCCCTCACCCAATCTCATGAGAAGCAAGCCCGGCACGCCCTTCCTTAACCTGTCTTCAGACAACTAGCCCTCACCAGGCCGCTGGCATTGCTAAATGCTTCTCCACAAAGAAAGCTTTCCTGAATACGACCGATGAGGAAATGGCTAAAGAAGTTGGAGGAAGAAAGTTATTGGACAACTGTATACCCGAGGATAAATTAGTATTATCAGAATTGGCAATGTTGAAATTAGGGTAAGGGGTGGGAATTAACTTTTTTAGGTGTTGCTCTACTAAAGTAGTCGGCCTAACCTTCGGTTCTTCTAACCATGTATTCTTTCTTACTCTAATGTACTTTTTTTTACTTCATCCATACTATTTTACTTTTTCTAAATTGTGGGGAAACGGAGCCCTCTGATTCTACTTCTAACTAAATGCGAACAATCAGCATTGTAAGCAAATAGAAAGCCCCCACCCCTTTGAGCCAGAAAGTGTACTGGTTGTTTGAGTTGCAAAAAGGCCGCCGCTTGATTAATATTATTTAGATATATAATAATAATAGATAGATAATAATACATTATATATCTATCTATAAAAAATGAAAATAAAATAAAATCATTTTTTTAATAAAATTCTTCATTCCTGGGAAGAGGAAGAAGCAGATAAGACAAAGGCCTTCTCTTTCCGTCTGCCCTTCCCGAAGTGAGCAAATTGCATGTAGAGAATTGTAGGGGCTTATAGTTTAATTGGTTGAAATGTACCGCTCATAACGGTGGTATTGTATGTTCAAGCCCTACTATGCCTACCACCCCCTTCTCTCCACCTGATACAAGGTAGTCAAAGTACCTGCCACCCTAAAAATCTCAATGTAGCGACGACATCTGGAACCACACTGCTACCTCTGGCCTTCAGGCATGCCTCCTATGCTTATCACTCACCTATGGTCTTGCATCATGCCCTCTTTGGGCAATACTGTGTAATATGTGAAGCAGCTGAGCCATAGCTCTTGGATCGCTATATTGTTGCGATAGCGAAGGCGTAGTTCATCCTCTAAGAGGGAATAGATGTGAAGGTTCGGATCAAAGATCTTCGCGAGATAGGCCCAAAGGACAAGAGCATGTTGGGAATAAGGGGGATATAGTGAACGTAACCACTCCCTTGGTTGGGGGCTATGACTCCCCTATCCTTCCAATTTTATGATTCCCAAGTCTTTTATATTATCCCTCTTGGAATATTTTTGTTAACGACTTGGTCAGGGTGGTTCACAATTTCTTGGCTGAAGGCATTGTTATGCCCTAAGTTTGAATTCCAATTTAATTGCCCTTATTCTGAAAGTCTAAAGTCCTTCCAAGTTTTACCAATTCCGACCTACCTTTGTTTATGGGATATCTGAAGGAGAGCTTTGTAACTTTTTCTATAAAATTCTCTCTAGCTCGAAGAATTAGTTTGATTATCCCTATAGAAATAGACAATGAAAAAGTGGAATTTTTGTTAAATGACTCACTATTGTAGAGAAGATTTCCTTGGCTCATGAGGTGACTTGAAGTGGTAGGGGATTTTATCCTAAAGACAACATAGGAGGGAGGGGGGTCAAATGAAAGTTAGGATATGGAAAAAGCATCTTTTTGGATCGAATGGGCTTTTCTGATAAATGGTGGAATTTTATACATGCATGTTTATGTAATGAAGACTTTGGAGTGCTTGTGGATGGTGTTCCACATGGGTACTTTCCAGCTTCTTGAGGGCTGCGACACGTGTTGCAAACCTAGCATGCATATTTTAGCTGATAAAGTGCTAAGCTAGGACTTGGTAACATTGAAAATGATAACATCTTACCATGCTTCGAGATCATGCCCAGCACTCTCCTACTTTCTATCTGATAATGATGTTCTAATATTATATAATAGCCATAAACGGAATCTTAAGAAGTAGAAAATCATTGTGGAAAGAAGTAAGAAGATGATTGTAAAGGCCAAAAGGTTAATTTCGATAAGAGCCAGTGCATCCTCTTGAACAGAGCTTCTTGCAAAAATTCTGGATCATTGAAGAGGAATTAAAAAAAATGGCAGTTTTCCTATCAAGTACCTGTGAGCATGTGATTTTTGCCCTAGGCAAATAAATTCCAAAATTAAAATAAATAATATTTTTATTTGCAATTATATGTTTGATCGAAATAAAGAGTATGTGTGTGATTGAAATAATTAGAAATGAAAATTAGAAAATTTAAAAACTAGGTTAATAATAAAATGTCTCAAAATAAAAGAATTAAAAGAAAAATCAACAAAATACAAATACTACCGGAAATTAGAGAAAATAGCAAAAAATGTCAAAAATTACCAGACAAATTAGAGAAATTGAATAATTGAAAAAGAATATAAAAAGAGAAAATAAAATACAACAGGAAAATACACATAAATAATTAAAATACACAAAAATAATTAAAATAGACAAAAATATACAAAAATTCAATAACTGTGCTAAATGTTAAAGCCCAAAAAGATACAGTGATCCAGTCAAATTTTATATAGGATTTGATCATAACCGTCCATCTATAAAGATCCAACGGAGATCAATTCGTCTCCATTTAATTCCAAACGACGTCGTTCTAGATCATTGGATCCTGGCCGTTGATCAAGAATGATCCAAAGGCCTGGATCAATCAAGCCATTAAGGGTATATAAGGCTGGTCTCTTCAGAGACCGGCCATTTCATCATTTTGCAAACCCTAGCTGTCCTAACTCTGTCTCCTTCACCCCTTTTCTTCTCCATCACCGGCCATGGAGACTGGCTGACTTCCATGGCCATCTCCGGCCATTCTTAACCTCAAAACCCTTCTCTTCTTCTGTCTTTACACTAAGCCACCCTGAAACCTCAAAGAAACCCCAGAAATCCCCTGTTCTTGAAACTCTGGCCACCGGAAATCTTCTCCGGTGACCACAAACTATGAAACAGCCGTCCAAATTCACACCATTAGACCACCATGCATAGATCTTTAGCCCCACATAACTGTTTTCTTTCGAATCTCACTGTAACACTTCGAATCTTCAAGATTAGACCGCCGGAACCCTAACTCATCCAAGCCACCAAACAATACCCCACCCCAAAATACACCCCTATGTCCTCTAACACCCATGTCTACCACAAAAAAAAAACTAAGAAAAACAAGTTTGATCGGAAGATAAAGACTTCAAATCTTTGAAGTCTGAAAACTAGAAAAGAAAAAGAAAAAAAAACAAGAAAAGGAAAAAAAAAAAAAGAAAAGTATGGGGAAAGCTCAGGAGACAGTTCCTGCAAGCTAAGTCCCCTTCCCTTGTTTGTTTCTGTTTTTGATTAATTAGCACGATTACTATGATTATTTATGTTTCTTTTTTATTTAAAATTAAGTCTTTTTGCATGTTAGATTCTCTTCACCTTCTCTTCATTTTACCTCTTACATGTTTCCTGTTATAACTTGTTTTACTAGCTCATCTTCTGATATTCTTTTCTAATAACATGCTATCACTAGTTTGTTGTCAATCCTGTTTATTATACTTGACTAGTATACTCGAGCCTTTTTAGGGTTTCTTGTCAGTCTAAACATGAATGTATTCTGGATACGTTTCCTTATGTTAATTTTTTATGCTATGCTTGAATCTGAGTTGTGAGTTGTTTAATTGAAATTCAACCATTATCAAATTTCTCTCTAAGTTTTGATTGAATGATAAATGATTTCTGATTGTGGCTATGTGTGCAAATTGATATAAGTAGGCTGTATTTTGATGAATTCATGTTTTAGACTATAATTGGTCCTATTATGCTTTAGGGGTATTGGTTATAGCTGTAATAGATAGTTGATTAGATAAATGACTTATGTTAAAAGTATGTTAATTGGTTAAAATTGAAAAATAATCTAAAAAATTGCTACAATTGAAATAGTTTAAAGAGTGGCTAATTCTGAAACTGGCCAACTCTGTAATTCTCTAAGTTTAAGTTTAAATGGCTATTCTATAAATAATAAAAGTGACTAATTTTGCAAAGTTATGTCCAAACATTGGACTAGCTCATTCTGAAAAGGTTTAACTCTAAGTAATAAGCAGGCTAGTCCTGCAATTCAATCTAATAGGCAATAGTAAAAGGTTACCTCTTAAAAGAGGTCAAAACTGAAAGAAATTAAGGTTAAAATCTGGCTAAGTCTTAAATGACTTATAATAAGTGGCCAGCAGATAAATAAGACATAAAACATGTACACCCAGACCTTGAATAGGTCGGGTAAATACTAAATAAAAGTAGGGGTATAAAAAGGAATGAAAATGGCATAATTTTATATTTAATAGAGCCAATATGGACAAATTAGACATTCATGTCTAGTATTTTTACAATAATGCACAAAACAACGGGTAAAATAGACCCAACAAAAAGGCTTAATTGTTAATAACCTTAGCAAGTCAGGGTACTATAGTAATAGACCCCTAATAGAAGCCAATAGATCCCCCTAGAACCTTCCAGCAAGGGCTGGAAGGCATTTATAATCTGAAAACAAGTAACAATCTATAATAAATAAAAGAATTAAGGGGAGGGAATTAGGAATAAGATTTTCAAATTTCCCCCTCAAAATTTCACCACTCACACCTATAAATAGGCTGTAATTAAGCCTGAATAAGGGCTGGATTTTTAGAATTCAGAGAATACTTCTGAAATTAAGAGTAAAATATCATATTCTAAGGTTGAATTTCTGGGTATTGGTCGAGCACTATTTTGAAACTCAACTAGGAATCATCTATTATCTCTTATCTTCTGGGTTTCTACTGGGTTTCTTCAAGTTTTGCTATTTGATTGTTGTGCTTGCATTGTTGATTCAATTCTGCTGCTGTGTTTTGCTGCTGTGATCAACTGATTATCTTTCTCATTTGCTTCCCTAAGACTCATAGAGTTCTTTTGTTGAATCAGGTACACAACCACTACTCGAGCAATGTAATTACAGTTGACTTGAAGAAATATATGATATAAATTGATTTAGAGATCGTTTCTGTTATTTGTTTCTTATTTTATCATACAAGAAGATATTCTGTAATTCAGATAGGAAATGGTTGTATAAGTGAAATACATGAAGCGTGAGATGACGCTAAAAGACAATGTAATAGAATAGAATGTAGATTAGAGTAGTAGTAATCGTAATCACTTAGCTTAGTTTAAAAATAGGTTAATTAGTTTAAACTAACTCACATAGCTTTTAAAACTGATTCGTAACAGGCATATAACAACAATGATTATACGAATCATAATGAGGTCATTAACTTAGCTTTAGTCTATCTCTTCATTTTCAGAGTTAAATAACAACTGTAAGTTGCATGATTTAAAAATCAATAGTTAAGAACTATAAGACTGTTCGACATAGTTACACAATCAGCCTGTTATTTGAATTACAATTAGCATTTGATAATTACAATTAGAAAAGTATGAGTTATAATTAGTAACATGTTAAATAATAATCCCGTTTTATGTAGTCAAGTAATAATATCTTATTTTAATCAATAATAATTTTGTTTAAGTAATTAAGTAATGTTTTGGTAAGAAATATGAAGAAAAGCAGTCTATTAATCAAATTCGATTAGTGTTAGATAGTTTTAATTTGAAATTAGTATTGTTAATTTTGTACTGCTGTTTCTCTTTATAAATAAATATAATTTGAGTTTATTATCTTTTTATTTTAAATACCTGTGCATATCATGAGTTCTCAATTCTGCTTCTCCCTTTTCCTCTCGTATAGTCCGGGCCTGAAGGATAATGCAGTCCTGGATCCAATTAAAATTGTATTTTAGCTTTTGGTTAAAGACTGTATTATATTCTGGGTTTCTAAAAACCCCAATTAATCTACTGAATGCAGGCCCAAATGTCCAGGCCCAGTAATATAAAATCATGAGGCCTGGACTTACTTCTGAAATTATAATGTAATTAAAATGACTAAGGAAAAACCAGTGGTAGAAAATATAGTTATTTGCTAGGATTGGACTATAAAAATCGAATGGGACGAGCCTCGTATGAAAACGAATAAGCGGGGCCCCCATATAAACAAATAATAATGTGATAGATTCGGGAAGATCGTTAGTAAATTCCACGGTCTTTCCAAAAGAATAATAAGTCGTTAGACGATATAGGCACCATTCTAAAATACACCTTCCCTAATACAAGTGCACATCTAATGCGACTCAAATCCTAAATCTCGGCGAAGCCGAAACGTGCTAAAAGTCACAGGCGTACTAGTTTTGGTGTGACTTGAAATACGTTTTTGCAACGTCGCAAGTCATAAAATATTAAAAGTGAAACACGCACTCATTGTTAAAAGCATATAGTGAAATCAAGTAAAATTAAGAATGACAGTTGAGCGACCTTGCTGAAACCAAGGAATCCGGGAGTGCCTAACACCTTCTCCCGGGTTAACAGAATTCCTTATCCGGATTTCTTGTTGCGCAGACTCTTAAACAGAGTAAACTTCCTCGGATTCGGGATTAACCGGTGACTTGGGACACCATTATTTTCCCAAGTGACGACTCTGAAAATTTTTATAAAATACCGAACCGATTATGCTTAAATTGGAAAAACTCCTTCCTCGTTGTTATTATATCCCTTCCCAGGGTATATATAATTATCGAGGTATACCTTATTCTCCTATTCAGGAAAACTAACAAGGTAGTAAAAAGGGAGGTGTGACAGCTCTGGCGACTCTACTGGGGATAAGCCACCTAGAACATCAGTTCAGGGTTTAAGAATTCGAGCTCGATAGAATTGCCGTTCTTGATGTTATTTGACTTCATTATATGCTTTGATCAACGTGCTACATGTTTACCGCTTTGATATTACGTGTATTGTATATATAGAATTGTACCGAAAACACTTCTCTTCTTTACCTCTGGGGATGTGCTTACGGGTTGAGACTCATCTTTCTGTTAATGTCACGACCCAAATCCGGTCGTGATGGCGCCCAACAATCAAGCTAGGCCAGCCAGACCAACCATTTCTGATTACATCGAATACTAGTCCCAAATGGACAACCCAAGAAGAATATATGAGTTTAAGAACTCCAATAATAATAATAATGAACAAAATACTGACACTCCTAAAGATCCGGAGTCACAAGTCTAGAGCCTCTAACAAAACCTAACAGGAATAGAGAGTACTATATAGAAATACTCAAGTCTGAATACAAAATACAAATAACAACTGGAAATGAGAGGAGAAGCTAGGTTCTACGAACGTAGGCAGCTACCTCAGCAACTCGATATGACACTGCAAACGCTGGAAATGCCCGTCTACTGCTCCTGAGTACCTGAGTCTGCACACAAAAGGTGCAGGGAGTAGGGGTGAGTACTAAGTACTCAGTGAGTAATAAATATATACAAGTAGCTGAAAATAAGAAATCCACAGAATACCACATAATGAAGCTAAACTACAGTTCGATTCCTCCTACGAACTAGCATCAACAGTACAATACAGCTACCACAGAGTAATTCAACAAATAAAGATGCAATGCAAAACATATAACCGCTACGGCGTGTCGCTCGATCCATTTAACATCGACGGCGCTCACTGGGGTGTGTACAGACTCCGGAGGGGCTCCTACAGCCCAAGCGCAATACTGTTGTGGCGTGCAGCCCGATCCTCATATCAACCGCTGCGGCGTGCAGCCCGATCCATCCTCAGTCCACATAAATCAAATAAGTCACAAAAACAGTTCATTCTTCTTAATTTCTAATTTCCAGTTCATAATTTATGAAGAATACTTAACTTTTATTTAATTTGAAAAAAAAACGGTGACTTCATTTCAATAGTGTGATTTCAATTTCCAGGACTGAGAGATCAGTGATTTAAGCAAATATAGCTATCACATAAATATTGTCCCCTAAGGACGCTACAGGTCGGCACAAGGCCCCAAACAAGGCTTACCGCCCACAAATATATCAAATACGGTGTATTTCCAACACTAATAACATATTATTCATTTTCGGGATGGACCAACTCTCAATCCCCAGTCACAATAAATCCCACACCTGCCACGGTGTGCGAACCACGCCCTACTAGCGTCATAATATGCTAAGTCGGGGTTTCGAACCCTCAGGCTACCATATACACAAACTACTCACCTCTAGCCGGTCGTAGACTCGTCCGTGATGCCTTTTCCTTTGAATTTAGCTCCCTCGTGCATAGAATCTAGTCAAACCACAATAATTATATCAAATACGGGTCAAAGAATCATAACCCATTTCAATATACATGAAATTCGCATAATTACACTAAGTTGGTAAAACCCGACCCCGGGCCCACTGCTCGGAAAATTCCGAAATTAGTATCAACGCGATCCTCATCTCGCCACGAGTCTGTACATATAAAATTTATGGAAATCGGAGTTCAAATGGCCTCCCAAAACTCAAAATCCCGTTTTCAATATCTATGCCACATTTTTTCAAGATTTCTACCCAATTTCATGAAGATTGATGTTAATTCTACCATAAAATGATGTTTTTGAGTCAAGAATCTTACCTCCAATGAATACCCGATGATTTCTCAGTGATTTCCTCGAGTTTCCTTCTCTCTAGGGCTCAAAATTGTGTTTTGGGGGTGTAAACCCGCGACCCCTCTGTTCTGTGATTTAATTCACTGCCAGAGTATTTCCTTCTATGCGATCGCAGGCCCCTTATTGCGATCGTATAGAGCAATTTTCTGAGGCCTCCAATTCGTTCTCTGCGATCACAGGCCTAGCCATGCGATCGCATAGCTTCGCATTCGTACCCTCCGCGATCGCAATCGAGCCTCCGCGATCGCAGTGCACAAATTTCGGACCCTATGCGATTGCAATGCCCTTCACGCGATCGCATAGAGTTAACTTCACGCCCCCTTCCACTCTTCTATGCGATCGCAGTCATCTCTATGCGATCGCATAGAGCAACTGCTGCCTGCAATTTTCTGCAGAATGTTTCCAAGTTCCAAATGCCCGGTTGATGGTCCGAATCCATCCCGAGGCCCCCGGGACCCCAACGAAAACCACCAACATACTCCAAAACATGATACTGACTTGTTCCAATCACAAAAACACCATCCTAAACATCAAAATCACCATTTACACATGAATTCAAGCCTAAGTTTCTTCAAAACTTTCAAAACTAACATGAATCAAAAACCCGATCAAACGATGTCCGAATGACCTGAAAATTTGCAGACATATCCAAAATCACATAACGAAGCTATAGAAATTGTCGGAATTCCATTCCGACCACCGGATCAAAATATCACCTACCATCCAGTTTTCGCCAAAATTCAACCTTCGCCAATTCAAGCCTAAAACTACCCCGGACCTCCGAATTCAATTTCGATTGCTCTCCTAAGTCATAAATGATCCCCCGAAACTAGTCGAATCATCGGAATCCGGTTCCGAGCACTCTAACTCAATAGTGAACTCTTGGTTGAATTCCCATATTGAAGCTTCCTTCAAACATGCTATTTGTTTCATTTTTAACCCGAATCACTCCTAACTCACCCGATATACTCTATTACTGATATAAAAGCATAAGATATGTAAATTCAAGGTAACGAGGTGGTAATTCCCGTAACGACGGGCCGGGTCGTTACATTCTCCCCAACTTAAACAAACGCTCGTCCGCGAGCGGGTTAAGAAATATACCTGGAGTACCAAACAAGTATGGATATCTGCTCCCCATCTCCTGCTCGGTCTCCCATGTTGCTTCCTCCACGGGACGACCTCTCCACTGCACTTTCACTGAAGCTATGTCCTTGGATCTCAGCTTACGAACCTGTCGACCCAAAATGGCTACTGGCTCCACATCATAAGTCAAGTCCTCATCTAGTTGTATCGTGCTGAAGTCTAACACATGAGACGGGTCTCCGACATACTTCCGGAGCATGGATACATGGAACACCGGGTGAACTCCCGACAAACTGGGTGGCAAAGCAAGCATATAAGCCACCTCCCCAACTTTCCTAAGCACGTCAAAAGGTCCAATAAACCTTGGGCTCAACTTCTCTTTCTTTCCAAACCTCATAACACCCTTCATAGGCGAAACCTTCAGCAACACCTTCTCACCTACTGAATAAGACACATCTCGGACCTTCCGGTCTGCATAACTCTTCTGACGCGACTGAGCTGTGCGTAGTCTCTCCTGAATCACCTTCACCTTGTCTAAGGCATCTTGGACTAACTCTGTCCCCAACAACCTAGCCTCGCCGGGCTCGAACCAACCGACTGGAGATCTACACCGCCTCCCATATAAAGCTTCATACGGTGCCATCTGAATGCTGGACTGATAGCTATTATTATAAGCAAACTCCGCAAGAGGCAAGTAATCTGCCCATGAACCACCAAAATCAATGACACAAGCACGCATCATGTCTTCCAATATCAGAATAGCACGCTCAGACTGCCGATCCGTCTGTGGATGAAATGATGTGCTCAGCTCTACTGTGAACCCAACTCTCGCTGAAATGTCCTCCAGAACTGAGAAGTGAACTGGGTACCTCTGTCCGATATAATAGAAATGGGAACTCCATGCAATCTCACTATCTCACGGATGAATATCTCTGCCAACCGCTCTGAGGAATAAGTAGTACACACTAGGATGAAGTGAGCTGACTTGGTCAACCTATCCACCACCACCCAAACTGAATCGAACTTCCTCGTTGTCCGAGGGAGTCCACTGACAAAGTCCATAGTTATCCTTTCCCACTTCCACTCAGGAATATCAATACGCTGAAATACACCACCAGGTCTCTGATGCTCGTACTTGACCTGCTGACAGTTTAGACACCGAGCCACATGGCTTACAATATCTTTCTTCATTTTTCTCCACCAGTAATACTGCTTCAAATCCTGGTACATCTTCGCGGCTCCTAGGTGAATAGAATACCGCGAGCTGTGGGCTTCCTCCAATATCAACTTACGAAGGCCATCAACATTGGGCACGCATATCCGGCTCTGCATCCGCAATACACCACCACTATCAATAATGATATCTCTGGCATCATCATGCTGAACTCTGTCCTTAAGGACAAGTAAGTGTGGATCATCATACTGGCGCTCTCGAATACGATCATATAAAGAAGAACGAGCTACTACACAAGCCATCACCCGACCGGGCTCAGAAATATCCAGCCTCACCATCTGATTAGCTAACGCCTGAACATCAACTGCTAGGGGTCTCTCCCCAACTGGAATATATGCCAAACTGCCCATACTAATAGCCTTCCGGCTCAAAGCATCAGCCACTACATTGGCTTTCCCGGGATGGCACAGGATAGTAATATCATAGTCTTTAAGCAACTCAAGCCATCTTCGCTGCCTCAAATTTAGATCTTTCTGCTTAAACAAATGCTGAAGGCTGCGGTGGTCCGTATATACATCACAAGATACACCATATAGGTAATGCCTCCAAATCTTCAAGGCATGAACAATAGCAGCTAACTCCAAATCATGAACAGGGTAGTTCTTCTCGTGGGGCTTTAGCCGACGAGAAGCATATGCAATAACTCTACCCTCCTGCATCAACACACAACCGAGTCCAACTCTAGAAGCATCACAATACACCGTATATGACCCTGAGGCTGATGGTAACACAAGTACTGGAGCGGTGGTCAAAGCCTCCTTGAGCTTCTGGAAGCTCTCCTCACATTCATCGGACCACACAAATGGAGCATTCTTCTGTGTCAACTTAGTCAACGGTGAAGTAATAGATGAGAAACCCTGAACAAACCGGCGATAATAGCTTGCCAAGCCGAGAAAACTCCGAATCTCTGTAGCTGAGGAAGGTCTGGGCCAATTCTGCACCGCCTCGACCTTATGTGGATCAACCCGAATACCATCACTAGACACTACATGACCCAGAAAACCCACAGTATCAAGCTAGAACTCACACTTAGTGAATTTTGCATAGAGCTTCTCTTCTCTCAACCTCTACAATACCACCCTCAAATGTTGTGCATGCTCCTCCTGGCTGCGTGAATACACCAGAATATCATCAATAAACACAATCACAAAAGAATCAAGGTACGGCCGAAATATACTATTCATCAAGTGCATGAATGCAGCTGGGGCATTAGTCAGCCCGAAAGACATCACCAGGAACTCGTAGTGCCCATATCGCGTCCTGAACGCTGTCTTCATAATATCCGAGTCCCTGATCTTCAACTGATGATAGCCCGATCGAAGATCAATCTTAGAAAATACACTAGCTCCCTGGAGCTGATCAAATAGGTCCTCAATACGAGGCAATGGGTACTTATTCTTCACTATTACCTTGTTTAGCTGCCTGTAATCAATGCACATTCTCATTGTGCCATATTTCTTCTTCACGAACAACACCGGTGCACCCCAAGGTGACACACTCGGACGAATGAAACCCTTATCTAAGAGTTCCTGAAGCTGTTCTTTCAATTCTTTTAACTCTGCTGGTGCCATGCGATAGGGAGTAATAGAAATGGGCTGAGTGCCCAGCACCAAGTCAATACCAAAGTCAATATCTCTGTCAGGCAGCATGCCCGGCAGGTCTACTGGAAATACATCCGGAAACTTCCTCACAATGGGGACCGAATCAAGACTAGGTGTCTCATCCTGAACATTTCTAATGAAGGCCAAATAAGATAAACAACCCTTGCCAATCATTAGTTAGGCCTTTATATAAGAAATCACCCTGTCGGACACATAATCAGTCAAGCCACGCCACTCGATCCTCGGATTACCCGGAATAGCTAGTGTGACTATTTTGGCATGACAGTCCAAAATCGCATGATAAGGAGATAGTCAATCCATGCCTAGAATTACATCGAAATCTACCATGCCCAGTAGTAATAGATTAACTCGGGTCTCCAGACCCCTAATAGTAATAATACAGGATCGATATACCTGATCCACAACAACAGTATCCCCCACTGGGGTAGACACATGTACGGGCAAAGCAAGAATACCACGAGTCATACCCAAATGATGTGCAAAATAAGTAGAGACATAAGAATAGGTGGATCCGGGATCAAATAAGACGGAAGCATCCCTGTGGCAGACTGAGATAATACCTGAAATGACCGCATCTGAAGCACTAGCATCCTTCCTATCCGGAAGAGCATAGAAATGATCCTGGCCTCCACCAGTACGATCCTCACCCCTAGGGCGACCTCTGGATACCTGGCCACCAGTCCTAGCCGACTGAGCTAGCGCTGAAGAAACAAGAGTAGAAGACGAAGGCTGATCCCTCTGATGAGACCGCTTACGAAGCCACTGAGGACATTCTCTCCTGATATGGCCCAAGTCACCGCACTCAAAACAACGGCCTCAAGATGGAAGAAGGGGCTGCTGAGGACCCCTCGCTACAGATGAACCCTGTGCTGAGGAAACAGGAGCAGAGCTCTGAGCTGAAAGAGCACTCAGTGCAGGCTGACTCTGCTGACGGCTCTGATGACCCTGATAACCCTGATGGCCCTGACGACCACGATCTGATGAAACCCCACTGGACTCTGCTCGTCCAGACTGATGAGACCTGAAAGAACGACCCCTGCTATACTGGGGTTGGCCCCTAGACGCAGCACCACTGTAGCTGCCAGAACCATGAGGCCTCTTAGCCTCTCTCTCCTCCCACTCTCTGCGGCGATCTGTCTCAATGTGACGGGCAGCATCAACCACCTCCTCAAAGGTAACTACCGAAACTCTCTCCCTGGTCATCAATATGCGGATGTGATAAATAAGGCCATCAATAAATCTCCGAATCCTCTCTCTGTCTGTAGGAACCATCCACATGGCCTGACGGGCCAACTGTGTGAATCTCATCTCGTACTGATTAACCGTCATATCTCCCTTCTTCAACCACTTGAAATAACGTCGCAGCTCCTCTCTCTGAGACTGAGGTACATACATCTCCAAGAATACCGTGGAGAACTGCTGCCAAGTGAGGGGCACTGCCCCAGCGGGCCTATGCCTCTCAAAATCCTCCCACCACTGGAAAGCTGCACCTGTGAACTGGAAAGTGGTGAATGAAACACCGCTGGACTCTAGAATACCCGCGGTGCGAAGCATGCGCTGACATCTGTCAAGAAAACCCTGGGCGTCCTCGCCCTCAGCACCACTGAATGTCGGAGGCTGTAGCCTCTCAAATCTCTCCAAACGACGTTGCTCATCGTCGGGCATAGCTGGAACCATATAAGCAGGAGCTGGTGCAACGGGCGCAACTGGCTGGACTGGCTCGGGTGTGTGAGCCACGGGGGTCTGATTCCCTCCCCCTGCCTATGAAGAAGATACTGCAGCAGTAGCAGCAACTACCTGTGCCAAGCCTGTGCACACTGATAATATCCTGGGCCAAGGTCTCCTGAAGACCCGGTATCACAATGGGCACTGCCGGTGCTTGAACCTGAGTTGCCGGAGCGTCTGCCGCTGGAATCTGGTCCTGAGCCTGGGCCACTGGTGCAAGAATCTGACCCTGAGTCTGGTTAGCTGGTGGGTCAGCAGGTGCTGGTGCTGCTGCCCTAGCTCTACCACGACCACGGCCTCTTGGTGCCAATCGTGGTCGTCCGCCACGTCCGCTAGCTCGTGTTCTCTCCATCTGCTAGAGAATAGAATATGGAAAAATTTAATTTCATGATAACACAAATCGCACGATATGAATCCAAGAAAATGAGGTTTTTCCTAAAGTTTTTGTAGCCCTCCGAGGATAGATACGGACGTCTACGTACCGATCCGCGAAAGCCTACTAAACCGGCTCATGACTCGCGAGTCCTAATAACCTAGGCTCTGATACCAACTTGTCACGACCCCAATCCGGTCATGATGGCGCCCAACAATCAAGCTAGGCCAGCCGGACCAACTATTTCTGATTACATCGAATACCGGTCCCAAATGGACAACCCAAGAAGAATATATGAGTTTAAGAACTCCAATAATAATAATAATGGGCAAAATACTGACACTCCCAAAGATCCGGGAGTCACAAGTCTAGAGCCTCTAACAAAACCCAACAGGAATAGAGAGTACCGTATAGAAATACTCAAGTCTGAATACAAAATACAAATAACAACTGGAAAGGAGAGGAGAAGCTAGGTTCTGCGAACGTAGGCAGCTACCTCAGCCACTCGATATGACACTGCAAACGCTGGAAATGCCTGTCTACTGCTCCTGAGTACATGAGTCTGCACACAAAAGGTGGAGGGAGTAGGGGTGAGTACTAAGTACTCAGTGAGTAAAAATATATACAAGTAGCTGAAAATAAGAAATCCACAGAATACCACATAATGAAGCTAAACTACAGTTCGATTCCTCCTACGAACTAGCATCAACAGTACAATATAGCTACTACAGAGTAATTCAACAAATAAAGATGCAATGCAATGCATATGACCGCTATGGCGCGTAACCTGCTCCGTTTAACGTCGACGGCGCTCACCGGGGGTGTGTATAGACTTCGGAGGGGCTCCTTCAGCCCAAGCGCAATATCATATCATCAGTTGCGGCGTGCATCCTGATCCTTATATAATCTGCTATGGCATGAAACCCGATCCATCCTCAGTCCACAACATACATATGAGTCACAAAAACAGTTCATTCTTCTTAATTTCCAATTTCCAGTTCATAATTTATGAAAAATACTTAAACTTTTATTTAATTTGCAAAAACACCAGTGACTTCATTTCAATAGTGTGATCTCAATTTCCTGGACTGAGATCAGTGATTTAAGCAAATATAGCTATCACATAAATATTGTCCTCTAAGGACGCTACAGGTCGGCACAAGGCCCCAAACAAGGCTTACCGCCCACAAATATATCAAATACAATGTATTTCCAACACTAATAACATATTATTCATTTCCGGGATGGACCAAGTCTCAATCCCCAGTCACAATCAATCCCGCACCTGCCACGGTGTGCGAACCACGCCCTACTAGCGTCACAATGTGCTAAGCCGGGCTTTCGAACCCTCAGGCTACCATATATACAAACTACTCACCTCTAGCCGGTCGTAGACTCGTCCGCGATGCCTTTTCCTTTGAATTTAGCTCCCTCGTGCATAGAATCTAGTCAAACCACAATAATTATATCAAATACGGGTCAAAGAATCATAACCCATTTCAATTTACATGAAATTCGCATAATTACACTATGTTGGTAAAACCCGACCCCGGGCCCACTGCTCGGAAAATTCCGAAATTAGCACCAACGCGATCCTCCTCTCGCCACGAGTCCGTACATATAAAATTTATCGATATCGGAGTTCAAATGGCCTCCCAAAAATCAAAATCCCGTTTTCAATATCTAGGCTACATTTCTTCAAGATTTCTACCCAATTTCATGAAGATTGATATTAATTCTACCATAAAATGATATTTTTGAGTCAAGAATCTTACCTCCGATGAATACCCGATGATTTCTCAGTGATTTCCTCGAGTTTGCTTCTCTCTAGGGCTCAAAATTGTGTTTTGGGGGTGTAAACCCGCGACCCCTCTGTTCTGTGATTTAATTCACTGCCAGAGCATTTCCTTCTATGCGATCGCAGGCCCCTTGTTGCAATCGCATAGATGAAGTTTCTCAGGCCTCCAATTCGTTCTCTGCGATCGCAGGCCTAGCCATGCGATCGCATAGCTTCGCATTCGTACCCTCCGCGATCGCAATCGAGCCTCCGCGATCACAATGCACAAATTTCGGACCCTATGCGATCGCAATGCCCTTCACGCGATCGCATAGAGTTAACTTCACGCCCCTTTCCACTCTTCTATGCGGTCGCAGTCATCTCTATGCGATCGCATAGAGCAACTGCTGCCTGCAATTTTCTGCAGAATATTTCCAAGTTCCAAATGCCCGGTTGATGGTCCGAATCCATCCCGAGGCCCCCGGGACCCCAACAAAAAGCACTAACATACTCCAAAACATGATACGGACTTGTTCCAATCACAAAAACACCATCCTAAACATCAAAATCACCATTTACACACGAATTCAAGCCTAAGTTTCTTCAAAACTTTCAAAACTAACATTCAATCCAAAACCCGATCAAACGATGTCCGAATGACCTGAAAATTTGCAGACATATCCAAAATCACATAACGAAGCTATAGAAATTGTCGGAATTCCATTCCAACCCTCGGATCAAAATATCACCTACCATCCGGTTTTCGCCAAAATTCAACCTTCGCCAATTCAAGCCTAAAACTACACCGGACCTCCGAATTCAATTCCAATTGCTCTCCTAAGTCATAAATGATCCCCCGAAACTAGTAAAATCATCGAAATCCGGTTTCGAGCACTCTAACTCAATAGTCAACTCTTGGTTGACTTCCCATATTCAAGCTTCCTTCAAACATGCTATTTGTTTCATTTTCAACCCGAATCACTCCTAACTCACCCGATATACTCTATTACTGATATAAAAGCATAATATATGTAAATGAAATGTAACGAGGTGGTAATTCCATGTAACGACGGGCCGGGTCGTTACAGTTAAGTTATACCAAACAAATAAGAAAATAGAGGCCGGATAAGTTACAAATTCGAACGACCCCGCGGGTCCTCGGTACGTAGCCCCCTCCTCGATCTGAGTTGTCCGCTCGGGTACACGGTCTAGCACCATATGAAACAATAAGATATTGAAGATAGGTCTAGGATGATTATTTGCATCATAACTGACTTAAGGGACTCAACACAGGGGTTGGGTCCGTCTAGGACAGACTACTCGGAATATTAAAGACCGAGCATATTATATGTTGCATTTATTTGTCCTGGATCATTATGCGGACCGGCAAAATTTTGAAAAAAAACAAAAAAAGAGAAATTCTAGAATTGAAATATTGAAATATTATCGAAATGCTGTCGAAACTTGAAAAAACAATTCTGAAAAATAGGAGGAACAATGTTGTTGAAATAATTAGTCACATAACAATCTGACCGAACTACGCAGGTTTGATTCTCGCCATTAGGTGTGATATGTAGGCAACCCTTGACGGGTCCAACCACTCTTTTAGAAAAAGACCCAAAAAAATATTGAGTTTTAGTTTCAAATTTGGGCCAGATGGACATTTCGAGTCCATGGGATTTAATATGAGAACATATGGTGTACCATCTTTGCACGTATAACTAGTAACCATGATTGTTCAACGATGTATAGGTGTATTATATAATCCCATATGCCTGACCGGGGATAAGTATGATCTGTCCCTTTATATAGTTAAAAATTCTGCATATAAAAATTCCACCAAGCTTATCAGTAGAGTAGGAAATGAGAACCTATGTAGATATTCAATTTCAGTTAAACATATTCTATTATAACAAGCTGTGGGATCCTCTCTTGAAGGTAAGGGCACATATTCAGGGCTGCCATGGTGTTCGGTCAGTACGAACATTAATATGGAATTATAACATACTTGTAGACTTACAAAATCCCAAAGACAGTTGAACCATTAATACTCTGATAGTGCTATTAGAGTTCAATTTGAGTCGAGTTCAATCCTTTCAACTCAACGGTTACAATGAATTAATTCGGGAATAACATACCTTATAAATGGCTTATGTTGGACTATAGTGGCTATCCTATGGGATCTTGCTCGTAATATTGAGATCCCTTGGAGTTGATTGCAATAACAGATCCTAGTTAACATTGAATTCACTATCGTGAGGTTACAGGGCCGAATGGAAGGTAAACAAGATTATACCACATTAGTGAATTCAATGAATTCAACCATAGTATACTAGTCTTTCCAAGCTAGGCTACTAGTCTACCTCCTTACAGATAACACAATTCATTCGTTAGCCCATCAATAATATTGTGACATGTTTAAGATCTGGTTACTTGATTGAGAATAAGTTTCATATAAGCCATGGGACATGAGATTTATAGGACAAGGGATAGTAATTGCTTCCTATATCATGGAGATACTACCATTTAGATTCACTTTAAATGGGATATATAATTATTAGTGGGCCTAGGACTGTGCATACAAAATTGAACTCTAATAGCACTCTAATAGTTATGAGCCAATATTCATCACGAAAAATGTTGATTAATTTGAGTCGAGGGCTCGTAGCCCGAGTACTGATTCAACTATAGTTGAATTCATTCGACGAAGGCTCATGGCTCTGAGTCCCAGTTCGACTATTGTTGAACATTCGTTGATTAATTTGAGTCGATGGCTCATAGCCTGAGTACTGATTCAACTATGGTTATGGCCATAGTTTGAACTAACTTGTAGCCTGTCACGACCCAAACCCCAGTCGTGATGACGCCCAACACATTGCTAGGCAAGCCCGACGATGTTATCCCTAAAACCAGCCAATTATTAATTACAGATGATCAATTAAACTTAAATAGCATGTTTTCATATCAAAACAATAAGCGTGGAAGTAGAAGCATACAAAATACAGTCCCAACAAAAATGTGGTGTCACAAGTCTGTGTCTCTACAGCGAAATATCCTACACAATACAAGTCTAGGCAGAATGAAAGCAACAAAATGATAAGAGGGGGAGGTCAGGTCCTGCGGATGTTGGCAGCTACCTCGAAGTCTGCTCGGGGCAGTAGTGATATGGCAGCTGCGATAGCTCAGCTGCTCTCTAGGACCTGTGAATCTACACAAAAAGTGCAGGGGAGTGGGGTGAGTATATTTCAACTGAGTGAGTAATAATAATAAACAACAACGGAAAATAAGAACACATGTACTATCACTAAACAGTTCTAAGGGTAACCTCATGGGTAAGTCATCTCTACAGTGAATGCCCCCCTTTCCAGTCCACATCTATCTCACCAGGGTCCCATACTGACCTAATCCTCACTCATACTGCTACGACGTACAGCCGATCCAATGTATATATATGTGTATACATATGTCTAAAATGCGGCGGTGCATAGCCCGCTCCAATATATATATATATAGGTATATGTATATATACGTATGTACAAATGCTGTGGCGCGCAGCCCGCTTCAATACATATAACGATGCGGCGTGCAACCCGCTCCAATATATATAATGCTGCGGCATACAGCCCGCTCCATTTAACGTCGACGGTTCTCACTGGAGTGTATACAAACTTCGGATGGGCTCCCTCGGCCCAAGCGCTATAATGTTGCGGCGTGCAGCCCGATCCACACATATATTACTCCGGCGTGTTGTCCGATCCAATATATATATATATATATATATATATATATATATATATATATATATATATACTACCGCGGCGTGCAACCCAATCCAATAATATATATTAGCGCCCAGTGAGAATGTGTGCAGTCTCCGAAGGGGCTCCTACAGCCTAAGCGCAATAATATTGCGGCATGTAGTCCGTCCCACTTGTATATATCTGCGACGTGCGGTACGATCCACATATATATCACTGCAGCGTGCAGTCCGATCCAATACATATAGTGTTGCAGCGTGTAGCCCGATCCAATATAGATATATATATATATAAATATATATATATATATATATATATATATATATATATATATATATATATATATATATATATATATATATATATATATATATATATATATATATAATATCTCATAGAGGGTCCTCGACCCTCAGTCAGTATAGACTTGGCCTCTCAGGCCCACTCACCTAGAATAGGGAATCCCACCCTAGGTAGTCTCTCTCACAGTACACATCTAGTACTGGCTCATGATATGCTATACAGCTAAAATTACGGCTGAGTGTATGTTTCCAACATAATATAAGGGTTCCTAGCTCTACAGGCTTCCCTAATACTCTACAGATCGGCACAAGGCCCCAAACATGGCTACTAGCCCAACTACACAGTTATAATCTCAATGTCAGTCATAATGCTCAGTAAGACTATCAATTGGGAAGGACCAAGTATATATCCCCAGTCACAATACCACAACGCTCGTCACATGACGCGTGTTTCATCTCAACATAGCACTGTATAGTGCAAGTACGGGGTTTCAAACCCTTAGTATATTATTTACTACCACCACTCACCTTGATCCGGTAGAAGTCCTAGTCTGCTTTGCGCTTGCCTCGTAAATCAATCTCCTCGGATGCCAAATCTGCTCAAAATCAATTAGAGTACATCAATATAGGCTAATTAGACATAACCCATTCGAAACAACTCGATTTACACCAAAACCCACAAAGTTGTCAAAATCTGACTTTTGGTACGCTTCTCAAAAAATTACGAAAGTTACATTTTCGGAATCCTTATCTCAACACGAGTCCTTACATATAAAGTTTGCCAAAATCGGACTCCGTTTGCCCATTCAAATCACGTTTTATCATAACCCTAGCTTAGGGCTAAATTCCCCCATTAATTCTTCCAATTTCAGTGAAATAGAGGGCGATTCTAAGATAAAAACACATATTTGGACCATAAAACATACCTCAGATGATAACCCGGTGAAATCCCTTCAGTTTCCCTTCACTTTTACTCTCCAAGACTCAACAATGGAGGTTTTTAATAAATGAGCCACGGATGAAATGTTCTGGACTTAAATTCACTGCTAGGCATCAATACCCTACGCGATCGCAGCCCTTGGCTCGCGATCGCGATGCACAGCCTTTTGGGCAACCAATTTTTCCTCTACGCGATCGTGTGGGTCCAGACGCGATCACAGTGACCAATCCAGTGACTCTACGCGATCGCAACGTACTGACCGCAATTGCACTTCTCTCGAATCCTGCCTTACGCGATCGTATGAAGGGTCCCGCGATCGCGATGAACAAGACCCTCAACTTACGCGATCGCATCCCTCCTTTCGCGATCGCGAAGAACAAACCTCCCAGCCTCCCTTCGATACACTATGCAATCGCATGGCCAGGCCTGCGATTGCAATGAGTAAAATTTCTCTGCAATTTAGTGCAGCAGATTAGCTGCCCATTTTGGCTCAAAATGGTCCGTTTGTACCCCCGAATTCATCCCGAGGCCCCCGGGACCCCAATAAAAACCACCAACATGCTCCAAAACATGATACAAACTTGTTCTAATCCTAAAAACGCGCCCTTAAACACAGAAAACACCAAATACAAGCGAATTCAAGCCTAAGTTTCATCTAAACCTCCGAAACCAACATTCGATCAAAAACCAGACCAAACGACTTCCGAATGACCTGAAAATTTGGAGGCATATCAAAAATCACCAAACGGAGCTACTGCAACTATCGGAATTCTATTCTGACTACCGGATCAAAATCTCACCTACCGTTCGGATTTCGCCAAAATTCAACCTTAGCTAATTCAAGCCTAAAACTACACCGGACCTCCAAATTCACTTCTGATCGCTCTCCTAGCTCATAAATGACCTCCCAGAGCTGACCGAGTCATCAGAATTCGGTTTCGAGCTCTGTAACTCACAAGTCAACATCCAATTGACTTTTCCCAACTATTCCTTCTTCTAAGAGACTATTTGTCTCATTTCCAACCAAACTCAATCCGAATTGACTCAAACTCACCAAACATGCATATTGAAACATTAACAAGCATATAATGAGGATAACGGGGTGATAACTCACATGATAACGGGCTGGGTCATCACATTATCCCCAACTTAAGAAAACGCTCGTCCTCGAGCGGGTCAAGAAACATACCTGGAGACTCATATAGGTGAGGATATCTGCTCCGCATCTCCTGCTTGATCTCCCAAGTAGCCTCCTCCACGGGCCGGCCTCTCCATTGCACCTTGACTGAAGCAATGTCCTTGGACCTCAACTTTCGAACTTGTCTACCAAGAATAGCCACTGGCTCCACATCATAAGATAGATCACCATCAAACTGAATCGTACTGAAGTCCAGCACATGAGACGGATCTCCGATATACTTCCGGAGCATAGACACATGGAATACGGGATGAACACTGGACAAACTGGGTGGCAATGCCAGCTCATATGCCACCTCTCCAATCCTCCTAAGTATCTCAAAAGGACCAATGTACCTAGGACTCAACTTTCCTTTCTTCCCAAACCTCATGACACCCTTCATAGGTGAAACCTTCAACAATACTCTGTCACCAACCATGAAAGACAACTCTCGAACTCTACGGTCCGCATAACTCTTCCGGCGAGACTGTGCTGTGCGAAGCCTCTCCTGGATCAACTTTGCTCTATCCAGAGCATCCTGGACTAACTCAGTCCCTATCAATCTAACCTCACCAGGCTCAAACTATCCCACGGGAGATCTACACCGTGTGCCATACAACGCTTCGTACGGGGCCATCTGAATACTCAACTGTTAACTGTTGTTGTAGGCAAACTCAGTAAGTGGCAAGAACTCATCCCATGAACCTCTAAAATCAATCACATATGCACGCAACATATCCCCCAGGATCTGAATAGTGCGCTCAGACTGTCCGTTTGTCTAAGGATGAAATGCGGTGCACAACTCAACCCGTGTACCAAGCTCCCGCTAAAATGCTGTCCAGAATTGAGAAGTGAACTGAGTGCCTCTATCAGATATGATAGACACAGGGACCCCATACAACCTGACAATCTCCCGAATAAAGATCACCGCTAGACGCTCCGATGAGTAGGTAGTACATACTGGGATGAGATGTGCAGATTTGGTCAGCCGATCAACAATCACCCACATAGAATTGAACTTCCTCGAAGTCCGAGGGAGCCGAGTCACTAAATCCATGGTAATCCTCTCCCATTTCCACTCGGGAATAACCATACATTGAAGAACACCGCCCGATCTCTGATGGTCATACTTGACCTGCTGGCAGTTGAGGCACTTGGATACATGCCTAACAATATACATCTTCATCCTTCTCCACCTGTAATGCTATCTCAAGTCTTGGTACATCTTCGCGGCACTTGGATGAATGGAGTACCGCGAGCTATGAGCCTCCTATAGTATCAACTCTCGAAGACCATCTACATTGGGCACACAGATACGGCCCTGCATCCTCAGAACACCATCACTATCGATAGTCACATCTCTAGCATCATCGTGTAGAACTTTGTCCTTAAGGACAAGAAAATGTGGATCATCATACTGACGCTCTCTGATGCGATCATATAAAGAAGAACAAGAAACAACACAAGACAACACTCGTCTCGGCTCAAAAACATCCAACCTCACTAGCCGATTGGCTAGAGCCTGAACATCATATGCAAATGGCCTCTCCCCAACTGGAATATAAGCTAGGCTGCCCATACTGACTGCCTTTCGGCTCAAAGCATCAGCCACAACATTGGCCTTCCCCGGATGATATAATATAGTGATGTCATAATCCTTAAGCAACTCCAGCCACCTCCGCTGTCTCAAATTAAGTTCCTTCTGTCTGAACAAATGCTGAAGACTGCGATGATCTGTGTACACCTCACAAGAGACACCATATAGGTAATGTCTCCAAATCTTCAGAGCGTGAACTATGGTTGCTAACTCCAAATCATGTACAGGGTAGTTCTTCTCCTGGGGCTTCAACTGGCAAGAAGCGTAAGCAATGACTCTACCCTCCTGCATCAATACACAACCAATGCCAACTCCCGAGGTATCACAATACACAGTATAAGGATCTAAAGCTGACGGCAGTATCAAGACTGGTGCTGTGGTCAGTGCTATCTTGATCTTCTAAAACCTCTCCTCGCACTCCTTGGACCATACGAAATGAGCACCCTTCTGAGTTAATCTAGTCAAGGGTGAAGCAATGGAAGATAATCCCTGAATAAATCGGTGATAATACCCTGCCAATCCTAGGAAGCTACGAATCTCAGTAGCTGAGGTCGGTCTAGGCCAACTCTGCACCGCCTCTACCTTCCTCAGATCCACCTGAATACCATCATTGGACACCACGTGTCCTAAGAATGCCACGGACTCAAGCCAGAACTCACGTTTGGAGAACTTGGCATACAACTTCTCCTCCCGCAACCTCTGCAATACAACTCTAAGATGCTGAGCATGCTCCTCCTTGGCTACGAGAGTACACCAGGATATCATCTATGAACATAATCACGAAAGAGTCCAAATATGGCCGAAATACACTATCCATCAGATGCATGAACGCTGCTGGGGCATTGAATAGCCCAAAAGACATCACAAGAAACTCATAGTGCCCATACCTCGTCCTGGAGGTTGTCTTCATAATATCAGACTCTCTAATCTTCAGCTGGTGGTAGCCTGAACGAAGATCAATCTTCGAGAATACCCTAGCTCCTTGGAGCTGATCAAATAAATCATCAATGCGAGGTAGAGGATACTTGTTCTTCATTGTTACCCTGTTGAGCTGCCTGCAGTCAATACACATCGTCATAGAGCCATCCTTCTTCCTAACAAACAAGACCGGTGCACCCCACGGTGACACACTCGGCCGAATGAACCCCTTATCTAGGAGTTCCTAAAGTTGCTCCTTCAATTCCTTCAGCTCAGCTGGTGCCATACAATATGGAGGAATGGAAATAGGCTGAGTGCCTGGCACCAAATCAATCCCGAAATCAATGTCCCTGTCCGGGGGCATGCCCGGCAGGTCCGAGGGAAATACATCAGGAAAGTCCCGTACAATGGGAACAGAATCAATACTGGGAGTCTCAGATCCGACCTCCTGCACAAATTCCAAATAAGAAAGACATCCTTTCCCAACCATTCGTTGGGCCTTGAGGAAGGATATTACCCTACTGGGTACATAATCAGTCGTGCCTCGCCACTCGATCTTCTGAATGCCCCGCATGGCCAAAGTGACTATCTTGGCATGACAGTCCAAATTAGCATGACATGGAGATAGCCAATCCATGCACAATATAACATCAAAATCAATCATGCTGAGAAGCAATAGGTCCACTCGGGTCTCCAGACTCCCAATAGTGACCAGACAGGACCGGTATACATGGTCCACAACAATAGCATCACCCACCGGGGTAGATACATGCACTGGCAATGAAAGACACCCTCGGGTCGTGCCCAAATGAGGAGCAAAATATGTAGATACATAAGAATAAGTAGAACCGGGATTGAACAATACTGAGGCATCTCAGTGGCAGACTGAAATAATACCTGTAATGACAGCATCAGAAGCAACGGCCTCAGATCGGCGCTGAACGACATAGCATCTAGCCTGTCCGCCTGATCGGCCTCCCCCTTGAGGGCGACCCCTAGCTGACTGTCTCTCACCCCTAGCTGGCAGGGCGGGTGCTGAAGTAGAAGGTCCAGATGATGAGGGATGCCCCCTCTACTGATATGACCTGGAAACAAAATGGGGACACTCTTTCCGGATGTGCCCAAACTCTCCGCACTCGAAGCAACTCCCAGGTGCTGGGGGCTGAGACTGATGAGGACCCCTAGCACTGGAGTGTCCAGCTGATGAACTAGGACGAGAAGAACCCTGGACAGATGGAGCCTGTGAAGAACTCTATGATGGCATAGCGTTAATAGATGGCTATCTCTGGTGCGAACCTTGATAACCACGGCTAGAAGACGACCTACGGCGATCTGAGCAGCTCGACTATGAAGATCTGAAAGAGCGACCTCAGCTCTGCTGACCCTGGCCTCTGGTATGAGTGCCACTAAAACTATCTGATCCCTGTGACGATCTGTCTCTATGTCGCGAGTGATATCCACAGCGTCCTCAAAAGTGCGGCCCAAAACCCTCTCTCGGGTGATCAGTATACGGATGGGATCGATAAGACCCTCCACAAAGCGTCCAATCCTCTCTCAGTCGGTAGGAAACAACCACGATGCATATCTAGATAACTCTGTGAATCTGATCTCATACTCTAATACTGACATGTCTCCCTGGCGGAGTCCCTCAAACTGCCTACGCATCTCCTCTCTCTGAGATCGAGGCACCCACTTCTCCAAGAACATATTGGAGAACTCTAGCCATGATAATGGAGCTACCCCTGCCGGTCTGCGGTTCTCAAAATCCTCTCACCAAGTGAAGGCCGGTCCCCGGAACTGGAAGTTAGTAAAGGACACACCAATAGACTCCAAGATCCCTGCCGTACGGAGCATCCCATGGCACTTGTCCAGAAAACCTTGGGCGTCCTCGCCCGGAGCACCACTGAAAACAGAAGCAGAGATACAACTAGAGGGAGCAACAAAAGCATGGTTCAGTAAGAACCTACGAACAGTCAAAATGGTCAACAATAATGGAGTTTCGACGGGGTAAAGGTCTTCGTCGGAATTTTGTTCTCCAGCCACTGACAATATCAAACAAGTATTATATAAAGCCCATCAAAAACTTAGTTCACCAGAGAATAAAGATCTCGTCATATACGATAAGTCGTGATAAAAATAGTGATCGGAAGGACCATCTAGCGTCTAACAAGTTCTAGCCATTGAAAGGAAAAATGTATGAGAAATTAGGAAAGCGAAAAAAGAATGCTTAAAGAAGTTTAATAGCGGAGCTCATATGAGACCTTTGCCTTTTGGCATGATATGGTAATGAAGGTCTACAAATAGAAAAGTGAGGAAGAAGGAGAAAATGATGAGTTGTAGCGTTTTAAGGGGTAAATAATTTACTTTAAAGTTGTTCCTGGGGTGGGTGAGAGGGGGGAGGGGGGAGGGGGAGAGGGGGAGAGGAAGGGAGATAATAGGACCCCCGAAAGAAAAAGGTGTGTAGTTGGTAATATGGTCATAGGTTGGTAAGATTTTATGCATTATCCCTATAAAGTTTTGAGTTATATTTGCTATCAATAAAAAGATTCATATGAGCAAATTAACAAATTATATTTATTCTCAAGTCCTTTTATTTAGCGATTTTTCTTATTTTTCGATGCCATTAACTTATATACTTGATTTCTATTCTTTATTATTCTCCTCAAAGAAAATAAGATCTATTTGTTCTTACACAAGTACATAACATAGATTTAAAAAGAGAAAAATATCAGGATATCATAAAAAATAAATAAATTTGATAAATCTATAGGGTAAACTTTCACATTAAAAATTCAATTGAGGTGGGAGGATGAGAATGTCGATTTTTCAAAGCTGGAAGAGTTAAACAACATTTAACAGCGTAATGGTCACCTGGTTATAAAAAGTGAGTCTGACTTTGATTTACTAACTTTGGACCAGCTTCTGTGTAAATCTTAAGGCCCAAAGTGTTACTACTGTTAGACAAACCCTCCCAACACATTATTGAGAGAAATTAAAATATAGCCAGATTTACTACTAGTCGTTAAAAAATAGCCAAGTTTTAAAAGTCATCGAAATTTAGCCACTTTTTATGTAAGAGAAATCTGAGCAAAAACACTGCTTAAAATCCGGAAAATAGGCTCGCAAATTTTACGAGAGTTCAAGCATAATTATACTGGAACTCCCACATATTTTACGGGAGTTCCAGCAAGCATAAATATCCAGTATAATATACTGGAGTTTGGAGCACTGGTGCTCCAGTCTCCCACAAATTTTACAGGAGTTATCAAAGCATACCGCTCCAGCATAATATGCTGGAGTTCGTACATAAATGCAACAGAACTCCCGTAAAATATACGGGACCAATCCATGTTGCAGTAAATAGTGGCTATTTTTCATTGACTTTGTAAACAATGGCTATTTTTCGTTAGCCAACCGTAAAAGTAGCTATGCCGCGCAATTTTGACCACATTATTTGTTCCATAAATCAAACCCGTCTCCCTTACCTGCCCTATGATGACCCAAAGTTCATAACCTATTTTCATCATCTGTTCTGTGCTTCTGAGGCCTTGAAAATCTCATTTTATATTGTTTCGACTTACGTGCGTTGTCCGGGCACGTAGCCGGAAAGTTTTGTGTTAGAATATGTGAATTATACGAAAACTTTCAAGAAATTTGATATTAATATTGATATAGTTGACTTCGGTCAACATTTTTGGTAAACGGACCCGGACCCGAGATCGGACGTTCCCGGAAGGTCCGTAGGAAAATATGGGACTCGGGCATGTGTCCGTAGTCGAATTATGAGGTCTATAGCCCAAGTTATGAATTTTTTTATTAAATTTTTTTGCTGAAATTATTAATGAAAAGTGATTAAAAGACCATGGTATCGGGCTCGTATTTTTGTTCTGACGCCCGGTACAAGTCTTAAATATTATTTAAGTACTTTCTGCAAAGTTTGACGGAATTTGAGCATTGTTTGATGTGTTTTAAACCATGAGTTCCATATTTGAAAGTTTATGAAGTTTTAAAGAAGAAATCATGAATTTGAGGCTTGATTCTAAGAAAATGATGTTATATTGGCGATTTGATCGCGCGAGCAAGTCCGTAGTATGTTTTTTAGGTTGTGTGCATGTTTGCTATGGAGCCCGAGGACTTGGGTAAAGATTTAATAGGCCATTAGAGTAGATTTTAAAAAATAACACAGCTGGTATTTTCCACAGCTGATATCTTCACAATTGCGAAGAATTACACGCAATTGCGAGAGGTCCCAGAAACAGCCCTAGTTCGCAAAAGTGAACAATACTTCGCAAATGCGAAGAGGCCCATGAAAGGCCTTGGTTCGCAAATACGAACAAGACCTCGCAAATGCGATGTTGCCCAGGAAATCCTTATGTTCGCAAATGCGATCAAAATGTCGCAAATGCGAGGCTGCCCTATATTGGGCTTAGTTCGCAAATGCGAACATTTCCTCGCAACTGCGAGTTCCGCAGTCAGGACCTGCTATGTTCGCAATTGCGAACAAATGTTCGCAATTCCCATATCCGCAGTTGTGCAATCTGATACTTAAATGATTTTAAACCCTTTTTTCACCATTCTTTCAAAATCCAAAATACCACACACGATTTTCCAAGAGCAATATCACTCCAAATCACTTGTAAGTCAATTTTTACTTAACTCTTTTAATTCCTAACATCATTAAACATGTTTTCCATGAGAAATCAAAGGTTTTTATGGTTGAAATTGTTGTTTTTGGGTAGAACCTAGGTTTTTCATAAATTGGAGAATTGGACCTCGATTTGAGGTCCGATTTAAAAACAAATCATATAATTGAACTCGTGAGGGAATGGGTAACCGGATTTTGGTCCGAACCCCGAGTTTCGACCTCGTGGGATTGGGGGCATTTTGGGAAATTTTTGGTAAAGCTTTGAGAAAATCATTTTTATGCATCTAAACCAATTTATATAGTATTTAATTTAAGTAATTGAACCAATTATGATTAGATTCGAGCGAGTTGAAGGTTGAAATTCGAGGTGAAGCGATAGTTGAAGGTTAGTTGCACTTCAAGACTTTGAGGTAAGTGTTTGATCTATCCTAGCTTGAGGGAATAGGATTGAATATGCTAATTGCTATGTGATCGAGTGCGGTGTATAGACTGTGGTGACGAGCATCTATACACTAGCGTCTAGCATGATCGTGAGTCATTTGTTGACATATGTTGTGAGTTAATGTGGGATGTTCTTAAGTTATGTTCTTCAGCACTTGCCGGGTTGTGAAGCTGATTATTGTTTCCCTTGCCGGGACTTTATTGTATTGTTTATGTTGTTCCCTTGCCGGGATATTGTTATGATTATTGTTTCGCTTGTCGGGACGGTTCATATTACTTGTTTCATTCTTTTGCCCTTCACTGTGATTGTTATTTGGGTGAGAAAGAGTGATAATGCACAAAGGGTGATGTCGTGCCATTTTTACATATGTTCGCATGAAGGATCATTCTGTGCCTTGCTTTACTGTTTATGCATGAAGGAACATGATGTGCCATTGTTACTTAATTTATGCACGAAGGGACATTCCGTGACATTGTTATTTAAACCATGAACGAAGGATCATGTCGTGCCATCGATGTGAGGATGAGAGTAAAAGCACGAAGGGTGATGCCGTGCACTTTTATTTGCTTATTTGGTGAGGATTAGAGTAAAAGCACGAAGGGTGATGTTGTGCACTTTTAGTTGCTTATTTGGTGAGGATGAGAGTAAAAGCACGAAGGTGATGCCGTGCAACCATTTAAATATCTTGTTTTGTGATAGCTGTTTTTACTACACTCTGATTTTCCTTACTGATTTATTATGTGTTGCTGATTGTGTTCCCCTAGCATGTTACCTCCTTTGTTAGTTGTGTTACTCGATATTTTTGAATATATATATATATATATTTATAGAGAACTACACAGGTTTATGTGAGTTTCTGGTCGAAGGCTTGTCACTACTTCGCCGGGATAGGCCAGGCACTTACCAGCACATGGGGTCGGATTGTACTGATACTACACTTCTGTGTGTTTTTGCACAGGTCCAGGTTTTGAGCAGGAGTAGCAGCAGTAGTATACTAGCGGGATTACCGTACTTCCGAGACCGAGGTAGCTTGCAGGCGTCCGCAGGTCCGGCGTCTCCTCTATTTACTTTTATTATTGATGTGGTCTCATTGTTCCGAGACAAATGGTTATTATTTATTTTCTTTCAGACCCTTATATATAGTTATTCCTTAGTAGTTCGTGAGTTTGTGACTCCACATCTTGGGTAGAGGATTTATGTCAGTTACTTTACACTATGATTCGTCTCTTATTCGAAAGACTTCCGCATTTAAATATTTGAGTAATTTTCTTGCTATTAAATATGAGAACAAAAACGATGGGATGAACAGGAAAATGGTGAGTGAATTGGCTTGCCTAGCTACCACGAGTAGGCGCCATCACGATCCCGATGATGGGGGAAATTCGGGTCATGACAGTTGGTATCAGAGCTCTAGGTTACATAGGACTCACAACTCATGAACAAGTTTAGTAGAGTTTGAGGGGTAGGTGCGGAGACGTTTGTACTTGTCCTCCATAGTCTATTGAGTTAGAAAAAGTCTCTCATTTGTTCCTTCTTGTCGTGCGATTTGTTCCTCAAATACTGATTGAATTTCTACTCTGTCCTTTCACAGATGGTGAGGACATACGCTTCTTCATCCGCTGATCAGCAGCCTGAGCCCCAGGTAGCTCCCGCGAGGGGCAGGGGCCTAGGACATGTTAGAAGCCATGGTAGGGGCAGAGCTCAGCCCCAGGCAGCGATTCTAGAGGTGGAGCCTCATGTTGAGATTGGTGAGGAGGTTCCAGCCCCAGCAGCTCCAGTGGGCCCAGCTCAGGTCCCAGGGGAGGTCTCATTTACCCCGGATCTTCGGGAGGCTCTAGTAAGAATAGCGGGTTTTATGGACAGTGTTGTCAGAGCAGGCTTATTACCAGCTGCACCAGCCGCTTCTCAAGCTAGAGGAGGGGTCCAGACTCCTATTTCACGTACTCTGGAGCCAGTAGCTCCCCAGCCTCAGGCACTAGTAGTTCAGCCAGCAGTGGCCACTTAGTCAAGCACTACAGCTCAAGCCGGGGATGGAGCAGCTATGACTTCTGTGCTTTATGGAGACTTGATCGGTTCTCCAAGATTTTTACCACTACTTTCAGCGGTTCCAAATTAGAGGATCCCCAAGACTTCTTATTCAGTTACCATGAGATTCTCAAGACTATGGGAATAGTGGAATCAAATGGGGTTGACTTTTGCACATTCAGGCTTGCAGGATCCGCCAAGACTTGGTGGAGAGATTTTTGTTTGACTCGACCAGCAGGGTCCCCGGCTTTAACATGGGACCAGTTTGCGGAGTTATTTTTTGGAGAAGTTTCTCCCTGTTACCCAGCGGGAGGCACTTCGGAGGCAATTTGAGTGCCTCCAGCATGGTTCTATGACTGTTACCCAGTATGAGACGAGGTTTGTTGATCTGGTACGTCATGCGGTTGTGATACTCCCCATAGATCGGGAGAGGGTTCGTAGGTTTATAGATGGGCTAAATCAGCCGATTCGACTTCAGATGGCTATTGGAGCTGGGAGTGACATATCTTTTCAGGAGGCAGCTATGTAACGACCCGACTCGATGTTATTGGAGTTATCGCCCCGTTTTCTTCATTTAATACTTCAATATGCTAATGTATATGTGTCTGGGAGAGTTAGAAGCAAATCGGTAAAAATTAGAATAGAAATGTGGCCATAAATCTCTTTATGAGAAGAATAGGTTGGAAAAGTCAATCGAATGTCAACCGATGCGTTAGACAGCTCGGAATGGAAATCTGATGATTTGACTAGTTTCGGGGGATCATTTATGACTTAGGAGAGCAATCGGAATCGAATTCGGAGGTCCGGTGTAGTTTTAGGCTTGAATTGGCTAAGGTTAAATTTTGGCGAAATCCAAACGGTAGGTGAGATTTTGATCCGGGGCTCGAAATGAAATTCCAAGAGTTTTAGTAGCTCTTTTTGGTAATTTTGGATAGGCGTGCAAAATTGCAGGTCATTCGGACGTCGTTTGTTCGGGTTTTTTATTGGATGTTGTTTTCGGAAGTTCTAGTTGAAACTTAGGCTTGAATTTGCCTTGATTTGATGGTTTTTGTGTTTAAGGGTGTGTTTTTTATTATTGGAACAAGTTTTTGTCGTGCTTTGGAATAGGTTGGTGGTTTTTGTTGGGGTCCTGGGGGTCTCGGCATGATACCGGGGGTCCAAACGGACCATTCTTGGCCAAAGGAAAGAGCTGGTTTGCTGTCATAAGAGCAGCATGTAATTGCTCTCTACGATCGCACTAAAGGGCATGCGATCACTTAGAGTACAGGAGAGGACGATAATTTTATCCTTCACGATCGCAAGTCGAGGGACGCGATCGCGTAAGGTCAGGAGCAGGAGCAATGCGATCGCAAGAGACACGATCGCGATCGCGTAGAGTAACCTAGTTGTCTATCGCGATCGCATGAGAGTCTACGCGATCACGTAGAAGGAAAATACGGTCTGAGATTTTTGTGATACGCAATCACATGAAGGGAGTCGCGATCGCGTGAGGCCGGTAAATTGTGCATCGCGATCGCATAGGGCAAATTAAATGCCTGACAGAAACAGTTATAAACCAAACCAGATGCGAGGGTTTCATTATTTACTCCGTTTTTGCACAACATTGAGAGAAAATTGATAGCTTTGAAGAGAGAAATCAACGGGGAAACATTGGAGGTAAGTTTCTTGACTCAAAAACGCAATTTTATGGTAGAATTAACATCAAAACTCATGAATATGGGTAGAAATTTTGAAGAATTAGGTCCTAAATTATGAAAACAAAATTTTGACTTTTGAAAGGCCGTCCGAACTCCGATTTTGTTAAATTTTATATGCACAGACTCGTGGCGAGACAATGATTGTGTTGGTACTAATTTCTGATTTTTTTGAGCAGCGGGCCCGGGGCCCAGGTTTTACCCACTTAGTGCATTTATGCGTATTTCGTGTAAATTGAATTGGGTTATGTTTCTTTGACCCGTAATTAACATAATTGATGTGGTTTGACTGGATTCTACACACGAGGCATCAAATTCAAAAGGAAAAGGGCATCGCGGACGAGTCCACGGCCGGCTAGAGGTGAGTAGTTTGAGTATATGGTAGCCTGAGGGTTCGAAACCCCAGCTTGGCACATTGTGATGCTAGTAAGGCATGGCATGCACCCCGTGGCAGGTTAGGGAATTGATTGTGACTGGGGATTGAGACTTCGTCCATCCTGAATAAAAATAACATGATATATATGATTGAAAACACACTCTGTTTGATATATTTGTGGGTTGTAAGCCATGTTTGAGGCCTTGTGCCGACCTGTAGTATCCCTAGGGGATAGTTATATATGTGATAGCTCTATTTTCTTAATCACTAATCTCAGTGCTGGTTTGCAATCACCGTATTGAAATGCTAAGTCATCTGTTTTGAAAATTATATAAAAATTAAAGTATTTTTATAATTAAATGAATTTGAACCTGGAAATAAATAAGTTGAGATGTTGTGTGACTCATATGCATGTTGTGGACTAAGGATGGATCGGGCTGCACACCGCGGCAGTTGATATGAGGATCGGGCTGCACGCCGCAGCGGTATTGTGCTTGGGCTGTAGGAGCCCCTCCGGAGTCTGTACACACCCCCAATAAGCATCGTCGACGTTAAATGGATCGGGCTACATACCGTATCGGTTATGTGCATCGCATTGCATTTTTATCTGTTGAATTATCTGTGATAATTGTAATGTACTATTGTTGCTAGTTCGTAGGAGGAATCGGACTATAGTTTAGCTTCATTATGTGGTATTCTATGGATTTCTTACTTTCAGCTACTTGTATATATTTATTACTCAGTGAGTACTTAGTACTCACCCCTACTCCCTGCACCTTTGTGTGCAGATTCAGGTACACAGGAGGGATAGAGGAGCACTCCAGCTTTTATCAGTGTTTATCCGAGTTGCTGAGGTAGCTGCTGGCGTTCGCAGGACCTGGATTTTCTTCTTATTCTAGTTTTCCTTTATATATACATTATTCAGACTTGAGTATTTGGTTTAGATATTGTTATCCGATTATGTTTAGATGCTCTAGACTCGTGACCCTAGATCTTTGGGTGATTATTCAGTTTAGCTTTATTGTTGATAATAATATTCAGGTGATTGATTTGAGGTTCATGCTTGGGATGAGAGTGTAATGGTCGGGTTTGCCTAGCAGTTGTGTTGGGCGCCATCACGACTGGGATTAGGGTCGTGACAAGTTGGTATCAGAGCCTAGGTTAACAGGTCTTGTGACTTATGATCCGGTTTGTAGAGTCTTGTGGATCGGTACGGGGATGCCTGTACTTATCCTCGGGAGGCTGCGAACCTTTAGGAAACACTTCACATTTCTTGGAATTCTTATCGTGCGTACTTGATTCAGCTTGAGATATAATTTTTGAAAATTCCTTCCACACATCAGTGTACGCATCGAGAGCTCAGTAATATGATTGCCTTGATGGCTTGTGGTTCCCCGATCGAGTGACGAGATATAATCTCCATAAGTTCATGTTGGGCTAGTCGGGAGGACTTGAGGCCAGGTCTTTGTCTATGACTTGAGCACCCCGGCACTGATTCTACGAGCTGGCATTATGAAGTTTCGTGTGATCGGTATTGTCCGTAATTGTGGTAATGGCAACTTAATAATGTACGAGATGTCAGGTGTTAGATCCTGATTGTAATCTGTTGTGTAGCACCGAGCTATGGGCATTGTGAATATTTATCATATCTCTTAGTTGGCAGGTAAAGTGCCTTACGTATAGTAAAATGAGTTTAGACTCAGGAAGACTAAAGTGATTATGCTATGTGTATCCTGGTGGAGGGTATTGTACCGAAATGCTAAATTGAGGCGAAGTAGGTGAGTTGATTCTTAGGTGTAATTGAAAGTTATCAATTGTGATAATATGATTCGTGTAGTATTGAGATTAATATTGTTGATATACATTGTGGTGTCTTGTCGAGTTGTGGACATATTATTAGGATGGTTTGGTGATTCTCTGGTAGGTGGATAGTCCAAATTACACAGGAAACTCTGTCAAAACTTTTGAAAAATTTGGGACTTAGAAAAATATTTCTGTCACCTGGAGAGTAGGCTTAAATGTTGAGTGTGAATAAATGCAAGAATTGCATAAGAGTTAAGGTCTCTGATGATACGAGTCTCTATCAAGCTTGTAAATGACTTGAGTTTAATCTCACTATAACATTGTGGCATCATTTGAGTAAGAATGACATAGGCGGCTAAAATTGCTTTGATGGGAAAATTCTGATAAAGGTTATGGTGCTTCGTAGATGTGAAGAAATCCTAGGATGATTTGAACTGTTGTTGGTAAAAAATGTTCGATGTATAGAAATGAAAGATAGCTAAGTGCATCT
Organism: Nicotiana noctiflora; assembly: GCA_032618575.1. Taxonomy (NCBI): domain Eukaryota; kingdom Viridiplantae; phylum Streptophyta; class Magnoliopsida; order Solanales; family Solanaceae; genus Nicotiana; species Nicotiana noctiflora. Next base: position 106,470 of record JASVEL010013053.1, read on the forward strand.
GTATGTAATCATGTTCTGCAATGTCAGAGTTCTAACAAGGCATGAGTGGTTCTATTCAATAAGACAACTGAATTATAATTGAATAAGTGTGAATGACGCCCGAGAATGATTTTGCGGTGTTCACAATTTTGCTTGTAATGGTAAGGTGTCTTAAGATTGTGTATGTGGCCAAAAATGGTGGTTTCGTTAGAAGGGATCAAGACTTGTGTAATGATATGTGAATGACGAGATTCTATGTATCTATATTGGAGAGTAATAATAACGAATTCAAAAATCGCGGGAAGTTCTTCAAAATAAAGTATTGTAGAATGTGGTACTTCTAGGAAACATTGAGAGAGTATTCAGCGAACTTGTGAGCCTCAGACCGTGTAGTCTCATGTGGTAACATGAGTTGAGATATTGTAGTTCCACAATAAAGGCTAATATTACATTAAAGACAAATCAAAAAGGAAATTGGGTAAATGGAACAACTTGTTGATAAATTGAAACTGTGTGATAAGCATACAATTAAATCCTGGTATGTGTTCGAAGTAATGAGTCTTGCAGATATTGTACAACAAAGCTCTTGAGTGCTGGCAGTTGCGTAACACGATGTGGGTAGAAGGACTCAGCCCTAACAGTAAACTTATGCAATGAATTGGGAGAAAGAGTTTGTGATGTGTTCTACCGTGGTTTGAAAGTGAGTATATTCCTGTCGGTATGCGAGGCATGGAATGTGTAATCACTTTTCTTCTATATGGGATCATGAAGGTCCTTGACTAGTAGAGTGCGTCAATGTTTGCAGTGTAGGAAAGTGATAGAAGTCTACATGTATCTTGGCGTAGTGTGGTATATGCGATGGGTTATGGAAAAGTTGATAATGGCATGTTCAAGGTTTTGAGATCAGTTCATATTATATGGGAAGTCATTAAAAATTATTGAGCAGCGCGGGCAGCTGCAGGTGATTTAAAAATTAACCTTCCTGGTGATTAAGAAAAAATGATACTGCAATTCTAGTGAATTGGCAGGGTATATGGTCAAAAAGGGACAAGGTACTGTAAACTGATAATATCTAGTGATATGGTGGTGTTCTCTTGTTGGATCGACTATGATGATTGAGTTATTGCTGGCATAGGGAAATTTCTGAATGACTTTCGTGGTATGAATGGATGCTTGATGTGTGTTATGTAATCGTACAGTGGAGTTTGGAATCAGGCATAGTGATTTATGTGTTATATAGGTGATGTAGACTAGAAGTTCTCATAATCTGCTTACGCAGTGGTTGTATATCGTGTGTATCGGCACCGTTTAACGATCATTGGAAATTGGCCCTAGTGGCTCTCTCTTAGCTTGATATGATGAATTTGGGTTATGATACATGATTGCAGACTGGTGTTCATAAGTCAGGTCGTCAAGACTAATGTGATATGGACTATGTCGAAAATGGCACAAATTGCGTAGCAAAGAGCATCAGAGTATGCTCCAACAGGGTAGTTGTAACCAGGACCAGCGGACGGCAGGTAGGTATTGCTTTGTTAGTTGGGACTTCGTGACGGATATCAGTGCAGAGGTTTCTACCATTGATTCAGTTCTGGTATTGAGGAATTTTGTCAGATGCGTTTCTTGTGGCCGAACTTGAGGCTATATATGCTTATCGTAATGAGCAATTTGACTTGGTGTGCATTTCCTTTTGTGAGATTTATGCGTGGATCGAGTGGCATGCCGCCACAGGCTATTTGGATCGGGTGGCACGCCACCATAGGTATGGTCTGGATCGGGTGGCACACCGCCACGGGTATGTTAGTTTGAGCAGGTTGCACGCCGCAATAGTGTAACATGGAGAAGAGTTTTTATGTATGTTACCCTGTGTACAATACTTCCTAGTCTATGAGGAAAGTTAGTGTTGGGTGTCGCTCATAAAATGGCGCATCGGTTGTGTCCTTACAAGACTTGATGGCGTATATTAATTGTTTCACCATGGGTGAGATTGATTGTTTGAGTTCATACCTAAATCACTACGTGGCTGATTGTTTTGAGCATGATGACTTCAGGTGCTTCATGGGTAATGGTGTTTGGATGGAATCATAAGTTGGGGCAAGGCCATGTGATGTTATGACCTTTTGAAGAGAATTCAGGTACTCTATTTCTGTAATGTGAGACGGGATCTCAGTCCTATGTTATAATGGTATGGAGGAATTGAATTACAGCTCTCTAGTTTGAGTTAGTTGTCATAATTTGAGTATATTCAGACGTTTCTTATTGGAGCCTGTGTTGTACTCGTCGTGGCTTAGGCCGGTGTTGAGGTGCCGTATCACCAGTGCGGTGTGTTACAATCAAAATGATCATTGGAGCCATTAATGAGTGCGGGCATATGTGGTTTCAGCTGGTTAGAAAGGTAATATTGAGGCTTGGCTCCGAAATCTATTGTGGTATCAGTTAAAAGGGAAATGGATTCATGAATGGATAACCTGAGAAATGGATTCGATATATCACGTGTTCGGTTGCCGTGGGCAATATATGAAGGTGTTGGAATTAGACTTTAGCTAATGAAAAAGGTTTTTCTGTTACTATTTGGTTATCGTGGGAAATTGTTGTGATTAGAGGACATCGTCTCGAGTGATTGGGTTGTTTGGTACACCTTAAGATCTCACCCGGAGTGGCGAGTATATGGGCTATTACAGTTGGTTCGGGTGTATTCTGAGTATAGACGTGGGAGTCGGATTTGGTATATGATTTCGGAAAGTGCAATGTGGTCTATGGTTCATATGGACTACGGAATTTCAGCTATTGGGTTCCTGCTAGTACAACTCTGGGTACGCTCGAGGACGAGCATTTGTTTAAGTTGGGGAGAATATAACAACCTGACTCGTCGTTACAGGAGTTATCGCCCAGTTTTCTTCATTTAATGCTTCAATATGCTAATTTATATGTGTTTGGGAGAGTTAGAAGCAAATCGGTAAGAATTAGAATAAAAATGAGGCCATAAATCTCTTTATGAGAATAATACGTTGGAAAAGTCAACCGAATGTTGACCGATGAGTTAGAAAGCTCGGAATGGAAATCTAATGATTCGACTAGTTTTGGGGGATCATTTATGACTTAGGAGAGCAATCAGAATCGAATTCGGAGGTCCGGTGTAGTTTTAGGCTTGAATTGGCTAAGGTTGAATTTTGGCAAAATCCGAACGGTAGGTGAGATTTTGATCCGGGGCTCGGAATGAAATTCCGAGAGTTGCAATAGCTCCGTTAGGTGATTTTGGATACACGTGCAAAATCTCAGGTCATTCGGACGTCGTTTGGTCGGGTTTTTGATTGGATGTTGTTTTCGGAAGTTCTAGTTGAAACTTAGGCTTGAATTTGCCTTGATTTGATGGTTTTCGTGTTTAAGGGTGTGTATTTTATTATTCGAACAAGTTTGTATCGTGTTTTAGAATAGGTTGGTGGTTTTTGTTGGGGTCCCGGGCGTCTCGAGATGAAACCGGGGGTCCAAACGGACCATTCTTGGCCAAAGGAAAGAGCTGGTTTGTTGTTATAAGAGTAGCAGGTAATTGCTCTCTGTGATCGCACTAATGGGCATGCGATCGCGTAGAGTACTGGAGAGGGCGAGAATTTTATCCTTCGCGATCGCAAGGCGAGGAACGCGATCGCGTAAGGTCAGGAACAGGAGCAATGCGATCGCAGGAGACACGGTCGCGATCGCGTAGAGTAACCCAGTTGTCCATCGCGATCGTATAAGAGTCTACGCGATAGCGTAGAAGGAAAATATGGTCTGAGATTTTTGTGATACACGATCGCATGAAGGGAGTCGCGATCGCGTGAGGCCGGTAAATTGTGCATCGCGATCGCGTGAGGGGAGTTGCGACTGCATAGGGCAAATTAAATGCCTGACAGAAACAGTTATAAACCAAACCAAACGCGAGGGTTTCATTATTTACTCTGTTTTTGCACCACATTGAGAGAAAATTGATAGCTTTGAAGAGAGAAATCAATAGGGAAACATTGGAGGTAAGTTTCTTGATTCAAAAACTCAATTTTATGGTAGAATTAATATCAAAACACATGAATTTGGGTAGAAATTGTGAATAATTAGGGCCTACATCATGAAAACAAATATTTGACTTTCGAAAGGCCATTCGAACTCCGATTTCGATAAATTTTATATGCACGGACTCGTGGCGAGACGAGAATCGCATTGGTACTAATTTCGGAATTTTTCGAGTAGCGGGCCCGGGGTCAGGTTTTACCAACTTAGTGCATTTATGCATATCTCATGTAAATTGAATAGGGTTATGTTTCTTTGACCCGTAATTGACATAATTGCTGTGGTTTGACTAGATTCTACACACGAGGCACCAAATTTTAAAGGAAAAGGGCATCGCAGACGAGTCCACGGCTTGCTAGAGGTGAGTAGTTTGTATATATGGTAGCCTGAGCGTTCGAAACCCCAGCTTTGCACATTGTGATGCTAGTAGGGCGTGGCTTGCACCCCGTGGCAGGTGCGGGAATTGATTGTGACTGGGGATTGAGACTTCGTCCATCCTGAATAAAAATAACATGATATATGTGATTGAAAACACACTATGTTTGATATATTTGTGGGATGTAAGCCATGTTTGGGGCCTTGTGCCGACCTATAGTATCCCTAGGGGATAGTGTCACGACCCCAAATCCGGTCGTGATGGCGCCCAGCACATTGCTAAGCCAGTCTGACCAATCGATAACAATAACGGAGCTAGAAGCTCTCTTTAGCCCATATAAGCATATTAAATCACGAAGCAATAGCGATACCAATAACGAAAACGGGAAACCAAGTCCCATAATACATCAACTCCCATAGACCAAGGGTCAAGAGTCGTGAGCCTCTACTGAACATGAGTGTATAAAGGTTTACAAAATACCAAGTGCGGAAGGAAAAGTCAATACAAAATCAAGACAGTAAGAAGGAATATCGGGTCCTGCGGACTCTGCAGCTACCTCGAATATCCACAAACGTCGCCTCGCACAGCCACTGGATCACTGCTGAGAGGTACCTGGATGCACACAAGGTGCAGGGAGTAAAATGAGTACTGCCAGACTCAGTGGTAATAAACAAGGGTAAGACAGCGCAGATAAGAAATCCGCAATAAAGCACTATGTAAAGCTATAATCAGCTACCCTGTCATAGAATCAATATTCACTGTACCTGTACCAACAAAATACCAATAAATAGCATAACAGCTAGCAGATGTAGCTAAATGCAATGCAATGCATGATATGACCGCTACGGCGCGTAGCCCGACTCCAATTTTGGGTACCCGTGCTCACTCTGGGGGTTCAGACTCCGGAGGGGCTCCTACAGCCCAAGCACATCTCATAGAGATATTCCTGCGGCGTGCAGTCCGATCCAACATATATCTCGCTGCGGCGCGCAGCCCAATCCACTACTAGTCAGCTAATATGCAGATACAACCTCGCGGGCTCAAAAATAGTTTTTGAAAACTCTTTTATCATTTTTCAGTTGGAAAACAGTAATACCAAGTTCCAGAGATTGGAATTAGCATAATAACAAAAATAGCTGCGGACTAGTAGTAAACTAGCATGTCTATATGATAAGACAATGATAACGATCCTCGCGGGATCCAATAACTGGCTCACGGCCCACATGTATACTCAACCGCCCAAGAAGGGGTTCCTCGGCTCAAGAGTGGCCATTATCACAATATATATATATGCAACCATCCGAGAAGGAGGTTCGACGGCTCTAGAATAGCCAATAATACAGTATCAACAGGTCGGACTAATATATAGTCTCCAGTTCATGATCGACCCCGCACTCTCAAGAGAGTACGTGTCTCGCCGCTATACAGTGTCACAAAGTGGTATACCGGGGTTTCGAACCCGCTGGTCATCACCCACATCTATTACTCACCTCAATACGGCAGGATGACTACTCCGCAATGCCCTTGCCACGAGAATCAAGCTCCGCACGCGTAGAATCTGATCAAATATAGTAGAAATACAACAAATTAGGCCAATGGGACTACACCCAATCAATACCACTCAATTTACATCAAAATTCCCAAAGTTGTCAAAACCCGACTTTCGGTACGCTTGTCGACAAATCACGAAAGTCACATATTCGGAACCCTCATCTCAATACGAGTCTAAGCATATCAATTTTACCAAATTCGGACTCCATTTGCCCATTCAAAACCTTGATTTTCTAAAGTCCAAGCCTAGGGCTAAATCCTCCATAAATTACCCCAAATTCCTCCATTTTCATTATATAATTGCATAATATTACCAATACTAATCATAGTTTAAGTCCATAGATGATTACCTGATGATTTCCTTGAATTTCTCTTCAAAATCGCCCAAATCGCCTCTAAAGCCGAGACCCAAAATGTGTGAAATGTTCTGAAATTTTTCTAACTTCTGATACACTTACTTACAGCGATTTTCGCTTCTGCGGAATATTTTCCGCTCCTACGCACTCGTATCCGCGACCAAAGGGTCGCTTCAGCGGTTCCAGGCCTAGCCAGCCATTTCCGCTTCTGTGGGCAAAGGGTCGCTTAAGCGCACCCGCTTCTGCGAAGAAGCTTCCGCTTCTGCGGAAACATCCGCCTCTGCGCACCATTGTCCGATTCTGCGGTCTCGCCCAAGCGGTCGAATGTCCGCTTCTGCGGACCATGCCCATTTTCTCCCCTTCGCTTCTGCGATCACTGGCTCGCACCAGCGATGCCGCTTCAGCGGAATGACTTTCGCTTCTGCGTAACCAGCCGCTCCTGCGCATCTCGTCCGCTTCTGCGGACTCGCTCCTGCGTCCAAAATTCCGCAGGAGCGGAAACAACAGAAACAGAATCCCAACCTGCAATTTCCATGATTTTTCTTCCGTTTAACCATCCGAAAACACCCCGAGGCCCCCGGGACCTCATCCAAACATACCAACACATCTTAATACCTTATTCGAACTTGCTCCAATCCTCAAAACACGTCTAACAACATCAAAACCCATAATTCGCATCGAATTCAAGCCTAAATTCCTTAAAACATTCCAAATTACACATTCAATCAAAAACCCGACCAAACGACGTCCGAATGACCTGAAATTTTTGCAGGCACATCCAAAATCACCTAACGGAGCTACTGCAACTGTCGGAATTCCATTCCGACCCCCGGATCAAAATCTCACCTACCGTTCGGATTTTGCCAAAATTCAACCTTAGCCAATTCAAGCCTATTTCTACACCGGGCCTCCAAATTCAATTCCGATCGCCCCCCTAAGTCACAAATCACCTCCCGGAACTAACCGTATCATCAGAATCCGATTCCGAGCCCTCTAACCAAATAGTCAACTCTGGGTTGACTTTCTTTATTCAAGTTTCTTTCACAAAGGCTATATGCCTCATTTTCAATCCAATTCACTCCTAACTCACACGATAGACTTTAACATTGATATAAAGTCATAAAACATACAATTTCAACATAACGGGGTGGTAATTCCCGTGACGACGGGCCGGGTCGTCACAGATAGTTATATATGTGATAGCTATATTTGCTTAATCACTGATCTCAGTCCTAGTTTGAAATCACCGTATTGAAATGCTAAGTCACCTGTTTTGGAAAATTATATAAGAATTAAAATATTTTTATAATTAAATGAATTGGAACCTGGAAATATATAAGTTGAGTTGTTGTGTGACTCATATGCATGTTGTGGACTGAGGATGGATCGGGCTGCACGCCGTAGCGGTTGATAAGAGGATCAGGCTGCACGCCGCAGCGGTATTGCTCTTGGGCTGTAGGAGCCCCTCCGGAGTCTGTACACACCCCGGTGAGCGCCGTCGACGTTAAATTGGATCGGGCTACACGCCATAGCGGTCATGTGCATTGCATTGCATCTTTATCCGTTGAATTATCTATGATAATTGTAATGTACTGTTGTTGCTAGTTCGTAGGAGGATCGGACTGTAGTTTAGCTTCATTATGTGGTATTCTGTGGATTTCTTAGTTTCGGCTACTTGTATATATTTATTACTTACTGAGTACTTAGTACTCACCCCTACTACATGCACCTTTGTGTGGAGATTCAGGTACACCTGAGGGATAGACGAGCACTCCAACTTTTATCAGTGTTTATCCGAGTTGCTGAGGTAGTTGTTGGCGTTCGCAGGACCAGGTTTCTCTTCTTATTCCAATTTTCCTTTATATATACATTATTCAGACTTGAGTATTTGGTTTAGATATTGTTATCCGATCATGTTTAGAGGCTCTAAACTCGTGACCCTAGATCTTTGGGTGATTATTTAGTTTAGCTTTATTCTTGATAATAATATTCAGGTGATTGATTTGAGCGTCATGCTCGGGATGTGAGTGTAATGGTTGGGCTTGCCTAGCAGTTGTGTTAGGCGCCATCACGATCGGGATTGGGTTCGTGACAAGCTAATGCAGCCCGTAGGGTTGAGATGGCTCTTGCTCGGGGAGGTGGTTATCCTTCAGACAAGAGGCCTCGTCATTCTGGTAGATTTAGTGGTACTTCATCTGGAGGTAGGGATTCTTATGATAGGGGCCACTCTTCCAGGCCTTTTCAGTCAGCTCCCCTGGCTTCGCAGGGTGGTCCAGGTGATCGTGGGGTTCGTGAGCAATATTCAGATTAGCCTCCCATCAATGCTCAGCCTCTTCAGAGTGTTCGTGGGGGCCATTCAGGTCATCAGGGACAGCAGTCCCAGCAACCAAAATGTTGTTACGGTTGAGGTGGCCCAGGTCATCTTGCCAGGTTTTGCCCTCGAGCAGCGGGCAACACTTAGTAGCGGGGTCCTCGCCCCATAATTCAGGCCCCAACTGACCCACAGCCTACCCAGCCAGCCAGAGGCGAGGGTAGAGATCGTAGAGGTGGAGTTCGAGACCGTAGAGGTGGACACCGTCCCGCCAGAGGTAGAGGTCAGCCAGTGGATGACCGTCCCAGAGACGTAGCTCAGAGGGGAGGTACCGATCCCCGATTTTACGCTTTTCCAGCTAGGCTAGAGGTAGAGGCATCAGATGCTGTGATTACAGGTACCATTCTGGTTTGTGATAGAGGTGCTTTAGTATTATTTGACCCTGGGTCTACATATTCATATGTGACTTCGTACTTTGCACCCTACCTGGTCGTGCCTAGCTATGCCCTGGACATTCCAGTTTATATGTCTACACCAGTGGGTGACTATATAGTAGTCGACCGATTGCATCATTCGTGCGTGGTTATATTCGGGGGTCTTGAGACCCATATTGATTTATTGCTATTAGACATGGTGGATTTCGATGTCATATTGGGGATATATTGGTTGTCCCCGTATCATGCTATCTTAGATTCATTGGCCTTGCTAGAATCACCCCGACTAGAGTGGAGAAGGACCCCAAGCCACTCCGTTCGCAATGTTATTTCATATGTTAAGGCTCGACGCATGGTCGAGAAGGGGTGTCTTGCTTACTTGGCATATGTCCGTGATTCCAGTGCGGAGATTCCTTCTATTGATTTAGTTCCTATTGTACGGGATTTTCCCGAGGTTTTCCCTTCAGACCTACCAGGCATGCCACCCGACAGGGATATTGATTTCTGTATTGATCTGGCACCGGGCACTCAGCCCATCTCCATTCCACCCTATCGCATGGCCCCGCCAGAGTTAAAGGAGTTAAAAGATTAGTTGCAAGACCTTCTAGAAAAGAGGCTTTATCAGGCCCAATGTTTCTCCCTGGGGTGCACCGGTGTTTTTTGTGAAGAAAAAGGATGGCTCGATGCATATGTGTATTGATTACCGACAATTAAACAAAGTGACGATAAAGAATAAGTATCCACTGCCGAGGATTGATGATCTGTTTGACCAGCTCCAAGGAGAGAGGGTGTTCTCGAAGATAGACTTGAGGTCGGGCTACCATCGGCTGAAGATCAGGGCGGCTGACATTCCTAAGACAACCTTTCGCACTAGGTACGGGCACTATGAATTCTTGGTCATGTCTTTCGGGTTGACCACTGCTCCAGCAGCATTTATGGAGTTGATGAATCGGGTGTTCAGGCCTTATCTAGATCTATTCGTGATAGCCTTTATAGATGATATCCTGGTATAGTCTCGCAGCCAGGAAGAGCACGAGCAGCACCTCAGAGTGGTTCTTCAAACTCTGAAGGATAATCAACTATATGCCAAGTTTTCAAAATGCATGTTTCAGTTGAGTTTGATTGCATTCCTGGGTCATATTGTGTCAGTATAGGGTATTCAGGTTGACCCAAAGAAGATTGAGGCAGTCAAGAATAGGCCTCGACCAGCTTCAGTGACCGAGATCCGGAGTTTCTTATGGTTAGTAAGCTACTACCGTCGATTTGTAGAGGGATTCTCTTCTATTGCAGCCCCGATGACCAGGTTGACCCTAAAGGGTGCCCAGTTCAAGTGGTCAGATGAGTGTGAGGCGAGCTTTCAGAAGCACAAGACAGCTTTGACTACATACCTATGGGTTCAGAGCCTTACACAGCTTACTGTGATGCATCCTGTACTGGGCTTGGAGCGGTATTAATGTAGGATGGTAAGGTTATTGCTTATGCTTTGAGATAGTTGAAAATCCATGAGAAGAATTATCCGGTTCATGATCTTGAGCTGGCAGTAGTAGTTCATGCCTTAAAAATTTGGAGGCATTATCTATATGGTGTGGCGTGCAAGGTATACACTGATCACAAATGTCTTCAGTATTTATTCAAACAAAAGGAGTTGAATGTTCGATAGAGGAGATGGTTAGAGTTGCTGAAGGACTATGATGTTACTATCTTATATCACCCAGGTAACGCCAATGTGGTGGCCGATGCGTTGAGTAGAAAGTCTGCCAGCATGGGTGGTCTCGCTTATATTCCGATCAGTCAGAGACCACTTACTCTAGATGTCCAGGCCTTAGCCAATCATTTTGTAAGACTAGACATGTCGGAGCCTAGCAGGGTGTTAGCCTGCACAGTCGCTCGTTCTTCTCTGTTAGAGCATATCCGTGAGAGGCAATTTGATGATCCTCATTTGCGTGACCTGAGGGATACTGTATAGTGGGGAGGTGCCATGAAGGTAACTCTAGATGATGACGGAGTATTGAGATTGCATGGGCAAATTTGTGTGCCCAATGTTGAGGGGATTCGAGAGTTGATCTTAGAGGAGGCCCACAGTTCGTGGTATTCTATTCACCCGGGCGCCATGAAGATGTATCAAGACTTACGACAGCACTATTGGTCGCATAGGATGAAGAAGAACATTGTTGCATATGTCGCTCGGTGTCTAAACTGTTAGCAGGTTAAATATGAGCACCAGAGGCCTGGTAGTATGTTCCGGAGAATTGAAATTCCCGAGTGGAAATGGGAGCGGATTACAATGGACTACGTTACTGGACTCCCTTTGACTCGGAGGAGATTTGATGCTATTTGGGTCATTGTTGATAGGTTGACCAAGTTAGCACACTTCATCCTAGTATCTGTCTCTTACTCATTGGATAAGCTAGCAGAGATTTACATCAGGGAGATTGTTCACCTTCATGGGGTGCCGGTGTCTATTATCTCAGATCGGGGTGCGCAGTTTACCTCGCATTTCTGGAGAGCGGTCCAGCAGGAGTTAGGCACCCAGGCTCAGTTGAGTACAGCTTTTCATCCTCAAACGGACGGTCAGTCCGAGAGGACTATTCAGATCCTAGAGGACATGCCCCGAGCCTATGTCGTTGATTTTTGAGGCTCGTGGGGCCAGTTTCTACCATTAGCAGAGTTCGCCTACAATAACAGCTACCAATCTAGCATTCAGATGGCTCTATATGAGGCATTGTATGGTAGGCGATGTCGGTCTCCAGTCGGATGGTTCGAGCCGGAAGAGGCTCGGATGCTGGGTACAAACTTAGTTCAGGAGGTCTTAGACAAGGTCAAGACTATCTAGCAGAGATTTCATTCAGCTTAGTCCAAATAGAAGACTTATGCGGATCGTAATGTCCGAGATATGGATTTCATGGTTGGTGAGCGGGTATTGCTCCGGGTATCGCCTATGAAGGGCGTGATGAGGTTCGGAAAGAAGGGCAAGCTCAGCCCTAGGTATATTGGTCCATTTGAGATTCTGGACCGAGTGGGAGAGGTGGCTGACAGACTAGCACTGCCACCTAGCTTATCAGCCATACATCCAGTTTTTCATGTATGTATGCTTCTGAGGTACCAAGGGGGTTCCTACACATGTGTTAGTCTTCAGTACTGCCCAATTGGACAAGGATCTATCTTACGAGGAGGAGCCGGTGGCCATTCTAGACCGGCAAGTTCGACAGTTGAGGTGGAAGATTTTTCCTTCTGTGCGTGTTCAGTGGAGACATCAGCCTCCTAAGGCATCAACCTGGGAGTCCGAGTCTGATATGCGGAGCCATTACCCACATATGTTCCCTGACTCATGTACTTCTTTATTTTGTCCGTTCGAGGATGAACGGTTGTTTTAGAGGTGGAGGATGTGACGACCCAAAGGGTCATCACCGTATTTCTCCTTTTTTCTGCACTTCCGAGGCCTTGAAAGCCTTACTTTTATATTGCCTCGATTTACGTGTGTTGTCCAGGCACGTAGCCATAAAATTTTTATGTTAGAATATGTGAATTCTATGGAAAATATGAAGAAATTTGATATTAATATTGAAGTAGTTGACTTCGGTCAATATTTTTGGTAAACGAACCCGAACCTGAGATCAGACGGTCCCGGAAGGTCCATAGGAAAATATGGGAATTCTGAGGTCTAGAGCCCAAGATATGAATTTTTCTATTAAATTGTTTTGCTGGAATTAATAATGAAAATAGAAATGAAAATTGATTAAAAGACCATGGTATCGGGCTCGTATTTTGGTTCCGATGCCGGGTACAAGTCTTAAATATTATTTAAGTACTTCCTGCAAAGTTTGACGGAATTTGAGCGTTGTTTGATGTGTTTTGAACTATGAGTTCCAAATTTGAAAGTTTATGAAGTTTTAAAGAATAAACATGACTTTGAGGCTTGATTCTATGAAAACAATGTTATATTGGCGATTTGATCGTGCGAGCAAGTTTATGGTATGTTTTTGAGGTTGTGTGCATGTTTGGTATGGAGCCCGAGGGCTCGGGTAAAGATTTGATAGGCTGTTTGAGCAGATTTTGAAAATGTGAGAGGTCCTAAAAACAGCCTTAGTTCGCAAAAGTGAACAATACTTTGCAAATGCGAAGAGGCCCAGGAAAGGCCTTGGTTCGCAAATGCAAACAAGACCTCGCAAATGCGATGTTGCCCAGAAAATCCTTATGTTCGCAAATGCGATCAAAATCTCGCAAATGCGAGGCTGTCCTCTATTGGGCTCGGTTCGCAAATGCGAACATTTCCTCGCAAATGCGAGTTCCGCATCAGGACCAGCTATGTTCGCAATTGCGAACAAATGTTTGCGATTCCCATATCCGTAGTTGTGCAATCTATTACTTAAACGATTTTAAACCCCTTTTTCACCATTCTTTCAAAACCCAAAATACCACACACGATTTTCCAAGAGCAATATCACTCCAAATCACTTGTAAGTCAATGTTTACTTAACTCTTTCAATTCCTAACATCATTAAACATGTTTTCCATGAGAAATTAAAGGTTTTTATGGTTGAAATTGTTGTTTTTGGGAAGAACCTAGGTTTTTCATAAATTGGAGAATTGGACCTCGATTTGAGGTCCGATTTTGAAACAAATCATATAATTGAACTCGTGAGGGAATGGGTAACCGGATTTTTGTCTGAACCCCGAGTTTTGACCACGTGGGACCGGGGGCGTTTTTGGTAAAACTTTGAGAAAACCATTTTTATGCATCCAAACTACTTTATATAGTATTTATTGAAGTAATTGAACCAATTGTGATTAGATTCGAGGGAGTTGAAGGTTAAAATTCGAGGTAAAGTGATAGTTGAAGGTTAATTGGACTTCAAGGCTTTGAGGTAAGTGTTTGATCTATCCTAGCTTGAGGGAATAGGATTGAATGTGCTAATTGCTATGTGATCGAGTGCGGTTTATAGACTGTGGTGATGAGCATCTATACACTAGCGTCTACATGACTGTGAGTCGTTTGTTGACATATGTTGTGAGTTAATGTGGGATTTTCTAAAGTCATGTTCTTGAGCCCTTGCCGGGTTGTGAAGATGATTATTGTTTCCCTTGCCAGGACTTTATTGTATTGTTGATATTGTTCCCTTGCCGGGATATTATTATGATTATTTTTTCCCTTGCCGGGACGGTTCATATTACCTGTTTCATTCTTTTTCCCTTGACTGTGATTGTTATTTGGGTGAGGAAGAGTGATAATGCACGAATGGTGATGCCATGCCATTTTTGTGTATGTTCGCACGAAGGATCATTCTGTGCCTTGCTTTACTGTTTATGCACGAAGGAACATGCCGTGCCGTTGTTACTTAATTTATGCACGAAGGGACATTCCGTGCCGTTGTTATTTTAACCATGCACGAAGGATCATGCCATGTCATGGATGTTAGGATGAGAGTAAAAGCACGAAGGGTGATGTCGTGCACTTTTATTTGCTTATTTGGTGAGGATTAGAGAAAAAGCACGAAGGGTGATGCCGTCCACTTTTATTTGCTTATTTTATGAGGATGAGAGTAAAGGAACAAAGGGTGATGCCGTGCAACCATTTAAATTTCTTATTTTGTGATAGCTATTTTTACTACACTCTGATTTTCCTTACTGATTTATTATGTGTTGCTGATTTTGGTCCCCCAGCATGTTACCTACTTTCTTAGTTGTGTTACTTGATATTTCTGTTATTTTGTGGTATATATATATATATATATATATATATATATATATATATATATATATATATATATTGAATTGCACAGGTTTATGTGGGTGTCTGGTCCTAGGCTTGTCACTACTTCGCCGGGATAGGCCAGACACTTACCAGCACATAGGGTCGGATTGTGCTGATACTAGACTTCTGTGCATTTTTGCACAGGTCCAGGTTTTGAGCAGGAGCAGCAGCAGTAGTATACTAGCGGGATTACCGTACTTCCGAAACCGAGGTAGCTTGCAAGCGTCCGCAGGCCCGGCGTCTCCTCTATTTACTTTTATTATTGTTGTGGTCTCATTGTTCCGAGATAGACAGTTATTATTTATTTTCTTTCAGACCATTATGTGTAGTTATTCCTTAGTAGTTCGTGAGTTTGTGACTCCACATCTTGGGTAGAGGATTTATGTCAGTTACTTTACACTATGATTCATCTCTTATTCGAAAGACTTCCGCATTTAAAGATTTGAGTAATTTTCTTGCTATTAGATATGAGAACAAAAATGATGGGATGAACAGGAAAATGGTGAGTGAATTGGCTTGCCTAGCTGCCACGAGTAGGTGCCATCACGATCCCGATGGTGGGGAGATCCGGGTTGTGACATGCCCATGGCCCAGTTACTTACTAACCAAATTGTAAGTACAATACTAAATATCTCACAAAAAGAGAGCTATGGAATACCAACTCCAATATTGTAACGACCCGGCCCGTCGTTACGGGAATTACCACCCTGTTACCTTGCATTTACATATCTTATGCTTTTAAATCAGTATTAGAATATATCGGGTGAGTTAGAAGTGATTCAGGTTGAAAATGAAACAAATAGCATGTTTGAAGAAAGCTTGAATATGGGAAGTCAACATAGAGTTGACTATTGAGTTAGAGTGCTCGGAACCAGATTCCGATGATTCGACTAGTTTTGTGGGATCAATTATGACTTAAGAGAGCAATCAGAATTGAATTCGGAGGTCCGGTATAGTTTTAGGCTTGCATTGGCGAAGGTTGAATTTTGGCGAAAACCGGATGGTAGGTGATATTTTGATCCGGGGGTCGGAATGGAATTTGGACAATTTCTGTAGCTTCGGTATGTGATTTTGGATATGTCTGCCAATTTTCAGGTCATTCGGACATCGTTTGATCGGGTTTTGGATTGAATATTAGTTTTGAAAGTTTTGAAGAAACTTAGGCTTGAATTCGTGTGTAAATGGTGATTTTTATGTTTAGGATGGTGTTTTTGTGATTGGAACAAGTCCGTATCATGTTTTGGAGTATGTTAGTGGTTTTCGTTGGGGTCCTGGGGGTCTCGGGATGAATCCGGGGGTCCAAACGGACCATTCTTGGCCAAAGGAAAAAGCTGGTTTGCTGTCATAAGTGCAGCAGAAATCTACTCTCTGCGATCGCACTAATGAGCATGCGATCGCGTAGAGTAATGGAGAGGGGGAGAATTTTACCCTTCATGATCGCAGGGCAAGGGACGCGATCGCATAAGGTCGAGAACAGAAGCAACGCGATCGCAGGGGGCAAGGTCGCGATCGCGTAGAGTAACCAGTTGCCCATTGCGATTGCATGAGGGTCTACGCGATTGCGTAGAAGGAAAAATACAGTCTGGGATTTTTATGATACGCGATCGCAGGAGGAGAGACGTGATCGCGTGAGTCCGGATTTTTGAACATCGCGATCGCGTGAGGCGAGTCGCGATCGCGTAAGGTTAAATGCTCTGGCAGTGAATTAAATTGCAGAACAGAGAGCTCGCGGGTTTACACACCCAAAACCCAATGTTGAGCCCTAGAGAGAAGAAAACTCGAGGAAAACACTGAGAAATCATCGGGTATTCATCGGAGGTAAGATTCTTGACTGAAAAACATCATTTTATGATAGAATTTACATCAATCTTCATGAAATTGGGTAGAAATCTTGAAGAATTGTGGCCTAGGTATTGAAAAACGGGATTTTTGGTTTTGGAAGGCCATTTGAACTCCAATTTCAATAAATTTTATATGCACGGACTCGTGGCGAGACGAGGATCGCGTTGGTACTAATTTCGGAATTATCCGAGCAGTGGGCCCGGGGTCGGGTTTTACCAACTTAGAGAATTTATGCGAATTTCATGTAAAATGAAATGGGTTATGATTCTTTGACCCGTATTTGATATAATTATTGTGATTTGACTAGATTCTACACACGAGGCAGCGAATTTCAAAGGAAAAGGCATCGCGTACGAGTCTACGGCCAGCTAGAGGTGAGTAGTTTGTGTATATGGTAGCCTGAGGGTTCGAAACCCCGGCTTAGCACATTGTGACGCTAGTAGGGCGTGGCTCGCACACCGTGGCAGGTGCGGGATTGATTGTGACTGGGGATTGAGACTTGGTCCATCCCGAAAATGAATAATATGTTATTAGTGTTGGAAATACACGGTATTTGATATATTTGTGGGCTGTAAGCCTTGTTTGGGGCCTTGTGCCGACCTGTAGCGTCCTTAGAGGACAATATTTATGTGATAGCTATATTTGCTTAAATCACTGATCTCAGTCCTGTAAATTGAAATCACATTATTGATATGCTAAGTCACCGGCTTTTGCAAATTTAATAAAGTTAAAGTATTTTTCATAAATTATGAACTGAAAACTGGAATTAAGGTAAATGAATTATTTTGTGACTTATTTGATTTATGTGGACTGAGGATGGATCAGGCTGCACGATGCAGTGGTTGATATGAGGATCGGGCTGCACGCCGCAGCAGTATTGTGCTTGGGCTGTAGGATCCCCTCCGGAGTCTGTACACACCCCTAGTGAGTTCCGTCGACGTTAAATGGATCAAGCTACACGTCGTAGCGGTTATGTGCATTGCATTGCATCTTTATTTGTTGAATTATTCTATGGCCGCTGTATTTGTACTGTTGATGTTAGTTCATAGGAGGAATCGAACTGTAGTTTAGCTTCATTATGTGGTATTCTGTGGATTTCTTATTTTCAGCTACTTTTATATATTTATTACTCACTGAGTACTTAGTACTCACCCCTACTCCCTGCACCTTTTGTGTGAAGACTCAAGTACTCAGGAGTAGTAGACAGGCAGTTCTAGCGTTTGCAGTGTCATACCGAGTTGCTGAGGTAGCTGCCTACGTTCGCAGAACCTAGCTTCTCCTCTCCTTTCCAGTTGTTATTTGTATTTTGTATTCAGACTTGAGTATTTCTATACGGTACTCTCTATTCCTGTTGGGTTTTGTTAGAGGCTCTAGACTTGTGACTCCGGATCTTTGGGAGTGTTAGTATTTTGTTCATTATTATTATTATTGGGGTTCTTTAACTCATATATTCTTCTTGGATGTCCATTTGGGACTGGTATTCGATGTGATAAGTAATAGTTTGGTCTGGCTGGCCTAGCTTAATTATTGGGCGCCATCACGACTGGATTTGGGTTGTGACAAGTTGGTACCAGAGCCGAGGTTACTAGGACTCGCGAGTCATGAGCCGGTTTAGTAGGCTTGCGCAGATCGGTACGTAGACGTTCGTATCTATCTTCGGAGGGCTACAGAAACTTTAGGAAAAACCTCATTTTCTTGGATTCATATCGTGCGATTTATGTTATCATGAAATTAAATTTTTCCATATTCTATTCTCTCGCAGATGGCGAGAACACGGGCTAACGGACGTGGCGGACGACCACCAATGGCACCTAGAGGCCGTGGTCGTGGTAGAGGTAGGGAAGCAGTACCAGCACCTGCTGACCCACCACGAGGGAAACACTTGTTGCTCCACTAGTTGCCCCGGCTCACGATCAGGCTCCAGCTATAGACATTCCAGTAGCACTTGTTCGGGCACCGGCGGTGCCCATTGTGATTCTAGTCCTTCAGGAGGCCTTGGCTCAGATATTATGAGTTTGCACTGACCTGGCTGAGGCAGTTTTAGCCACTACCGCAGTAGCTGCTTCTCAGGCTGGAGGAGGCAATCAGACCCCCGTTGCTCGCACACCTGAGCAGGTAGTGCAGGGATTGTAGACACCGGGAGCAGCTCCAGCTCATCCGGTTGCACCAGTTCAAGACTTCGGGTTCCATCTATGCCAGACGATAAGCAACATCATCTTGAGAGGTTCAGTAGGCCCCATCCTCTTTCTTTCAGCGGTGCTCAGGGCGAGGATGCCCAGGGTGGGTATTCTAGAGTCCAGCGGTGTTTCATTCACCACTTTTCAGTTCACAGGTGCAGCATTTCAGTGGTGGGAGGATTTCGAGAGGCGTAGGCCCGCTCGGGCAGCGTCCCTCACTTGGCAGCAGTTCTCCATGGTATTTTTGGAGAAGTACGTGCCTCAGTCTCAGAGAGAGGAGCTGCGACGTCAGTCTGAGTGGCTGAAGGAGGGAGATATGACTGTTACTCAGTACGCGATGAGATTCACACAGCTGGCCTGTCATGCCATGTGGATGGTTCCTACAGACAGAGAGAGGATTCGAAGATTTATCGATGGCCTTATTTATCCCATCCGCATATTGATGACCAGGGAGAGATCTTCGGCAGTTACCTTCGAGGAGGTGGTTGATGCTTCCCGTCACATTGAGACAGATCGCCGTAGAGAGCGGGAGGAGAGAGAGGCTAAGAGGCCTCGTGGTACTGGCAGCTACGGTGGTGCTCCGTCTAGGGGCCAATCTTAGCATAGCAGATGTCGTTCTTTCAGGTCTCATCAGTCTGGACGTGCAGAGTCCAGTGGGGTTTCATCAGATCGTGGTCGTCAGGGCCATCAGGGTTATCAGGGTCAGCAGGGCCGTCAGGAGAGTCAGCCTGCACTGAGTGCTCTTCTAGCTCAGAGCTCTGCTCCTGTTTCCTCAGCACAGGATTCATCGGTAGCGAGGGGTCCTCAGCAGCCCCTTCTTCCATCTTCAGGCCGTTGTTTTGAGTGCGGTGACTTGGGCCATATCGGGAGAGAGTGTCCTCAGTGGCTTAGTAAGCGGTCTCAGCAAAGGGATCAGCCTTCGTCTTCTACTCCTGTTTCTTCAGCGCCAGCACAGTCGGCTAGGACTGGTGGCCAGGTATCCAGAGGTCGCCCTAGGGGTGAGGATCGTACTGGTGGAGGCCAGGCTCGTTTCTATGCTCTTCCGGATAGGAAGGATGCTAGTGCTTCAGATGCGGTCATTTCAGGTATTATCTCAGTCTGCCACAGGGATGCTTCTGTCTTATTTGATCTCGGATCCACCTATTCTTATGTCTCTACTTATTTTGCACATCACTTGGGTATGACCCGTAGTATTGTTGCCTTGCCTGTACATGTGTCTACCCCAGTGGGGGATACTGTTGTTGTGGATCAGGTATATCGATCCTGTCTTATTACTATTGGGGGTCTGGAGACTCGAGTTGATTTATTACTACTGGGCATGGTAGATTTGGATGTGATTCTAAGCATGAATTGGCTATCTCCTTACCATGCGATTCTGGACTGTCATGCCATGACAGTCATACTAGCTATTCCAGGTAATCCGAGGATCGAGTGGCGTGGCTTGACTGATTATGCGTCAGATAGGGTAATTTCTTATATAAAGGCCCAACGAATGATTGGCAAGGGTTTTTTATCTTATTTGGCCTTCATTAGAAATTGAGGCTGAGACACCCAGTCTTGATTCTGTTCCCATTGTGAGGGAGTTTCCGGATGTATTTCCAGTAGACCTACCAGGCATGCCGCCTGACAGAGACATTGACTTTGGTATTGACTTGGTGCCGGGCACTCAGCCCATTTCTATTCCTCCCTATCGCATGGCACCAGTGGAGTTAAAAGAATTGAAGGAACAGCTTCAGGAGCTCTTAGATAAGGGTTTCATTCGTCCGAGTGTGTCATCTTGGGGTGCACCGGTGTTGTTCGTAAAGAAGAAATATGGCACAATGAGAATGTGCATTGATTACAGGCAGCTGAACAAGGTAACAGTGAAGAATAAGTACCCATTGTCTCGTATTGAAGACCTATTTGATCAGCTCTAGGGAGCTAGTGTATTTTCTAAGATTGATCTTCAATCGGGCTATCATCAGTTGAAGATCAGGGACTCAGATATTATGAAGACAGCGTTCAGGACGCGATATGGGCACTACGAGTTCCTGGTGATGTCTTTCGGGCTGACTAATGCCCCAGCTGCATTCATGCACTTGATGAATAGTATATTTCGGCTTTACCTTGATTCTTTTGTGATTGTGTTTATTGATGATATTCGGGTGTATTCACGCAGCCAGGAGGAGCATGCACAGCACTTGAGGGTGGTATTGCATAGGTTGAGAGAAGAAAATCTTTATGCAAAATTCACTAAGTGTGAGTTCTGGCTTGATACTGTCGGTTTTCTGGGACATGTAGTGTCCAGTGATGGTATTCGGGTTGATCCACAGAAAGTCGAGGCAGTGCAGAATTGGCCCAGACCTTCCTCAGCTACAGAGATTCGGAGTTTTCTCGGCTTGGCAGGCTATTATGGCCGGTTTGTTCAGGGTTTCTCATCAATTGCTTCACCGTTGACTAAGTTGACACAGAAGAATGCTCCATTTGTGTGGTCCGATGAATGTGAGGAGAGCTTCCAGAAGCTCAAGGAGGCTTTGACCACAGCTCCAGTACTTGTGTTGCCATCAGCCTCAGGGTCATATACGGTGTATTGTGATGCTTCTAGAGTTGGGCTCGGTTGTGTGTTGATGCAGGAGGGTAGAGTTATTGCGTATGCTTCTCGTCAGCTAAAGCCCCACGAGAAGAACTACCTTGTTCATGATTTGGAGTTAGCTGTTATTGTCCATGCCTTGAAGATTTGGAGGCATTACCTATATGGTGTATCTTGTGATGTGTATACAGACCACCGCAGCCTTCAGCATTTGTTTAAGCAGAAAGATCTAAATTTAAGGCAGCGGAGGTGGCTTGAATTGCTTAAAGATTATGATATTACTATTTTGTACCATCCCGGGAAAGCCAATGTAGTGGCTGATGCATTGAGTCGGAAGGCTATTAGTATGGGCAGTTTGGCGTGTATTCCAGTTGGGGAGAGACCCCTTGTAGTTGATGTTCAGGCGCTAGCTAATCAGATGGTGAGACTGGATATTTCTGAGCCCAGCCGGGTGATCGCTTGTGTGATGGCTCCTTCATCTTTATATGATCGTATCCGAGAGCGCCAGTATGATGATCCTCACTTACTTGTCCTTAAGGACAGAGTTCAGCATGATGATGCCAGAGATGTCACTATGGATATTGATGGTGTATTGCGGATGCAGGGCCGGATATGTGTGCCCAATGTTGATGGCCTTCGTGAGTTGATATTGGAGGAATCCTACAGCTCGCAGTATTCTATTCATCCAGGAGCCGCGAAGATGTACCAGGATTTGAAGCAGCATTACTGGTGGAAAAAGATGAAGAAAGATATTGTGAGTCATGTGGCTCGGTGTCTAAACTGTCAGCAGGTCAAGTATGAGCATCAGAGACCTGGTGGTGTATTCCGGCGTATTGATATTCCTGAGTGGAAGTGGGAAAGGATTACTATGGACTTTGTCAGTGGACTCCCTCGGACAGCGAGGAAGTTTGATTCAGTTTGGGTGGTGGTAGATAGGTTGACCAAGTCAGCTCACTTCATCCCAGTGTGTACTACTTATTCCTCAGAACGGTTGGCAGAGATATTCATCCGTGAGATAGTGAGATTGCATGGAGTTCCCATATCTATTATATCAGACAGAGGTACCCAGTTCACATCTCAGTTCTGGAGGACATTTCGGCGAGAGTTGGGTTCACAGGTAGAGCTGAGCACAGCATTTCATCCACAGACGGATGGGCAGTCTGAGCGTACTATTCAGATATTAGAGGACATGTTGCGTGCTTGTGTCATTGATTTCGGTGGTTCGTGGGCTGATTATTTGCCTCTTGTGGAGTTTGCTTATAATAATAGCTATCGGTCCAGCATTCAGATGGCACCGTATGAAGCTTTATATGGGAGGCGATGTAGGTCTCCAGTCGGTTGGTTCGAGCCCGGCAAGGCTAGGTTGTTGGGGACAGAGTTAGTCCAAGATGCCTTAGACAAGGTGAAGGTGATTTAGGAGAGACTACGCACAGCTCAGTCGCGTCAGAAGAGTTATGCCGATCGGAAGGTCCGAGATGTGTCTTATTCAGTAGGTGAGAAGGTGTTGTTGAAGGTTTCGCCTATGAAGGGTGTTATGAGGTTTGGAAAGAAAGGGAAGTTGAGCCCAAGGTTTATTGGACCTTTTGAGGTGCTTAGGAAAGTTGGGGAGGTGGCTTATATGCTTGCTTTGCCACCCGGTTTGTCGGGAGTTCACCCGGTGTTCCATGTATCTATGCTCCGGAAGTATGTCGGAGACCCGTCTCATGTGTTAGGCTTCAGCACGATACAGCTAGATGAGGATTTGACTTATGATGTGGAACCAGTAGCCATTTTGGGTCGACGGGTTCGTAAGCTGAGATCCAAGGACATAGCTTCAGTGAAAGTGCAGTGGAGAGGTCGTCCCGTGGAGGAAGCAACTTGGGAGACCGAGCAGGAAATGCGGAGCAGATATCCACACTTGTTTGATGCTCCAGGTATGTTTCTTAACCCACTCGCGGACGAGCATTTGTTTAAGTTGGGGAGAATGTAACGACCCGGCCCGTCGTTATGGGAATTACCACCCCGTTACCTTGCATTTACATATCTTATGCTTTTAAATCAGTATTAGAATATATCGGGTGAGTTAGAAGTGATTCGGGTTGAAAATGAAACAAATAGCATGTTTGAAGAAAGCTTGAATATGGGAAGTCAACCTAGAGTTGACTATTGAGTTAGAGTGCTCGGAACTGGATTCCGATGATTCGACTAGTTTCGGGGGATCAATTATGACTTAGGAGAGCAATCGGAATTGAATTCGGAGGTCCGGTGTAGTTTTAGGCTTGAATTGGCGAAGGTTGAATTTTGGCGAAAACCGGATGGTAGGTGATATTTTGATCCGGGGGTCGAAATGGAATTCCGACAATTTCTGTAGCTTCCTTATGTGATTTTGGATATGTTTGCAAATATTTAGGTCATTCGGACATCGTTTGATCGGGTTTTGGATTGAATATTAGTTTTGAAAGTTTTGAAGAAACTTAGGCTTGAATTCGTGTGTAAATGGTGATTTTTATGTTTAGGATGGTGTTTTTTTGATTGGAACAAGTCCGTATCATGTTTTGGAGTATGTTAGTGGTTTTTGTTGGGGTCCCCAGGGTCTCGGGATGAATCCGGGGGTCCAAACGGACCATTCTTGGCCAAAGGAAAGAGCTGGTTTGTTGTCATAAGTGCAGCATAAATCTACTCTCTGCGATCGCACAAATGAGCATGCGATCGCGTAGAGTAATGGAGAGGGGGATAATTTTACCCTTCGCGATCGCAGGGCAAGGGACGCGATCACATAAGGTCGAGAACAGAAGCAAGGCGATCGCAGGAGGCAAGGTCGCGATCGCGTAGAGTAACCAGTTGCCCATCGCGATCGCATGAGGGTCTACGTGATCGCGTAGAAGGAAAAATACAGTCTGGGATTTTTGTGATACGCGATCGCAGGAGGAGAGACGCGATCGCGTGAGTCCGGATTTTTGAACATCGCGATCGCGTGAGGCGAGTCGCGATCGCGTTAGGTTAAATGTTCTGGCAGTGAATTAAATTGCAGAACAGAGAGCTCGCAGGTTTACACACCCAAAACCCAATTTTGAGCCTTAGAGAGAAGAAAACTCGAGGAAACACTGATAAATCATCGGGTATTCATCGGAGGTAAGATTCTTGACTCAAAAACATCATTTTATGATAGAATATACATCAATCTTCATGAAATTGGGTAGAAATCTTGAAGAATTGTGGCCTGGGTATTGAAAATGGGATTTTTGGTTTTGGAAGGCCATTTGAACTCCGATTTCAATAAATTTTATATGCACGGACTCATGGCGAGACGAGGATCGCGTTGGTACTAATTTCGGAATTTTCCGAGCAGTGGGTCCGGGGTCGGGTTTTACCAACTTAGAGCATTTATGCGAATTTCATGTAAATTGAAATGGGTTATGATTCTTTGACCCGTATTTGATATAATTATTGTGATTTGACTAGATTCTACACACGAGGCAACGAATTTCAAAGGAAAAGGCATCGTGGACGAGTCTACGGCCGGCTAGAGGTGAGTAGTTTGTGTATATGGTAGCCTGAGGGTTCGAAACCCCGGCTTAGCACATTGTGACACTAGTAGGGCGTGGCTCGCACACCGTGGCAGATGCGGGATTGATTGTGACTGGAGATTGAAACTTGGTCAATCCCGGAAATGAATAATATGTTATTAGTGTTGGAAATACACTGTATTTGATATATTTGTGGGCTGTAAGCCTTGTTTGGGGCCTTGTGCCCACCTGTAGCGTCCTTAGAGGACAATATTTATGTGATAGCTATATTTGCTTAAATCACTGATCTCAGTCCTGGAAATTGAAATCACATTATTGATATGCTAAGTCACTGGCTTTTGCAAATTTAATAAAGTTAAAGTATTTTTCATAATTTATGAACTGGAACCTGGTAATAAATAAATTGAGCTGTTGTGTGACTCATATGCATGTTGTGGACTAAGGATGGATCGGGCTGCACGCCGCAGCGGTTGATATGAGGATCGGGCTGCACGCCGCAGGGTATTGCGCTTGGGCTGTAGGAGCCCCTCCGGAGTCTGTACACACCCCCGGTGAGCGCCGTCGACGTTAAATGGATCGGGCTACACGCCGTAGCGGTTATGTGCATTGCATTGCATCTTTATTTGTTGAATTATTCTGTGGCAGCTGTATTTGTACTGTTGATGTTAGTTCGTAGGAGGAATCGAACTGTAGTTTAGCTTCATTATGTGGTATTCTGTGGATTTCTTATTTTCAGCTACTTTTATATATTTATTACTCACTGAGTACTTAGAACTCACCCCTACTCCCTGCACCTTTTGTGTGCAGACTCAGGTACTCAGGAGCAGTAGGCAGGCAGTTCCAGCGTTTGCAGTGTCATACCGAGTTGCTGAGGTAGCTGCCTACGTTCGCAGAACCTAGCTTCTCCTCTCCTTTCCAGTTGTTATTTGTATTTTGTATTCAGACTTGAGTATTTCTATACAGTACTCTCTATTCCTGTTGGGTTTTGTTAGAAGCTCTAGACTTGTGACTCCAGATCTTTGGGAGTGTCAGTATTTTGTTCATTATTATTATTATTGGAGTTCTTTGACTCATATATTCTTCTTGGGATGTCCATTTGGGACTGGTATTCGATGTGATAAGTAATAGTTTGGTCTGGCGGGCCTAGCTTAATTGTTTGGCGTCATCACGACTGTATTTGGGTTGTGACAAATATTCAATGAAACATAATAGTTACAAATATACTAATTGACAAAAATATGATACTAGTCCATTCATGAGCAAGAAACGCATTAAGAGAAGGAAATGAACCCTTAAAAAGCTTTTGTAATTTTAAGACTCATGCCAAAGCTATTTTAACATATTACTAAGCCAGAGAAATTGAACTTTTTTGGATTGAACTACTTTAAACTGGTAATGGATTATGTCAAAATCAGATGTTTAATCACTTTATCAACACTTGAGTTATAAGGTGACAAGTTTGAACATTATTTAGCAATTGAACATGGAGTTTCTTTTTAAAAGTGCATAAAACTCGAACATTAGAACTAATCCCTCACGCTACCCTTGAAATCAAGAACACAAGCACGCAACATGTCCTCAAGCGTCTGAATATTTTGCTCTGCTTGCCTGTCTGTCTGAGGGTGAAATGTTGTGCTATGATTTACCTGCATATCCAAACCTTGATTAAATTTCTTCCAAAAGTTGGCCGTGAACTGAGCCCTTTGATCTGAAATGATTGAGACTGGAGTGCCATGCAACCTGACTATGTAATTGATATACAACTAAGCATACTATTCCACTGTGTTGGTATATTTTACTGGCAAGAAGTGCGCTGATTTTGTGAGTCGATCCACAATCACCCAAATTGAGTCAACTTACGCGGAGTGCGCGGTAACACCTGTCACACCTCCTTTTTACGCATGCTCGCGAGGGCGCGAGGGAGTTTTTCCAATTAAAGGACAATCGAAACAGAATTTATTTATTAATTCAGAGTCACCACTTGGGAGATTTACGGTGTCCCGAGTCACCGATTTGAATCTCGAATCGAGGAAACGTTTGACTCTGTTAAATAGTCCGTGTACCAGAAATCCGGATAAGGAATTCTGTTAACCCGGGAGAAGGTGTTAGGCATTCCCGAGTTCCGTGGTTCTATGCACGGTCGCTCAACTGTTATATTCGGCTTGATTTAACTGATTTTTAATGATTATGAACTTATGCGCCAATTTTTGAACCGTTTTTATCGTTTACAAGAAAATTATAATGTCATGAGAACACATCTCAAATTTCGTCACATAAATGTGTCCGCAATTTTTGATGTGTTCCGACTTCATTGGGATTTGGATTAGGGTCACATAAATGTTACTGGAGTTTAGGGATGTAATTTTATTAAGTACGTGTCTAAAGATGCTAGCGCATTATTATTTTTTGGAATGCCGCGAAATTTGCTAAACGGTCCTTCCGAGTCTAAGTTTTTTATTACAATTTATTGAGGGCCCCACAATTGTGTAATTTTGTTTGGCGAGGCTCGTCTCATTTATTTTCAAAAGGCCAAACCTATAGTGTACTATATTTTCTATCATTGTTCTTACTTTATCTAAAATAACTATTAATGCTTTCTAATTATAGTTTGTAGTATTTTCTTTATTGTCCAAGCCTTCTGTTTTGGGCCTGGAAATCAGGTTAACCCAATTCAAAAATAAAGCTGCCAGTCCGTTCTTTTTAAAATACAGTTTTGAAATCAAATGAAACAATTATACTTTTAGCAAACATTGGATTAACAATTTGATTCATAAGTTGAATTGAGACAAATACCAGGCATTTCAATCTATAACTTTTAATCTGAAATTTTTTTTAAAAGATAAATCTGGATTCGTATACTTTTGAAAGAAAAATGAATTCCAAATATTTGAATTCAAAAATAAAACTAAACTGAATCTCTAGCAATTCATTGTTACCCTTCATTGGGCTTAAATCTAATTGCAACTCAATTATCTATCAATGCACTACCAAATTCTAGCCAAGTAGAATTAATTAAAGCCTAAACTAGTGACTATTTAAGCAGGTAAAATAGCTACATTTGCAATTATTAAATCTACTGGTTCTAAACTAATAATTCTACAATCATGACTACACCAGCGTTTTTTTTAGGAATGCATATAATTGATTCTACTAATACACAAAAATCAGTCAATTCATTTAATATTGCTAACCTTTATAGAACAAATTCATTTTTGTTTGTATACAACTGTAGAAAAATCTTATAACTGTGCTATTTGTTGATTCAAATTATGAAACAGTAATATAAACTACTTCTCACGTAACATTTTAATATGAACAAAATGACTCACATTTAATTCAAAATGTTCAGATGTTCTCAAACAGTATAGTCCAATTCAGTCCTGTTTTATTACAAAACAAAGTCTATTCTATAAAATTTACAATACAATTGTTTGAAATGAAATGAAACTACAGTACAGTTACATTACAACTTCATATCATCACTTGTTTTTCAATTGAAAATACGCAAGAGGCTAGAATCAGACGAATACCTGGAAATAGGATGAACAAACAAAAAATGATGAGAATCAGTAGCAGCAATAAAATCAGCAGCAGCAACAGATTAATTCCCAGACAATAACAAGTTCCCAAGGATCCCAATTTCAATCAAAAAATACCTAAAATGTAATTGCAAACAGCAAACAGAAGAAAACAGCAATAGAAGGACAATAATTTTCTTGTTTTTCCTTCCCTTAAGTCTATATGAAAAAGAAGCTGTTCTTTAAGAGTCAAGTTTGTATCTCTTTAGTTTTCTTTTCAGTTTATCCGTGTGTCCTTAATCTCTGAAAGTCTGTCCCTTTTTATCCCATTTTCCAGCATTATTCACAGCCTTAAAAGTCTAAGTAGCAGCCCTTTTTCAACCTTTTTCAAAATTTCTACCCTTCCACTCGCCTTAATTAACAAAATAAGTATATCCCCCTAGCTAAAACAAGCAGCCTCCTACTCCATATTGCTAATTACCCTTTAAACTTGTTAGCAGCCTACTGGGATTCGTGTCCTACCCCTAACCCATACTTTCAACCTGCAGCTATAACCAATTCTACATCAACTGAAAGATTAAAACTGAATTCAAAAATGAAACAAATGAACTACATCTAAGTCAAAAACATATTGACACTACGGAGAATTCGACAGAAGACTCCACAACCAGTTTGAATTTTGACCTTAAATCAGATCAACAGCTTCACAGCGATCATACAAAACCATATCGAACTATAACTAGTAGATTCAGGATGCAAACTCAACACATTTCTAAATTAAACCTAAACAAATGGGTGAACAACTGAACACATACAAAGATGTAAATCAGAATGAACAAATACCAATGAATTAGACTAAAAGGAAGACCTATTCAATCGAATATACAGATCACGATAGATACAATTAACAACAAAACACAGATTACACAGACTAACAGGGTGATTCCAATGACTTTGGACAAAACAGGAACTAAAGGAAACTTTTTAACCAACAAAATCAATTTAAATGACTATATAGCATGTAATGTATTCTTAAACAAATGAACATAAATATTTTGACCATATAAACAAGTCTAAGGTAGAAGGAACGGAACAATTGAATGAAAATAACAATAACAGACTAAAGGAAAATAACAAAACTTTACACAAATAACCTTTTTTTTTAAAGAAATTTTGAAAAATAAGAGAAAGAAAAATACCTCAAACTCTGTAGACCAGAAACCAATCATATGCCCTTCGAAATCGATTTTCAATTAGTATTATATGCATATTTCGTTAGAAACATGCCTATAATACTAGTTGGAAACCAACTCGACCCTACCGATTCTGAAACAGTCTTGAACCCCTGAGCCCTAGATCCGTTATTTGATGGTTTTGACTCGAATTTGGACCAAATTGGCTATAGATTAGGGGCGAGGGTGATTTGGTGGTTAGGTTGTAAGATTTTGGGGGTGTTTGGTGTAGGTTGAGTCCTGGACTCGAATCTTCAAATGAAGATTCGAGAAAACCTAGGTTGATTCGCGGTTGGTGGATAAGGGATTCGTGCAGAGGAGGGCACGGTGGTTGAGGGGTGTTGTTTTGGTGGTGTTTGGCATGGCAGCCGCTGGGTTTCAGGCGAAGGCGGCGCTAGGGTTTCTCGTCTCTGAAAGAGACGAGGTTAGAGATGAGAGGGGCTGGCTTGGGGAATTTGGGAATGAGGGTGGATACGGGGGTTTGGGGGTAGGAGATTTGATATATTACAATTGGCCTAATTAATCAAGACCGTTGGATGTTAGAAACCAACGGTCTAGATTAAATCACTTAAAACAAAACGCCATCGTTTAAGGTGATACGGCGGGGCTGCGGTGCAGTTATGGGTCGGGTAATTCAATCGGGTAGGGTAGATGATTAATGGTCGTTTGATTGATTGGGGTGAACGACTGAGATCTAGGAAGATCTGGACTTGGGCTGTGTACAGGGTAATTGGACTGGACCTAGACTTTGATCCAATTTTTCTTTTCCTAATTCTTCTTCTTCTTTTATTATTTTAACTCCAAAATTAATTTCTAAACCAAAAAAACCTAATAAAATCCCAACTAACTGACAAATATCAATTAATGCTAAACAACAATTATCACATATAATAAAATAACAAATTAATAGAAATTACATAATTGGGACATAATAAATAATAAAAACAAATGCAAAAGAAATACATATCTTTTGTGATTTTTTTTTTCATTTTCGTAAAATAAGTAATTTACTAGTTAACTCAAAATTTTAAAATTAACTTCTAAATGCTATTACAACATATATTTTTTGTATTTTTTATTAATTTAATCAAATAAGCATGCACACGCAAATACAAATAATAAGAAAATTGACACAATAATCCACAAACATTGCAAACAACACAAAAAATTATTTTATTTTTGAAATTTGGGAGTAATTCTCATGTAGGGCAAAAATCACGTGCTCACAGCTGCCCCTCTTTGCGCGAAAACGCGAAGAGTTTTCGTGCAAAGCTAAGTGAGCAGATACGAGCAATTTTTGCCCGTTTGAGTACTCCATGTGAAGCATTTTTTGAAATACTTAACCAAACCTTTGCTTCAAAATATCTCCTACATATCCCTGGCTAAAAGGGAATCAGGTCAATGTAGTTCGGGAAGTTTTGGTAGCTGGGACTACCGTGGAACTGTGGCTTTACTGTCACTGTTGTTGCTGCTGCCATCACTGCTTACCGATCTCCTTATTACACCATGCTAAAAGTGAAAAACAAGAAGTTAAACTAGCCTATGGATCATAATATCTCATCTATCTTCAACTTATTCATGTCGCCTGACCTTCTTGTCGTCTCGTGTTTCTTCCAATGCTTTCTTTCGAGAACTTTGAGGTGGCTCTGGCCTTCGCTCCTTTGAACATCAGGTCTCCTTGTTTTTCTTAATATGCTGGGAATAAAGCTTTCTTCGTCAAATCTGTTATGTTGAGGGGGTAGACAAAGTTTGAAAACCATTCCTCTCTGGATGTGTCTCATACTTCTTCTGTACCATGAAGAGTTGTTCCGGCTACTGTTGCCTTCTTTCTCACTTCTGAATATGTATTTGTGTTGGGGATCATCCGATGTGTCCTTGTGCATTCATGATGGGTCGCTGGTTTCAATACCAGCGATGTAAAAACTGAAAAATATATTCCTCTTGTTATACAGTTGGGCGCGTGATTCTAAGATATGAAATGTATTCCCTTGTTATACAGGTGGGCGTCTAATGCTAAGATACAAAAATTATATTCCTCATTATACAGGTGGGCGCCTAATTACTAAGACATGAAAAGTATTCCCTCGTTATACAGGTGGGCACCTAATTCTAAGACATGAAAATTATTCCCTTGTTATACAGGTGGGCGCCTATTCCCTAAGACATGAAAAGTATTCCCTCGTTATACAGGTGGGCGCCTAATGCTAAGACATGAAATGTATTCCCTCGTTATACAGGTGGGTGCCTAATGCTAAGACATGAAATGTGTTCCCTCGTTATACAGGTGGGCGCCTAATGCTAAGACATGAAAATGAATTCCCTCGTTATACAGGTGGGCGCCTAATGCTAAGACATGAAAATGTATTCCCTTGTTATGCAGGTGGGCGCCAAATGCTAAGACATGAAATGTATTCCCTCGTTATAAAGGTGGGCGCCTAAATTCTAAGACATGAAAATGTATTCCCTCGTTATACAGGTGGGCGCCTAATGTTAAGACATGAAAATGTATTCCCTCGTTATACAGGTGGGCGCCTAATGCTAAGACATGAAATGTATTCCCTCGTTATACAGGTGGGCGCCTAATTGCTAAGATATGAAATGTATTCCCTTGTTATACTGGTGGGCACCTAATGCTAAGACATGAAAATGTATTCCCATGTTATGCAGGTGGGCGCCTAATGCTAAGACATGAAAATATATTCCCTCGTTATACAGGTGGGCGCCTAATTTATAAGACATGAAAATGTATTCCCTTGTTATACAGGTGGGCGCCTAATTCTAAGACATGAAATTTAAAGATTGAATGATTACCATTTCAGGAGAAAAATTCATCCGACTAAGATTTTGATATCTTAGGAGAAAGATTCATCAGACTAAGATTTTGACACTAGGAGATAATTCCTCAGACTAGGTCTAAATTGATGATATCTTAGGAGAAAGATTCATCAGACTAAGATTTTGACTTCTTAGGAGAAAATTCATCAGACTAAGATTTTGATGCTAGGAGATAATTCCTCGGACTAGGTCTAAATTGGTGTGATCTCAGGAGAAAAATCCATCGGACTGAGATTTTGATATCTTAGGAGAAAGATTCATCAGACTAAGATTTTGACGCTAGGAGATAATTCCTCATACTAGGTCTAAATTGATGTGATCTCGGGAGAAAGATTCATCAGATTAAGATTTTGATGTCTTGGGAGAAAGATTCATCAGACTAAGATTTTGACGCTAGGAGATAATTTCTCAGACTAAGATTTTTTCATCTTAGGAGAAATAATTCATCAGACAAAAATTTCTTCATCTCAGGAGAGACTTTGCACTGCTTTGTTCCTGTTGGAGTTAATACTGCTGGGGAATCTACTTCCTTCCCCTTCTTCTTCTTTTCTTATCTTATACGTTTTTTTTCAAAACTACTCTCTTCAAAACTTTTATTGTCTCTCAATACTGCTGAGGATCAAAATGTTATCCGCTGGGGATAACGCTGTTGAGGATAACACTGCTGGGGGATTTTTTATTCCTTCAAAATCGGTATTTTATTCGTTTGAAAGCTGCTGGGGATGACAGTGGCTTTTTGTTTTTCTGAACCCAAGTTTCATCCTTTTAGTTTTGTCCGCTAGGGATACAACTCCTTTCATTGAAACTTGTTATTTTCTTTCTTTCCACACTGCTGGGGATAATACAGGTTCAAGGGCCACTTCCCTTAAAACTAGTGTTATCTTTCTTCTTCCCTAAATGGATACCTGTCTTCCAGAAAATTTCCCAAATGAAAGGAAAATTTTCTGCCCCAGTTTGATTATCTTCCTTGTAGCATGCCTTTCCGCTATCAACGCCATTTCCTTTTCCTGCTTGAAATCAAAGAAATCTTGTTAGTTTAAAACACAGTGGTTGGTTGTGATGTTCCTGCTGGGGACAGTTCTCCTCCTCTTTCCCTGCTCTGCATTTCATTGTCAAAACTTGTTGTTTGCTGGGGAATAATATTCATGCTGAGGATTAGTTTTTCCCTTTCCTTGCTTCCTCGCCCTCCTTGACGACTTTTGTTCACAAGCCTTTCACCGTTGCTTTCTACTGGTATTCTGACCACGCAAATTTCTATGACAGTGACCCTGCTTGAGGATCTTGCATGTTTTACTGATGAACCATTTTCTTCGTTCATCCTTGTCACTGGAAATACCTTTTCTACTGGAGATATCCCCCCTTTTTTTGTGGCATAGCTCTGGAATGAGTATTTCCCTGACCTTTGCATCTCATTGGTCTTGGCCTTGAGGTTATCAACCTTCACTTTTTGCTGGAGATATCCTCCGTGACACTGATCCATCCCTTTGTCATTTTTGTCTTGCTGAGAAATATCATTTTTGACACTAGCCTTGCGTTTGTTCCCTCCTGACTGATACCACTTGGGTGTACCAATCAGATCTCGTCTTGCATAACTGGAAAACCGATGGCATATTTTGAAGCCATTTCTAACTTGTTTTGACCAAACAGACTCTACTGGGGAATTTTGATGAAAGGAGAAAGATAAAAGGAAACCAATATAGAAGACAAATAAAAGATGACTTTCCAACAAAAGGAATTATAAAATAAAACCCTATCAAACGCGGATACCGACTCTAATGGTCATGACATACACATATGGCCTATCCTCCGTCGTCAATCGTCTTTCAAGATTTCTGTCTGGTGATTTCCATCTGATTCTTCATCTTTATTCGACTTGTAGATCTTGAAGGGTTTCACTATCAAGCCTCTCACATTTCTATTTTTCTCTTAACTTTCATCGCCTTATGGTGCCCGTGAAGGCTTTCACCGTTAAGACTCTCTCATTTGTATTACTCTTCAGCTGGGGATTGGGGGTGTTACTGCTAAGACTCTATCATATTTCTTCTGCTGGAAATCAGAGTCTTTTCTGCTGAGAATCAGAGTGTTATGTTCTGATAGGACTCTCTCACTCGCCTGACGTGGTATCTTTTGAAGACTGATCGGAAGGTCTTTCTTTGGACCGTAATGTAGGATTTGGATAGGGCTAGAAATAAAGGGTATTAAAGGCTCAAAATAATTCAACTTTGGGTTCACAATTTACAACTTTTGGACCCAGATTTATTTATAATAAACACAATTATTTGCCCCAGTTTTTTGCTTGGGGATTTTTGGGTTTTATTTACATTATGACCGAGCCGTGAGGCGCCTATGTATCCTCTTTGAGGAATCAGGTCAAACGTAGTTCCCAATTCCTCGTTGTTCTATTTCTCCTTTTCATTCATTTTCTTTTCTCTTTTTTTTCTTCTTTCTTTTCTCTTTTTGCTTTTCTTTCTTTTCTTTTCTCTTTTTGCTTTTCTTGTTTTCTTCTTTTCTCTTCTTGCTTTTCTTGTTTTCTTCTTTTCTCCTCTTTTTCGATGTGTTTCTTTGCTACTGAGTCCGAATGAGGGGTTGAAAGAAAATACATAAGGCTCAAAGGATTAACGAAGGATAAAGTGTTTGGGTAGCAGAACAAAATGCCTTTGTCATTTCAATCTTCAAAACATGCCAAGTGCAAACAATACAATTAAACATTCGTCTTATCATTTATAGCACTGTTGGGCAATACTCTCATTTTCATTATTATGAACGACCCCACGTCAATTTGGCCAGCTCACCTTTATGATTTTCTTCATGTTTTGCTTGTCCTGGTTTCACACGACTCGGGCTCCAAAAGATCTCATTATGTTCTTATTTTCCTTTAAATGTCACGATCACCATTCCAATGGTTTATGATTAACTTTTAAGTTTAGTCATATAGTTGCGCGCATGTCATGTCACTAGAATCGGCGTTTGAACAAAAGACAAATATAAAGATAAAAAGAACTTAGACAAAGAAGATGACTGTGGGTAACAAAAGATTGAGTGTTTCATTAACGGCGAAATGGTTCAATAACAAAAAAATCAAAACAAACCAAAGTACAACACTGAAATGAAACTTTGGCAAAACTTAAGCAAACTGATATGACAAAGATGGAAGAATAAGAGGGTTTGACCACAAGACAAAATCCGGATTACAACCCTGAAAATAACCTGGACAACAGCAATGACAACAAAATAAACCACCAAAACTCCTCCCAATTACCAAACGAGGCGTCTTAGCCACTGGATTTCCAATTAATATTGTTGGAATTTTCACAAATCTTTATCACATTATTTTGAGCAAACGGCTTCTGGGTTACCTCTGCCGGCTTATTTTACGACCAATCATTCCTGCCATACGCGTCTCGTTATGCACTGGAGAGGGACTTTGGCCAGTGTTTGATGCATTTGGATTTGGCACGACAATGTTGCATGTATCAATAAGCTTTTCAATTGCATTCTTTAGACTCCAACATCTCTCTGTGTCATTTCCCAAGGCGTCTGAACAGTATGCGCACCTTTGAAAAAGATTAAACTTATTCGGAAGAGGATTCGGCATTTTTATCTTAATCGGCTTCAACATGCCCAATTTTCTTAGCCTCTGGAACAAACTGACGTATGATTCTCCCAAAGGGGTGAGAGCCTTTTCTCGTTTCAGTAGCCTCTCATTTCTAAAGGCCTGATTTGGCCTAAAACCTAACCCGTGGGGTTTCTGTTATGCTCGTGGGGAGAAGTAGGGGCCAGGAGAATTACAAGGATATCCATGGGTTTGATATAGAGGGCCTTTAGCAAAGACGACCACTAGACCTTGTCGTTGGGGAGGTTCAACCTGCGGGCTCTGTTTGGGGCCCTGGTGAGCAGCCTCGGAGGGGTAATGTTGGGCAACATAAGCTTCGGGTGGGTGTTTATTATCGGGAATAGTGGATGTGACTGGAGGGCACTCCTGGGAAAAGATAGATGGATACCGAGTGATGGAGCTATTGGGGTGGCTGGGAACGTTGTGATAGGCGGGTATATATGGGGAGTGTGGGGATCATCTGGCATTGTGCTCGGTGTTCGGGTAAGGACAGAGTCCAGGAAGCTAGGTGGTGGAGAGGGTGGTGCTTTCCCATCCATCCACGCCCGATACATGTCCGCCACATGTTGTCTCAATATTGTGACCTCTTCTACTAACCCGTGGTTCCGTTCAACCAGTTGTTGTCGGGTATCAGTACCAACCCACTTGGTCTTGAGATTCACTGCCATGCTCTTTTGCCTCTTGGTTTTTTGTAGGGAAGAGGTACCATAACCAACCACCTTAATTTTATTAAAAATTCAAAACAAAATATGTTAGCAATTGACTCATTCGTTTCCCCTTATTAACAACATCTTCTTTTTTTTTAGTTATGGTCGAATCTTATGGAGATTGCCTACGTATCATGACCACGCATGAATCAGACCTTGCGTATTTCGTTATAATGAAAAGTCAAATAACAATAAAACATTTTTTTCAAATTTTAAAGATAAAACAAACTAGACTACAAAGTTTTAGAAACTGACCCTATTAACAAACTTTGCCAAAAGAGTTTACATACTTGAAAATCGGACACCATATGCTCTAATCAAAAGAAATATGAATTTTAAAAAAATAAACTAGCATATTATTTCCCTTTTTGCCAAATTCAACCAGATGGCTATTTCTGCAAACGTGGCCCCTTCTCAATTTCACTTAAATTTTGAGGTCGGGAAAGATTATTTTATGACACATTACAAACTTATCTGTTCTTCTACGAAAATAGCTTTTCGACAACTGAAAGATACTCTAAGGCTATCTCAGCGAGAATGATTTAAAACATTACCGAAGCTAGCTTTGCTTATTTTGACCAAAAATTCAAGCATTTACTTGCCACTGACTCTTTTTTATATTTTTTTTTCAAAATTAAAATAAAAGACATGGTTTTGCAAACACGACATTTTATCACCTCGGGGACGAAGATTTTAAAGCTGTGTTTAGCTAATTGACCAAAAATCCTTAAAATTACCAAAACTGGCCGTTTATCCAAAGTCAGCCTTTCGGCGTCCCTCTCGGGAACATTCGACTATTTTTGGCAAAAGCGGCATCACCTGACTTATTTATGACAAAAATTAAAATTTTGATATTTTTTCTTTATATTTTTCGAATTTAAACAAAAGATTCGGTATTGCAAATACGGCCTTTCAGTGCATCGGGGACGAAGATTATAAGGCTGTTAGGGCCAATCGATCAAAAATCTACAAAATGACCCAAAGTGGTCATTTATGCAAAGTCAGCCTTCTGGCGTCCCTTTCGGGTACATTCGGCTATTTTTAAAAACGGCATCACTCAACTTATTTACGACGAAAATTAATTTCGATATTTTTTTTCTATTTTTACAAAAAAAGGGAGGTTGGACCTGATAAAGGTTGCCTACGTATCTCACATCCGGTGAGAATTAAACCAGCGTAGTTCGGTTTAATAAAAACAAACTACAATCTATAAATGAAACAAACTATTTTTTATTTTATTGAAAAACAAGTAAACTATATTTTTTTATTTTTTTATTTTAAGAATAAAACACACATTTTTTGTATTAAAAAAAATGTTTTTTTTTCTTTCTTTCTTTTTAAAAAAAACAAACTATTTCGAAATTTTTTTTCTTTCATTTTTCTCAATATTTAAAAATCGGTCAGCATGCAAGTCTGAAGCAAATAAATGCATAAAACAAACAGGATGCAGCAGGATGGTCTTTTCATTTCAGGTCACCTGTCCTAGACGGACCCAACCCCTGTGTTGAGTCCCCTAAGGCGAATGCAACATGATGCAAACAAACGTTCCTACTAGGGATCCGACATGAGGCTTTGTTATTCTAGGTTTAAAAACCTGGGTTTATTGTTCTAGACCTGGCTTACACGAGTGGACAACTGGGGCTAAGGAGGGGGCGACGTAACGGGAGCACTAAAGTCTGCCCGGCCTTGTCACTTCCCCAACACTCACTTATTTGGAATAATTTTTGAAAAGCGGGCTACGCGAACGTATGCACCATTTTTAGAAAACTCAGAAGGAAGTAGGGTTTCGGCACAATTTATATATATACAGTTCAAATAATATCAAAGCGGTAAAAATCATCATTTTGCACATAAAGCCTTTATCATATAAAAATATCAGATAATAAACAATGCCAAATACAACAATTATTCTAAGCTCGAATTTCTAACCTTGAACCAATGGTTCTGGGTTAATCACCCCCAGCAGAGTCACCAGAGCTGTCACACCTCCTTTTTACACATGCCCGCGAGGGCGCGAGGGAGTTTTTCCAATTAAAGGACAATAGAAATAGGATTTATTTATTAAATCAGAGTCGCCACTTGGGAGATTTATGGTGTCCCGAGTCACCGATTTGAATCCCGAATCGAGGAAAGGTGTGACTCTGTTAAACAGTCTGTGTACCAGAAATCCGGATAAGAAATTTTGTTAACCCGGGAGAAGGTGTTAGGCATTCCCGAGTTCTGTGGTTCTAGCACGGTCGCTCAACTATTATATTCGGATTGATTTAACTGATTTTTAACGATTATGAACTTATGCGCCAATTTTTAAACCGTTTTTATCGTTTATAAGAAAATTATAATGTCATGAGAACACATCTCAAATTTCGTCACATAAATGTGTCCGCAATATTTGATGTGTTCCGACTTCATTGGAATTTGGATTAGGGTCACATAAATGTGTACCCGAGTTTAGGGATGTAATTTTATTAAGTACGTGCCTAAAGATGCTAGCGTATTATTATTTTTTTGGAATGCCGCGAAATTTGCTAAACGGTCCTTCCGAGTCTAAGTTTTTTATTACAATTGATTGAGGGCCCCGCAATTGTGTAATTGTGTTTGGCAAGGCTCGTCTCATTTATTTTCTGAAGGCCAATCCTATAGTGTACTATATTTTCTATCATTGTTCTTGCTTTATCTAAAATAACTATTAATGCTTTCTAATTATAGTTTGTATTAATGTCTTTATTGTTCAAGCCTTCATGTTTTGGGCCAAGAAATCAGGTTAACCCAATTCAAAAATAAAGCTGCCAGTCCGTACTTTTTAAAATACAGTTTTTGAAATCAAATGAAACAATTATACTTTTAGCAAACATTGGATTAACAACTTGATTCATAAATTGAATTAAGACAAATACCAGGGATTTCAATCTATAACTTTTAATCTGAAATTTTCGTTAAAAGAAAAATCTGGATTCGTATACTTGTGAAAGAAAAATGAATTCCAAATATTTGAATTCAAAACTAAAACTAAACTGAATCTCTAGAAATTCATTGTTATCCTTCATTGGGCTTAAATCTAATTGCAACTCAATTATCTATTAATGCACTACCAAATTCTAGCCAAGTAGAATTAATTAAAGCGTAAACTACTGACTATTTAAGCAGTTAAAATAGCTACATTTGCAATTATTAAATCTACTGTTTCTAAACTAATATTTCTACAATCATGACTACACCAGCATTTTTTTTAGGAATGCATATAACTGATTCTACTAATACACAAAAATCAGTTAATTCATTTAATATTGCTAACCTTTATAGAACAAATTCATTTATATTTGTGTACAGCTGTTGAAAAATCTTATAACTGTGCTATTTGTTGATTCAAATTCTGAAACAGTAATATAAACTACTTCTCACGTAACATTTTAATATGAACAAAATGACTCACATTTAATTCAAAATGTTCAGATGTTCTCAAACAGTCTAGTCCAATTCCGTCCTGTTTTATTACAAAACAAAGTCTATTCTACAAAATTTACAATACAATTGTTTGAAATGAAATGAAACTACAGTACAATTATATTACAACTCCATATCATCACTTGTTTTTCAACTGAAAATACGCAGGAGGCTAGATTCAGATGAATACCTGGAAATAGGATAAACAAACAGAAAATGATGAGAATCAGTAGCAGCGATAAAATTAGCAGCAGCAACAGATTAATTCCTAGATAGTAACAAGTTCCCACGGATCCTAATTTCAATCGCGAAATACCCAAAATGCAATTGCAAACAGCAAACAGAAGAAAACAGCAATAGAAGGACAATAATTTTCTGGTTTTTCCATCCCTTAAGTGTATATGAAAATGAAGTTGTTCTTTAAGAGTCAAGTTTGTATCTCTTTAGTTTTCTTTTCAGTTTATCCGTGTGTCCTTAATCTCTGAAAGTCTGTCCCTTTTTATCCCATTTTCCAGCATTATTCACAGCCTTAAAAGTCTAATTAGCAGCCCATTTTTTCAACCTTTTAGAAAATATCTACCCTCCACTCACCTTAATTAACAATATAAGTGTACCCCCCCCCCCAGCTAAAACTAGCAGCCTCCTACTCCCTATTGCTAATTACCCCCTAAACTTGTTAGCACCCAACTGGGATTACTGTCCTACCCCTAACCCATACTTTCAACTTGCAGCTATAACCAATTCTACATCAACTGAAAGATTAAAACTAAATTCAAAAATGAAACAAATGAACTAAATCTAAGTCAAAATCATATTGACACTACGAAGAATTCGACAGAAGACTCCACAACCAGATTGAATTTTGACCTTAAATCAGATCAACAACTTCACAGCGATCATACAAAACCATATCGAACTATAATTAGTAGATTCAGGGTGCAAACCCAACACATTTCTAAATTAAACCTAAACAAATGGGTGAACAACTGAACACATACAAAGATGTAACCAATGAATTAGACTAAAAGGATGACCTATTGAATCGAATATACAGATCACGATAGATACAATTAACAACAAAATACAAATTACACAGACTAACAGGGTGATTCCAATGACTTTGGACAAAACAGGAACTAAAGGAAACTTTTTAATCGACGAAATCAATTTAAACGACTATATAGCCTGTAATGTATTCTTAAACAAATGAACAGAAACATTTTGACCATATAAACAAGTCTGAGGTAGAAGGAACGGAACAATTGAATGAAAATAACAATAACAGACTAAAGGAAAATAACAAAACTTTACACAAATAACCTCTTTTTTTTTAAAAAAAATTAGAAAATAAAAGGGAAAGGAAAATACGTCAAACTCTGTAGACCAGAAACCAATCATATTCCATTCAAAATCGATTCTCAATTAGTATTTTACGCATATTTCATTAGAAACATGCCGATAATACTAGTTGGAAACCAACTCGACCCTAACGATTCTGAAACATTCTTGAACCCCTGAGTCCTAGATCCGTTATTTGATGGTTTCGACTCGAATTTGGATCAAATTGGCTAGAGATTAGGGGCGAGGGTGATTTGGTGGTTAGGTGGTATGATTTTTGGGGTGTTTGGTGTAGGTTGAGTCCTGGACTCGAATCTTCAAATGAAGATTCGAGAAAACCTAGGTTCATTCGAGGTTGGTGGATAAGGGATTCGTGCAGAGGAGGGCACGGTGGTTTAGGGGTGTTGTTTTGGTGGTGTTTGGCATGGCGGCCGCCGGGTTTCAGGCGAAGGCGGCGCTAGGGTTTCTCGTCTCTGAATGAGACAAGGTTAGAGTTGAGAGGGGCTGGCTTGGGGAATTTGGGAATGGGGGTGGATACGGGGGTTTGGGGTAGGAGATTTGATATATTAAAATTGGCCTAATTAATCAAGACCGTTGGATGTTAGAAACCAATGTTCTGGATTAAATCACTTAAAACAAAATGCCGTCGTTTAAGGTGATACGGGCGGGGCTGCGGTGCGGTTATGGGTCGGGTAATTCAATCGGGTAGGGTAGATGATTAATGGTCGTTGGATTGATTGGGGTAAATGGCTGTGATCTAGGAAGATCTGGACTTGGGCTATGTACAGGGTAATTGGACTGGGCCTGGACTTTGGTCTAATTTTTCTTTTCCTAATTCTTCTTCTTCTTTTATTATTTTAACTCCTAAATTAATTTCTAAACCAAAAAATCCTAATAAAATCCCAACTAACTCACAAATATCAATTAATGCTAAATAAATATTATCACATATAATAAAATAACAAATTAATAGAAATACATAATTAGGACATAATAACTAATAATAAAAAAATGCAAAAGAAATACATATCTTTTGTGATTTTTTTTTTCATTATCGTAAAATAAGTAATTTACTAATTAACTCAAAATTTTAAAATTATATTCTAAATGTTATTACAACATATATTTTTTGTATTTTTTATTAATTTAATCAAATAAGCATGCACACGCAAATACAAATAATAAGAAAATTGACACAAAAATCCACAAATATTGCAAACAGCACAAAAAATTATTTTATTTTTGAAATTTGGGAGTAATTCTCATGTAGGGAAAAAATCACGTGCTCACAACACCAACCATGAAATCCATGTTGATCATCTCCCATTTCCATACTATAATTTCTATGCTTTGAGCCAATCCTTCAGGTCTTTGATGTTTGGCCTTCACTTGCTGTAAATTTGGACATCTAGCCACAAAGTCCGCCACATCCCTTTTCATATTATTCTACCAATAAACTTCCTTGAGATCATGATATAATTTTGCAGAACGTGGGTGCACGGAATACCTAGAAGTGTGAGCTTCTGCCATGATCCTTTCCCGAAGACCGTCAATATTTGGAACACATAGGCGGCCTTGGTACCGTAGGGTACCATAATCCATAACAAAGGAAAAAGTCATGGTCTTCTGATTTTGAATCCCCTCTTTCAATTGTGCTAACAATAGGGCATTGAATTGCTTCTCTTTCACCTCTGCCACAAGCGACGATTCAGCTCTATTCTGCACAATTACCCTTCCATCATTAGAGTCCGTAAGGTGCACTCCCAATCTTGCAAATAGATGAACCTCCTGGGCCAACAACATCTGATTTTTCCTCAAACGAGCCAAACTTCCCATAGATTTTTGACTAAGAGCATCCCCCACAACATTAGCCTTTCTCGGGTCATAGAGAATATCAATGTTATAATCCTTGAGTAACTCTAGCCATCTTCACTATCTCAGATTCAACTCCTTTTGCTTGAAACTATATTGAATGCTTTTGTGGTCCATAAACACATATGCATGAACCCCATACAAATAATGTCGCCAAATCTTTAGCACAAATACCACTACCGCAAGCTCCAAGTGATGAGTTGGATAGTTCTTTACATGATTGTTGAGTTGGCTAGAAATGTAAGTTATAAATTTGCCATGTTGCATTAACACACACCCAAGCCCGATCCTTGAAGCATCGCAATACATGGCAAATCCTTCTGTACCCACTGGCAGGATTAATACCGGTGGTGTAGTCAGTCTTGATTTCAATTCCTAAAAGCTCCTCTCACAAGAAACGGACCACTGAAACTTAACTGCTTTCTGCATCAATTTAGTCAAGGGGGAGACAAGAAAAGAAAATCCCTCCACAAACCTTCTGTAGTACCAAGCCAAAGCCAAGAAACTATGAATCGGTGTTGAAGTGTGTGATGACCCGGCCCGTCATCATGTGAGTTATCACCCTGTTATCCTCGTTATATGCTTGTTAATGTTTCAATATGCATGTTTGGCGAGTTTGAATCAATTCGGATTGAGTTTAGTTGGAAATGAGACAAATAGTCTCTTAGAAGAAGGAATAGTTGAGAAAAGTCAACTGGATGTTGACCTGTGAGTTAGAGAGCTCGAAATCGAATTTTGATGATTCGGTCAGCTCCGGGAGGTCATTTGTGAGCTAGGAGAGCGATCGAAATTGAATTTGGAGGCCCGGTGTAGTTTTAGACTTGAATTGGCTAAAGTTGAATTTCGCCGGAATCCGATCGGTAGGTGATATTTTTATCTGGGAGTTGGAATAGAATTTCGACAGTTGCAGTAGCTCCGTCAGGTGATGTTGGATGTGCCTGCACAATTTCAGGTCATTCGGAGGTCGTTTGGTCGGGTTTTTGATCGAATGTCGGTTGCGGAAGTTTGAATGAAAACTTAGGCTCGAATTGCTTGAATTCGATGTTATTCCG
This sequence comes from Nicotiana noctiflora, assembly GCA_032618575.1. Lineage (NCBI taxonomy): Eukaryota > Viridiplantae > Streptophyta > Magnoliopsida > Solanales > Solanaceae > Nicotiana > Nicotiana noctiflora. The sequence goes on from JASVEL010013053.1 coordinate 150,972, forward strand.
TGTTAAATTACGTGTTTTATCATTGGAGCAAGTTCGTATGGTGCTATGGAGTATGTTTGTGGCTTTCGTTGGGGTCCCAGGGGACTCGGGGTGGTTTCGGGAGGTCAAACGGGAGGAAAACATGGAAAATTGCAGGTTGAGGATTTGCTGGTTCTATTGTTTTCGCTCCTGCGGATTAGGAACCGCAAGAGCGGGACCACAGAAGCGGAATTTGGACCGCAGATGCAAAAGGGGGCTTGGCCAGGAGGTTCCGCAGAAGCGGATGACTCGTCGCAGGAGCGGACTCGCTTCTGCGAGTCCTTGGTCGCAGAAGCGGAAAGGCGGGCCTGGCCGGGGAACTTCGCAGAAGCGGACCACAGTCCGCTTATGCGGTCTCGCAGGTGCGAGACTTGGACTGTAGAAGCGGAACTGGGCAGCTGGGTATGGAACCGCAGAAGCGGACAAATGTCCGCAGAAGCGGACTCGCAGGAGCGAGTGAGGAATCGCAGGAGCGGAAATCGCGCCTGTGTTAAAAATAACATAAGGGTTAACTTCTGAAGTTGTGAAAAACATTTGGGCTCGGTTTAGAGAGGAGAATTGGGCGATTTGGACGAGATATTGCTGGGAGATCATCGGGTTATCATCGGAGGTGAGTTTTATGGTTCCTTTACGCATTTTTATCTTGAAATCCTCCTTTATTTCACGGAAATGGGATCAAATTGTGAGGAAATTTAGCCTAAGCCAGGGTTTTGGTAAATTGTCGATTTGAGTGGGCAATCGGAGTCCGATTTTGGAAAACTTTATATGCATAGACTCGTATTGAGACGAGGGTTCCGAATATGTAATTTTATAATTTTTTGAGAAGCGCACCAAAAGTCAGATTTTGACAACTTTGTGGGTTTTGATGCAATTTGGGTTATTTCATATGGGTTACGTGAATTGGGCATATATTGATGTATTATCATTGATTTTGAGCAGATTTGGCATCCGAGGAGATCGACTCGTGAGGCAAGCGCAAGGCGGACCGAGGCTTCTACCGGTTCGAGGTGAGTGGTAGTAGTAAATAATGTACTGAGAGTTTGAAACCCCGTACTAGCACTTCACAGTGCTATGTTGAGATGAGATACGTGCCTCGTGATGGGCGTGGTGACATTGTGAATGGGGGTTCGGACTTGGTCCTTCCCGGCTAATAGAATTCTGTGTATTATGACTGTTAATGAGATTATAACTGTGCAATTGGGCTAATAGCCATGTTTGGGGCCTTGTGCCGATCTATAGAGCATTAGGGGACATGTAGAGCTGGGTGACCCTTATATCGTGATGGAGACTTACACTCAGCCGTAAAACTAGCTGAATAGCATAGTAAGAGCCAGTACTAGATGTGTACTATGAGAGATAGACCACTTAGGGTGGAAGTTCCCTGATTTAGCTGAGTGAGCCTGAAAGGCCAATCCTATACTAATTGAGACAGGGTCGAGGACCCATTATGAGGTATCATATACATATATATATATATATACCTATATTATATCGAGCTGCATGTCGCAGCAGTATATATATTTGGATCGGGCTGCATGCCGCAACAGTATATATATTTGGATTGGGCTGCACGCCGCAGCAGTATATATATTTGGATCGGGCTGCACACCGTAGCAGTATATAGATTGGATCGGGATGCACGCCGCAACAGTATATGTGTTGGATCGGACTGCACGCCGTAGTATTATTGCGCTTGGGCTGTAGGATCCCCTTCGGAGTCTGAGTTTGCACACATTCTCAGTAAGCACTGGTGTATATTATGGGATCGGGCTGCACGACGCAGCAGTATAGCTATATATGTATATATACATATTGGATCGGACTGCACACAGCAGTAATATATGTGTGGGTCGGACTGCACGCCACTGTATCATAGCGCTTGGGCCTAGGGAGCCCCTCCGAAGTCTGTATACACCCCCAATGAGCTCCGTCGATGTTAAATGGAGCGGGCTGCGCGCCGCAGCGGTATATGTATTGGAGCGGGCTGCACGCTGCAGCATTTTACATATTCATATCCTTATACATACTTAAATACTTATACATTTTAGACATATGTATATATCTCCATGTATTGAGATGACTGTACACCGTAGTGGTACTAGTGAGGGTTTGGTCAGTGTGGGACCCTGTTGAGGATAGGTGTGGACTAGTGATCGAAATACTACTGTAGTGATGACTTACCTGTGAGGGTTTGCCTTAGAACTGTTTAGTAATAGTACAGGAGTTCTTACTTTCGGTTATTGTTTATTATTGTTACTCACTGAGTTGAAATATACTCACCTCACTCCCCTGCACTTTCTGTGCAGATCCACAGGTGCCCGAGAGCAGTTGAGTCGTTGTAGCTGCTTGCTCATACCCACTTTGCGGAGACTACGAGGTAGCTGCCGGCGTCCGCAGAACCTGTCTTCTCCTTCCTTATCATTTTGTTATTTTCATCTTGCTTAGACTTGATTGTGTTAGGATGTTTATTCTGTAGAGGCTCAGACTCGTGACACCACGATATGGTTGGGACCGTACTTTGTATGCTTTTACTACCACGTTTTCATTTGATATGATCGCTTGCTGTTTAAGTTTAATTTGATTAATTGGAATTAATAATTGGCTGGATTAAGAGATGAGAAGGTTGGGCTTGCCTAGCATTGTGTTGGGCGCCATCACGACTGGGGTTTGGGTCGTGACAAGTTGGTATCAGAGCAAGCAGCTACAACGACTCAACTGCTTCCCCAATCGAGGGACGAGATATAATCTCTATGAGTTCATGTTGGGCCAGTCTAGAGGACTTGCGGCCGGATCCTTGTCTATGGCTTGAGCACCGAGGTGCTAATTTCGCGAGCCGGTATTATGAAATTCATACGATCGGTATTGATCTTAATTGTGAAAATTGCAGTTTGATAATGGGAGAGTTGTAAGGTATTCAGTTCTTGTTGTGATTTGATATGTAGACCTAGTTATGGGCATGAGAAATATGTTCATTGCCTCTTAGCGGAAATGTAAAGTGCACAATGTGTGGTAGTATGAGTTTAGACTCAAGAAAATTGAATTGGTTGTGCTATGAGTATTGTGGTGAAAGGTATTTGACATATGTTATGATTCGAGCAGGTGCAGCGCATGTTCATGTACTAACTTTGATGATATAATTCGTGTTGTAATGAGATTTATGTTGTGGATATGTATTGTGATGTTTTGTCGAGTTGCCGATATATTGTTAGGATGGTTTTGGTAATTCTCTGGCAGGTGGATAGGCCAAATTACAGAGGAAACTATGTCAAAATTTTTGAAAATTTTGAGAGTTAGAAAAAAGTATTTCTGTCACCTAGAGAGTAGGCTTAAATGTTGACTGTGAATAAATGCAAAAATTGCAGAAGAGTTAAGGTCTCTGATGATTCGAGTCTCTGTCAAGGCTTGTAAATGACTTGAGTTTAATCTCACTATAACATTGTGGCATCAATTGAGTAATAATGCTATGAGTGGCTAAAAGTGCTTTGATGTATGGCTCCGAGCCAAGTTGGGGAGGTTGTTATTGATTAACTCATTGCACTATTGTGTGCTGTGTTGGTTCTGTCTCCAAGTATGTTGGGGAAAATTCAGATAAAGGTTATGGTGCCTCGTAGATGTGAAGAGATACTAGGGTGCTTTGAACTGTTATTAGTAAAGATGTTCGGTGCATAGAAAAGAAAGATAGCTAATTATACCTGTATGTAATCATGTTCTGCGATGTCAGAGTTCTAACAGGGCACGAGTGGTCCTATCCAATAAGACAGTTGAATTATAATTGAATAAGTGTAAATGACGCACGAGAATGGCCTTGCGGTGTTCAAGACTTTGCTTGTAACGGTAAGGTGTCTTGAGATTGTGTATATGGCTAAAGACGGTGGTTTCGATAGAAGGAATCAAGACTTGTGTATGTTATGTGAATGAGGGGATTTTATGTATCTGTGTTGGGGAGTAATGATAACGAATTCAAATCGCAAGAAGTTCTTCAAAACAAGTATTGTAGAATGTGGTACTTCTGGGAAACATTGAGAAAGTATTCAATGGCCTATGGGCTTTAGACCATGTGGTCTTGTGTACGAGTCTCGTGTGGTAACATGAGATCAGTTATTGTAGTGCCACAGTTGATGTTGTTTCACAGCTCAAACAGAAAATACAGGAACTCTTGGGTGAGCTTGAGCATGTATGGAATGTGGCAAACCTATCCTTCTCACTCAGCGTCCCAGACATCAGTCATCGAAACCCTCAGAACCCCACGCCATCTCAAAACACACCCAACAAGCACCCACAAAATCGACCCATACCTCAGCTTATAAAACTCTACAACAAAATCAAACTATCCCACCACAATACCAGCCAAACACCTACCATACTCCACAAAATAGCCCAACAATCATTCAAGAACTCCAGAATTCCACCGATGATCACCAATATGCTCAAATTCCAAGTCACCATGTATATGTGGGAACCCTACCTCATTCCACTCAACCCATCTCCTATGCACCGGAATCTGTTGAGAAGGACATACTCATTAACAACCTGGCCAAGGAGCTCAAGAAATTGACTAGCCGAGTTCAAGGCGTAGAAGGAGGCAATGGGATAGAAGGTCTGAACTATGAAGACCTACGCATACAACTAGATGTAGAACTGCTAAACGGTTACAAACCTCACAAGTTCGAGATGTTTGACGGTACAAGTGATCCCAAGGTTCATCTAAGGACATATTATGACAAGCTTGTCGGGGTCGAAAAAGATGGAAAGATCCGGATGAAACTTTTTATGAGGAGTATTACGACAATGCACCAGATGTCTTCTACATTCTGAACCTCAAGAAGAAGCCACCTAAACTATCTATGAGTATGCTACTCGTTGAAGGCCATAGGCAGCCTATGTATGGCTGGCACTAGACGAGGAACAAATGAACAAGTTCTTCATCAGAGCGCAAGATCCGCAATATTATGAAAGGCTAATGGTTATTGAAAACGATAAGTTTTCTAATATCATCAAACTTGGTGAAAGGATCGAAGAAGGCATCAAAAGCGGGATGGTAACAAACTTTGAGGCATCGCATGCCACTAATAAATCACTATAATCAAGGGGTATATCTAAGAACAACGATGTGGGAGCGGTGATGGTCTCCCAAGGAACCAAAACCCTATTCGTATACCGAACCTCTCCACTTGCATATCAAGCAACTTCACCCACCTCTCAACCGTCGCCTCTATCTACATATCAACCCTCGTCCCCCAGATATGCCCAACCACCTACCGCCTATCACACCTATAATTCCTAACCATCTTATTTTTAGTCATTTCCAACTCGCCAAAATTACCCAAAATTGCGACCTAATTTTGACCACAGACTACCCAAACAATACACTGTAATCGCTTAACCCATCGACCAACTATATGAAAGGTTGAAGGCTACTAGTTATGTATCTCACATCTCTGTTGTGGCCACAAAGAACTCATCCCAATGGGTTAACCCGAATAAGAATTGTGCATACCATTTCGGTATGAAAGGGCACACTATTGTCGAATGCCCCACATTGAAGGACAAAATCCAGACTTTGATTGATAATAAGATTATCCAGGCGAAGGAGTCTACACCTAATTTCTGCAATAACCCCCTCCTAGATCACAGAGAGGAAGGTGTCAATGTGATAGAGATGGATGAAAATAGGATCTGGAGAGATCAAACGGACTTATCATAGAGGGTGATGATCCCAAGAAACCCACTGTCATTCTTAACCCCATTATAGTGTAGATACAACCACCAGTGGAGGTTGAGTTAACAATATTAGTCCCATTTGAAGTTGAGGTGTCACCCCCTGCAGTTGCGCCTGTTCTGTTTGAGGTGAAAATAGCCATACCATTTATAGTGACAGTATCAAACACACTATATTTCAGCACCGAGGCTATTCCGTGGGATTATGTGGCTGAAGCTAGAAGGAAAAGAAAACCCAAGATGGTAGATTCTGGTGTTGCACAAGGGATGACTATGAGTGGAAGGGTCTATACACCCCAGCATTTAGGAGAGTCCAATAAAAAAGCCTCTAACAAACCTCATGTTGTTGAAACAGGTCCAGATGACCTCTAGAGGAAAGTACAAGCAAGGGAATATTCAGTTATCGACCATCTAAACAAGACTCCCACTCAAATATCGATCTTATCACTGCTATAAAACTTAGAAGCACACAAGAACAATCTGATAAAAGTATTGAATGAAGCGTATCACATCACAAGCAGAGAGATGGCTAACATGGTGGAACATGTATTGGAAAGTCACAAAATCACTTTCCACGGGGATGAGTTGCCACCTAGGGTCTGAATCACAGCAGGGCAATGTAATGCGAAGACTACTTCATTACCATGGTCCTGATTAATAGAGGCGTCAGTCTCAATATTTGCCCATTAAAAACACTGAAGAGGTTGGGAAAAGGCCTATAAGAGATATGAGAGAGGACCATGAATGTAAAGGCATTTGATGGGTCTTAGAGGGCTACCATCGGGGAAATTAATCTATGTCTGCAAATGGGACCTACATAGTTTAATATTGAGTTTCAAGTGCTAGACATATCTGCATCAACAATATGATGTTAGGACGACCATGGATACACGTCGTTGGGGTAGTGGCATCAACTTTGCATGAGGCAGTAAAATTTGAGTGGAACCATCAGGAGGTGATTATCCATGGAGACGGGAGCAATCCTATTTACACCCGTTAGACTATTCTGATGGTCGATAATATGAAAAATCTAGGGAGAGAAACCTATTATCACGTCGAGCGGGCCAACACAATCGACAAAGATAAGTGGTGGGATGGAAAGATAGCAAGCATGATGAATAGAGGAGGGTATGAGCCTGACAAGGGGTTGGTAAGAATCTTCAAGGCATCACCAAGCCAATACAGCTAAAGTACCATGGTAACACTTTTGGGCTGGGATACAAATACACCTGGAAAGAATACAAAGACTGGTCACCACCATGGAGAGGTATGTACTATCCATTGGAGTAGCCTATACCCCACTTGAGTCAGACATTCCAACAGACTGACATCCTATAGGGATCTGAGGTGGAAGAATCACTAGTCGCCTTAAGGAATATGTTCTTGGAAGACGAGGACATGGACTGTTGTGTAATTGTTGAGGAGGAGGAGGAGGAGGAAGGCCCTACCATCTGAGCTATGGAGAGAGGATCATTCCTCAAGAATTGGGCTGTCAGACCATCCAGGGCCTAACGACTCTCGGGGTAGCATGGCTGAACAACATTGTTTTGTTTATTTTCCAAGAAAATGATTTCCCTTTTTGGCATTTTTTTTCAAATAATATTTCCAATATTTTGAAAATGTTGTTTAAATTATTGAAAATCACTTTTATGCTTTAATGAATCAATATTTATGAACCAATAACTATGACATGTATTGATACAACACAAAGAAAAGGATAGTGATTCGGAAGAAGAAGATGTCATACCCGAGAAAATTGTTAGAGAAGTAGAAGATTTTGAGATCATGTCTAAATCCAATCTAGACAAAACAGAAATAATTAACTTGGGAGACTCTAAAACTATCAAGGAAACACGCATCAACATCCACTTGTTGCCATCAGAAAAAGAAGATTACACACGGTTCTTCAACGGATACGAGGACATCTTTCCAAGGTCATACAATGATATGACCGGGTTAAGTACATTCATTGTGGCTCATAAGTTTCCCACAAACCCAGCATGTCTACCAGTAAAACAGAAACTCGGGAAATTCAAGCCTAATATGAGTCCAAAAATCAAGGAGGAGGTTATTAAGAAAATCAAGGCCAAGGTCCTCTGTGTGGTTGAATACCCAACTTAGATAGCCAACGTCGTGCCAGTCCTAAAGAAGGACGGGAAGGTTAGGGTCTGTGTTCATTATCGGAATCTCAATAGGGCCAGCCCAAAGGATTATTTTCTGCTTCCAAACATAAACATCCTAATAGATAATTGTGCCAAACATGAGCTCCAATCGTTTGTGGATTGATTTGCCAATTACCATCAAATCTGGATGGACTAGGAAGATGCTGAGAAAATGTCTTTCATTAAACTACATCAGCTGGTTCATAGCCCAGTTCACAGTTATATGCGAGTCGTTCTTCATGATGTTGAAGAAAGATGCTGCAACTAGTTGGACCGAAGACTGTCAGATGGATTTCGACAAGATCAAGGAGTATTTATCTATGCCACTAGTCTTGGTCCTACCATATTTAGGTAGACTCTTCCTACTCTACCTTGCAGTACTTGATGGAGCCTTTGGTTACGTTCTAGGGAAGCACGACGAGACAGGGAGAAAGGAACAAGCTATCTATTGTTGGAGTAAGAAGTTCACTCCATATGAAGCGCGATACTCTCTATTTGAACGTACCTGCTGCACTCTGGCTTGGATAGCTCAGAAGTCGAGGCATTACTTTTGTGCCTACACAACATACCCCATATCAAGGATGGATCCCTTGAATATATCTTTCAAAAACCCATGCCCAGTGGTGTGCTGGCTAAGTGGCAAATTCTATAGGCTAATCAACTTAGGACTACCCTTCTTTAATTAATGTATGCTCGGGCTATTCAAACTTCCTTAATTTAAGTATGCTCGGGCTATTCAAACTTCTTTAATTTAAGTATGTATGCTTATACTGTCTAAATTCCCCTTATTTGAAAATGTGTGCATAGACTGTTTACCTGTTAAATGACTAATTCATATTACTAAGTTTGACCGAGACCCACCGTTGTGGACCGCGAAGGGTGCCTAACACATTCTCCTCAATGTTATTTCGAGCCCTTATCCTAATTTATATAATGAAAACTAGTCAAAATGAGTTAATTGCTCTAGGTTCCCTAACGCAACTTAATTCGTTAGGTGGCTGATTCACGTCCAAGCAACGGTCGTAGTCAATATAACCTGGTCTAATAAGTCTAGAATCGATCCCACAGAGAATTAACCTACCAATTATAACTTTCACAACCCAAGAACACTTCCGAATCAAGTTCCCAAAATTTCGAGTATGTGTTTGTGTGATTTTTCGACTAACTACTTTTACAAGAATTATAAAGGCTTAAAAGAAAGAATTGAATGTTGAGTAAAATAATATGGAGAAAGACTAAGGTATTGATTTCCCCTATTGATGGAATCCCTTCTGTTTATGCTCATACAAATTTTCAATATATTCTATCAATCATGAACGGTATTCGTACCGTAACCCTCTCCCGAGCTATTACAATAATTTACTAGTGCTCTCTCCCGAGCTACCCTAGCTAGCTTTAATTTGAATAGTTCACTTAAGATTGCACCCAAGACTTCGTTATTCCTAATCCCGTCTTTACACCTAAAGTTATAGATTCCTCCAATAACCTAGGTGTGGTGTTGTTCAACAATATACCTAAATATGCACTCTTTTCTAAGTTATGCACACTAAATAGGCACAGCTAATTGGGGATGCTACCAATTAACTACAACAAGAACGAAGTTAAACAAATAGAAATCTAGCTAACAATTTGTAATCACATAAACAAGAAGTTCATCACCCAATAGGTTCCATCAAAACCTTAGAAAAGGATTTATCTACTCATTCTCAAAGAAACAAGAATAATAATTGAATTCATAAATAAATAATTGATATAAAATAAATGAATGAGTTGAGAGAGTTCTCTCTTACTAATTCTCTTGCAAAAGTAGTCAAAAATACAAGGCTTGCCTCTTTTGGGCGAACTAGAGGTTTATATGGAGGGTTTAGGACTAAAAATTTGAGTTTGCACAAAATTAGGACTAAAATTTGTGGCGCCTTCCGCGGTTCATCCACGGTCGCGGACGAACCGCGAATAGAATAGTTCTCTGAATCTTCAAAAATCTTCTGCAGGCCCGTTTTTCCGCGGTTCCACCGTGATCGCGGTGAAACCGTGGATTTTCACCCTGTTGAATTGGGAATTTAGAAAAACGCAAAACATGGAAGTTGTAGCCCGTTGAGTTAGATTTTTAACCATATATTATGGAGCCAAAATGGAGTTCTGAGAGAAACGTTATGTCAAATTTACTAGACAGTGCGCAATATGCCTCATCAATTCTTCGCTTGTACTACACTATCAAATTTGACCCCCGAACTCGATCTCGACTTAATTCCTTGAGCTTTTACTCAGACTTCAAAGCTCCAAATCACTTAAATTCATTCCATAACATCTATATAGCTCGGAATCACACCGTCTCGGCTATTTTCAACATAAGTTCTTGACTTGTACCACACTTTGGCCTTTTTCACCATCTTTTGACTCCAAAACTTGCTCTTTTAGTCTTCATTAGCTCATGTGTACCTATAACACACTAAGAACACTAATAAAAGCATTTTTTTCATCATAAACAATATCAAAACAACAATGAAGCATTATTATTTAGGGCATAAATATAGTCAAATTCACCTATTATCAACGTGTTACTTAAACCTTTGCTCGTCCTCGAGCAACCTTAATCCCACTTTAGGACAATTTTATTAATGTCTCCCCCAACATATGTCACAAAAGCTATCTTTCATGATTAACCTAAGAAATGCACAATCCATACCTAACTGTAAACTCTCATGCTAGCACATTATTGCTTACTCTAGTTATTATCACAGACTTGCAAATTTACCGTTTTCCTCTTGAGTTACATGCCCTCACATAATTTATTGAGAGAAGTTCCCACACATAAATAATTTAGAACATGGAACTTATAAATATCGAAAAAATTCACTCACTCTCAACAAAGAACATTCATATGTATACAGACACACCATAGGCTTGACCCTAGTGTAATACTCCACTAATCGAGTTACTCAATTATAGATCAAGAGGTCTTTAAGTGTTGTAATGTTGGCTACAGGACGGGTAGGATACGTTTGGTTATAGTGGCTAACCTCCCTAAGCACTTTCTTTCTTTCTTTTTCACAACTTCCCTTTTAGTTTTCTTCCTTATGTCTCCCCTAAACATTCCTTCACTTTTATTTGCTTTTAATCCCCAATTTTCTTTTGTTGGTGTAACTGGCCTTTCTACTTTACATATATACATTGATATATCTATTTTTTTCTTTCAAATCTTGTAGCATTTACAGTATTTTGCCAGTTCACCATTTTCTACCATTCATTCTTGATTTTCCCTTTTTCAATTTCCCTTCACCCCACACTTAGACTTTTTCATATTCATTACAATACAAGTGCTTCTAGGAGGTAAAGTAGACAATGTAAGACCTCAATTTTTCATGAAAATTCAAGGGTTATCAAAGAATAGGCTTTAAGCTCAAAGGGGTTAACTAAGATATTATGTACGGGTGAATTCATGTCTATTGATTTATGGGGTTACACAAAGAAATGCCTCTATCCTTTCTACAACCAAACAACTTCTATTTCACTTTGCAAACACACAGGGCAAGGTCTAGGTATCATGCAAAACATATAATGTAAGTAAAATCTCACACATACATAGCATGCAACTCATTTAGAATCCGGTTCATCTACAAAGTTCTATCGATGTTCAAGCAAGCTTTATTGTGAAAATTTAAGGCATATTTAGACTCTACAGTCAAGCTTAGAAAATACATTCTCAGGTTCAATTAAGCTTTGCTAATGTGCATACTTGGGGTTACATGTTACCCTTTTTCCTCTAATCCTAAAAAAGAAAAATCTACCTAACCCGGTTCAATAAAAACCCTTGGAAAAGAACCGTGGTCAAAAGAAAAACCAAGGGGGAGGTGAAACACTACCTATAAAAAGAAAATAAAAGAAAGAAAAATTCCTACGTGGACTACTTCCCTCAAGAGTACTTGTCCAAATAGTTCGTCATCAAGAAGACTCCTCTACTCATATTTTTGGATTTTTCACTTTTTTTTATTTTTTTTATTCCGACTTAGAACCTTAAGAAACCCGTCGCCAAGTGTCCATCATCGGGCCAAGCCACCTAATATAATTTACAGATACATCTACTATATACAATATACAATACAAGATAAGTCTCCCACCCCACACTTAAAATCATGCCATGTCCTCATGGCATAATAATACATGTATAGCACAGAAGGGTGAGAAAACTTACCTGGGACCTACCCCGTGTCTAGCCACTTTATCACTTTCTTTTTCACCATATCCTTCATATTCGGGTTCAGCCTTCTTTTGCGTTTCCTGGAAGGTTTGTGTCCCTCTTCCAGGAGAATCTTGTGCATGCAGAATGCAAGGCTGGTCCCCTTTATGTCTGCCATGGTCCAACCAATGGTAGATTTACAATCCTTGAGTACCTGTAATAGCTTTTGAGCATGCACATCTAGCAAACCAGATGAAGTAATAACATGTAATATGGAATTAGGACCTAGAAATTCATACCTGAGATGAGATGGTAGTGGTTTAAGCTCCAACTTTGGTGGCTCTTCTATGGATGGCTTTGCAGGAGGGGTCTCTCTTTTCTCTAAATGTAGAGGCTCGAATTCAAGCTCTCTCTCCCAAAACACATTGCCTTCCAGAGATAGTACCCATTCTGCTAGACTTTCACCATTTACCTCTTCTAAGTTCATTAGGCATGCCTGAAGTGGATCTTCAATGGTCAACTCTACATCGTCTGTCTCCGTCACATCAACCGCATCAATAAGAGAGCAATTCGCGAACTCACTAGGGCGCCTCATGGATTTTTGCACATTGAATATGATCTCCTCATCATTCAACCTCATCTTGAGTTCCCCGGTCTCACAATCAATCAAAGCTCTCCCGGTGGCTAGGAATGGTCTTCCTAAGATTATAGGAATTTCCTCATCCACCTTGCAGTCAAGAATCACAAAATTAGCGGGAAACACAAAATTCCCCACCTGGATGAGCACATCATCTAATATACCAAATGGACGCTTAACCGTCATGTCAGTAAGCTGTAATAACATGGAGGTAGGTCTGGCTCTCCCAATGCCTAGCCTTTTATAAATTACTAAGGGCATGAGATTAATGTTTGCCCCCAAATCACACAATGCTTTTGCAAAGGCATAATTACCTATAGTGCATGGAATGGTGAAGCTACCTGGATCAGATAGCTTCTCAGCAACGGGTCTAGAGACCACTGCACTACAAGTCTGAGTAAGAGTCACGGTGGCCAAGTCTTGGAAATCAAATTTCCGCTACATCAAGTCTTTCATCATCTTAGCATACCCAAGCATTTCTTTCAAAGCTTCAATTAAAGGAATGTTTACCTGGATTTGCTTGAGCATATCAAAGAACTTTTTGTATTGCTCTTCTTTCTGGTGCTTGGCCAACCTTTGGGGGAATGGTGGTGGAGGCCTCTTCTTCCCAATGACTTGGGACTTTTCTTTTTCTATCACTTTCTCTTCAACCTGCTGCTCTACCCATTCAGCTACTTTCTCCGTTCCCTGCTGCATCTCTTTATTTTCAGCTACTGGCTGGACTGTAACTTCTGTCAACCCAGTGGACTCATCCAGTTCAATGGGCAATGGAATGAGTGTATCAGCCTGTGTGTTGCTTCTCTCTTCTTCCTGCTCAGCATTAAGATCTCTACCACTTCTCAGAGTCACTGCCATCACCTGCTTTGGGACTTGGTCTTTTGGGTTTGTTTGTGTATATGCATGCAATGTCCCTTGAGGATGATTGTTGAGAGATATAGCAATCTGGCCCACATGTACTTCAATATTCTTGATGGCTTCATCATGTGCATCAATCCTCTCACTGGTTTTGGCATTTGACCCAATTACCTGATGCATCATAGCTTCCAACCTTGCAAACCCATCGTCATGTCTACCCCCATGTTGTGGTGGAGGTGGATGATATCCCTGTTGCTGATTACTAAAATTATGAGGTCTAGGATATGGAGCCATGTTGTGTGGTGGCCTCATACCTGCTGCATTAAATTGTGGCTGAGGAGGCCTGTACTGCATTGGAGCTTGCTGACCCCAACTCTGGTTACCTTGTCGTTGCCCTCCATAATTAGCCACATAATTCATGTCTTCATGCTAATGATGATGTTCTTGGTCTACAGCCCATGGATTACCTATGGTTTAGCTAATGCAAGATGTGCATAAACCACCATTAGTAGTATCTACAATGTGAACCTGCTGCCTTGACCCCACATTCTTCCACATTCTTCGTCGGGATGCTCATTTGTGTCAATAAGGTTGCCATGTTCTCCTCCATAGTGCTGGATGGATTCAGAGGTACAGAGTGTACCACTGGAGTGATAGGAGCATTCCTGGTCGTCCACCCGGAATTTTGAGCCATCGTGTCTAGCAAATTCTGCCCTCTCTCCAAGTCTTGCTCAGAAAAGCCCCACCTGCTGAAGCATCTACAATATTCTTCATACTATCTGAGAGCCCCATGTAGAACCTTTGACCCAACATCTACTCGGGAATCACATGGTGAGGACACATAACAAGCATACCCTTGAATCTGCCCCAAGTTTCATGTAATGTCTCCGTTGGTTTCTGCTTGAAGCTCACAATCTCATCAATTTGTTGAGCTGTCTTGTTAGGTGGATGAAACTTGTTATGGAATTGCTTGACTAACTCATCCCAAGTTGCAATAGAGTTTATGGGGAGTGAGTTTAGCCATACTTATGCAGCCCCTGTAACTGAGAACGGAAAGAGGAATAGTCTGATGGCTTCCGGAGTCACATTCGGTTGCCTTGGTGTCATGCATATCGAGAGAAAGTTATTCAGGTGCTGCTGTGGATCTTCAACCTGAGACCCAGAGAATAATCCCTTATTTTGCAACAAGTGTAGCATGTTTTTAGTAATCTGGAAAGACTCAGCTTGAATCGTTGGCACAACGATGGCAGTTGGCAAATTATCCGGATTGGGTTGTCCCTAGTCAAATAGTGCACCTTCTTGTGCCTCATGCGTTTCTTGCATATTTAACCCAGCTTGCTGGTTTGGGTCATTCACGTCACCCATGTCAAAATCTAGTTTGATTGGTTGTTGTGATTGCTGAATTTGTTTGATAGCCCTGTTACGTGCCCGGAAAGTTTGCTCGGGGTATGTGAGTCCTTCAATTAGTTCTCCAGTCCTTGCAGATTTTCTAGGCATGCACCTGAGTACCCAAATAAACAACCGTCAAGATATTCAATGTAAAGTGTAGAAAGAACCCTGACTACACAAGAATCTTGAAGTTCTGTCAATGGCAATTGATAATTCCGTTAATTCCCCGGCAACGGCGCCAAAATTGATTCACGTCCAAGCAACGGTCGTAGTCAATATAACCTGGTCTAATAAGTCCAAAATCGATCCCACAGAGAATTAACCTACCAATTACAACTTTCACAACCCAAGAACACTTCCGAATCAAGTTCCCAAAATTTTGAGTATGTGTTTGTGTGATTTTTTGACTAACTACTTTTGCAAGAATTAAAACGGCATAAAAGAAAGAATTGAATGTTGAGTAAAATAATATGGAGAAAGACTAACGTATTAATTTCCCCTATTGATGGAATCCCTTCTGTTTATGCTCATACAAATTGTCAATATATTCTATCAATCATGAACGCTATTCGTACCGTAACCCTCTCCCGAGCAATTACAATAATTTACTAGTGCACTCTCCCGAGCTACCCTAGCTAGCTTTAATTTGAATAGTTCACTTAAGATTGCACCCAAGACTTCGTTATTCCTAATTCCGTCTTTACGCCTAAAGTTATAGATTCCTCCAATAACCTAGGTGTGGTGTTGTTCAACAATATACCTAAATATGTACTCTTTTCCAAGTTATGCACACTAAATAGGAACGGCTAATTGGGTATCCTACCAATTAACTACAACAAGAACGAAGTTAAACAAATAGAAATCTAGCTAACAATTTGTAATCACATAAACAAAAAGTTCATCACCCAATAGGTTCCATCAAAACCTTAGAAAAGGATTTAGCTACTCATGCTCAAAGAAACAAGAATAATAATTGAATTCATAAATAAATAATTGATATAAAATAAAGGAATGAGTTGAGAGAGTTCTCTCTTACTAATTGTCTTGCAAAAGTAGTCAAAAATACAAGGCTTGCCTCTTTTGGGCGAACTAGAGGTTTATATAGAGGGTTTAGGGCTAAAAAATTGAGTTTGTACAAAATTAGGACTAAAATTTACGGCGCCTTCCGCGGTTCGTCCGCGGTCGTGGACGAACCGCGAACAGAACAGTTCTCTGAATCTTCAAAAATCTTCTGCAGGCTTGTTTTTCCGTGATTCCACCGCGGTCGCGGTGAAACCGCTGTTTGTCACCCTATTCCGTTGGGAACTTGGATAAACCGAAAACATGAAAGTTGTATCCCGTTGAGTTAGATTTCCAACCATATATTATGTATCCAAAATGGAGTTCTGAGCGAAAAGTTATGTCTAATTTACTAGACAATTTGCAATATGCCTTATCGATTCTTCGCTTGTACTACACTATCAAATTTGACCCCCGAACTCGATCCCGGCTTAATTCCTTGAGCTTTTACTCAGACTTCAAAGCTCC
This sequence comes from Nicotiana noctiflora, assembly GCA_032618575.1. NCBI lineage: Eukaryota > Viridiplantae > Streptophyta > Magnoliopsida > Solanales > Solanaceae > Nicotiana > Nicotiana noctiflora. Next base: position 167,455 of record JASVEL010013053.1, read on the forward strand.
AAATCACTTAAATTCATTCCATAACATCTATATAGCTCGGAATCACACCTTCCCGGCTATTTTCAACATAAGTTCTTGACTTGTACCACACTTTGGCCTTTTTCACCATCTTTTGACTCCAAAACTTGCTCTTTTAGTCTTCATTAGCTCAAGTGTACCTATAACACACTAAGAACACTAATAAAAGCATTTTGTCATCATAAACAATATCAAAACAACAATAAAGCGTGATTATTTAGGGCATAAATATAGTCAAATTCACATATTATCAGTGGAGACTTTATAAATGCCCAATTTACAAAAGGAAACGAGATGTTCCCAATAAATATTGAAACCCGGACTCCCGCAAGGGAAAAATGGGGCGCGACATTAATGGGTAAAAACATAGCCTACGATGCTCTACTTTATGCAAATTGACCACTCAAGGGTCTTTTCCTCCAAGGAATCCGCCCTTGCATGGACTTTTGACCAGATTTTCTTGGAAGAAAAGACTCACGAGAGTCAAGATCTATAAGAAAACAACATAGACAAACTCTTGCATAAGATTTTCTGAGGAAATAACAGACCCAGGAGCGTGAGGTCTTCATTCACTCTTCTCTTACTTTCCCTACTTCTAGAAAAATAATGTTGAACAAAAACGATCTTTCTAAAGTTAAGGCAGCAGATCAGTCGGCTGCGGGACGGGGCCGGGAGCAGCAGTAGGTCGCTATAGTGGCTAGGGTGAGTCTTCCTACACGGCTGGACGCCCGGTTCTAGACAAAGCTGCCGGGGTTTTCTTTTTTTTTCTTTCTATAGTGGAGATAGTCGTACGTAATGACAGATCACGGCCATATTATTAAAAGTTTGTGGTAAGAATGGGTTTCATTCTTCTTGGGCTGGGCCACCAGCTTGAGGTTGTTCCTAATGCTGGACTTCAGCAATGGTAGCCACTGCTTCTTTTGTCTGAGAATCTGCCTATTTGTTACTTGCGGCCTGGGCGGCTCGGTTCGGCCGACCCAGGGAGAAGCGGGGATTGATAGCTTTCAAGAACCAGTGGAAAGGAAAGACTTCTTCCCTGCATTCCTTCCTTTCAAAAAAAAGAAAATTAGTTTGTGCTGGCATAGGCATAAAAGATTTGATTGAATGAATGCCACCTTGGTACGATTTGGCTATTTCTTAGATCTGGATTTCCAGTATTTTTGGGGTGATTTGGAAAGAAATAAGGCAAGATATGAGAGGAAAGCGGGGTTATGAGGTGTGATTTTCAGGAGGTTTGGAGGAGTTTGGGTGGTGGCTGCCGGTGGGATTTTGGTAGAGAAAATAAGGGTGGATAGGGTTAGGTCTCAAAGGAGGGAGACGGAGAAGAATGTAGTTCTCTAGGGTTTGGGGTTAGGGTTCCGACAATTATAAGTGAAAGGAGGGCCGGTTCCAAGCCGTTCGATCAAGGAAGATCAACAGCTAGTATTGAAAGTCCAAAACGATGTCGTTTCATTTAATAGGTAGGGGGAGGCAACTGGATCGGGCAAGGGACTAGTCTGGTCGGTTTGGGGATTGAATTGGGCTGCTCTAGTCTTTACAAAATTTTAACAATGCTTTTTTTTTCATTTATTACCTCTTTATTATTTCTAAAATTTTGACCTACTAAAATTAATTAAAAATCTTAGACTAAAATGTAATTTGTGAAATTATAGTTTTAACCTAAACATAAATAATTAACTTAAAGTTAATGCTAGGAAATTGCTATTTTGAGATTAAAATGTTAAAAATATAAAAATGGGCAATTATTTTTTTATTTTTATCTATTAATGCAATTAATTGACAGCTTAAACCTAAAAATGCAAATATCAACCTAAAATGCAATGCATGAAATTTGAATATTTTTTAAAGTCTTTCCCATAATTTTAAAATATTAAAATATACACAATTTAACTGATATTCCAAAAAATTCCATAAAAATCAAATAAATTAGAAAAATCTATTTTGTGACTTTTGTAGGAGTATTGTTACTCGTGCAAAAATCAAGTGTTCACATACATGTTTTCAACAAATGTGCATTAGAAAAGCATGCCTATAGGTCCTTGTTGTTTGAGCTAATTATCCTTTCTGGTATTCTGTTAATTTTTGCCCAGATATAGCTAACAGATATCACGCCTATAGGATTAAAAAAATAGTTTCAAACCTATAAATCATGCCTATAGGGTTTAAATAAATAGATATCATGCTTATACGATTAAAGTCAATTTCAAATATAGAAATCATGCCTACAAGTTTCAAGTCAATTCAATAATTAGAAAGCATGCCTATAAGAAATAAAAATCGATCTTTACGAGTTAAAATCAGTGCTAAACCCAAAAATCATATCTATAGGTATATAATTAATAAGCTCATCAATATAATGCATATAGAATCATGTTGATCGATTCTAAATTCAATTTCTATTATCAATCACTTAGGCGACGTATCTGTAGGACTTAACAATGATTCTGGATCAAAATTGTGACATATTACTACCTGAAGTACCTAGATTCAAGCTGAATAAAATCAGTAGGCAAACAAATAGGCCTTAATGCTAGCCTTAATAAAGATGACTTTATACTCTATTTTTATCATGTAGATATCATGCCTATAGGACTCCAAAGTTAACGAAGTTTGCTGATTCAATTTGCGTGCTTTTGTTGCCTATGTGTGGAGGTCAATGTGAGCCCATACTTGTTCTTTATCTGAAAATCCTATTTGTTTTGTTTGTCGCCTAGATTTCACATTTGTAAGTAAAATAGGTTGGTCTAGAACCATCCCAAATAGAGGTTCTAATACCTCTAGGGCCATGGGTAAGGGACGGGTAGTGCATGAATAAGGAACGAGCTAGAAACCACTAGAACGCTTAAGTAATAACTTAAGATAGTAATCAGGTAGTAAGGAGATGAAAACCCTGACGATACCCAATTTTTCCCTATACCTTTTCATATATTCAAAATATCCACAAAATAGCATATATATGCATATATAAGCATAGCTAAGCTTTTGGCATTTTTTCTACTTTTTCAAAGTTATTAAATCAATTTATTGTCTATTTTTAACATCATAAAATCAATAGTTATTCCCAAAATTATCCTTTTTGGATGAGTAATTTATTCTCTTCCCATATTTACACCAAAATATAATTAAGGTGATTTTTGTATATTTTTACAAATCTATTTGATATTCTTAAAGCTATATTGCATGTAATTACAGTTATAGCCTATTTTATGGTTAATAGCATTTTATAATTATAAAATTATTTCCAGTTTTTTAAAATTAACATTTATATAGTATTTGTTGGCTCAGTATTTTTAATTTTCTTTTAAAATCATTATACTATTTTTTATATAAAAAAAAGGAAAAGTTATGCTATTTAACATTTAGCCTATTGTTATTTCAATAACAACCCTTCTCCCTTTCAATTTTAGCCCCCAATTCGACCCAATTCCGCCCCAAGATTAAAAAATGACCCAATTCCTAAAAATACCCAACCCACGACCCAACTGCTAAACCCGGCCGATTTTCTTTTAAATTTGAGTCGTTGATCATTTTGATCAATGACCAATATCCTTCCTTTCCTTTTTAATGACCCAACCCCTCTAACCCTTGGTCATTTGCACAAAGGCGCTACCCTTGAAACCCCTCAGCTCTGAAACACTCTCTAACCACTCCTAAACTTTAATCACTTCCTGCCTTATCTCACCTTATTCCCACCGAAATCCATGGTGTCTCCAGCCATGGATGGCCTTTGATCACCCTCTATCACCCCTGAGCCTATGCTACCCAAGGTTTGGAGGCTTGACCTCGATTGTCTCTTTTCAGATCCATCTCAGATCTGCAGATCTATGGTTTTTCGGCCACATTCCGGCATGTTTAAACACTAGAATCTTAATTCCTTAGCGTTTCGACTCAGGATCTGATCTTGTTCTTCCAAGTCGTTCTCACATATAGGGTTTCTCTGAAACCCTAAGCCATTCGAGGTTCTTTCACCATTATTGGTTTAGATCTGTGTTATGTCTATGTTCTTCTTGAAGTTTTCAGTGTTTTTCCCAAATTTCCTTTTCAAAAATCATTTGATTTCAAATTAGGGTTTCTGAAAGTCTTTTGATTCTTGTTGTTCTTTTCTTTTAGATGTTTGTCTGTATTATGTGTGTATGTTTTCCTTCTCTATTACGCATGTATTGTCCTTATTTTCTTTTATATGTGTGCTCACATGATTAATCTATGTTAAATTTTTCTCACTCTTCTACCATGTGTGTTTACTACTGAGTTTCTTGACTTTTTCTTTTCTGAACTCTATTTGTGCTTTTGTTAAGCATGTTTCATCTATTCAGGACTTGTCTAAGTTCCAAGTTTCCAAAACGTGTCCTTTTATGCTCAAATCGATTTTCTTTCTCTGATTGTTTCAAACTTGTTATCATGGTCTGTTTGTTTCTCATGAGACTCCTTGAGTATGTTCACTTGCCTTCTCGTTTCGGTGTTTGATTCGATTTAAAACCCTAGAATCTGGGGGTTTCTTTGATAAACTGGATTACGGTTTCACTTTGGGACACTGGACCTGCAGACGCACTATGATTCTATGATTGAACTCGTATTCTTTTATTTTATGATCCTAAACCTTGCAATGTTAGACTTTTTGTTTGATTTGTTTGCTTTATATATGAGAAACTCCTCTCTCAAAAAGGGTTTTGACAACTACATGATTGATTTTGGACTCCTTTGATGGGGTCTCGACTGATTGCTACTGATGTTCTCTGTTTGAGCCCTCCTCTATCTATTCCTGGCTGGGTTCATCCAAATCAATCCTGTTTACTTTGATTTTGTTAGTTGTCTGATTGATTCCCTTTCCTTTCTCTTTACAAATCGAGTACCATTGAATGCTTTCCTTAATAACCTTATGTATTTTCCCTTTCTTATGCTATGAAAGATTTTACTCAAAGTTCCTTTGCTTATTTACCTTTCTTGATTGTTCTTCTACACTATAAAAAGGGCTGCCCTTCTGCAACTTAGTAGTGGAAAAAGAAAATAGTCAATTTTTTACACGATTAACTTTGAATACTTTCACACTACTTCCAACTGAATACTTTAATTTCTCACACAGACACTCGAGTTCTTGCTCTGAACTCATTCACACATAAAGTTTTCTCTCTCTAATTGTGGCTTGTTTACAAGAATCCTGCTTTCTTTGCTTAGCTTTTCTGAAAACTGGTATGTTCTTTGTTTAATTTTTGTCTCTCCCCATATGTGTTTATTCTATAGTTCACCCTTTGTTTGGCTTATTGTCTAAATTATATAACTTTCTGCCAGTTTTCTTCTTTTTTGTTTCTAATCTTATATGAATCCCTATCCTTGATCCCCCTTCGGTGGCTGAGTTATGGTTCAAAAATATGGAAATACTTGAAATTATTGATCATGTACATGAACTGCGCTCTCTGAGTCCTAAGGTCTTTCAATTCCCATCCCCATTTCCATTCCTATGTATGTTGAGTGTCACACCTCCTTTTTACGAGTTTTGATACACCCCGCGAAGGGCGTAAAGGAGTTTTTCCAATTGAAGGACAGTCGGAACGAGATTTATTATAATTTATTCAGAGTCGACACTTGGGAGATTAATGGTGTCCCATGTCACCGATTAAATCCCCAACCGAGGAAAATATGTATTATATAAGTATGTGTGTGTGCGCGCGTGCAAACACATATATGTTCTCTCTGCGTGTGTATACATTATGCAGGATGAAGAAAAATAACACTGGGACAGTTGGATGTTTCTGGGATGAAGGGGAAGAATTATTTCATTTTTCTTTCAATTATAGGTAAGAACAGTAAACAAACTATAGAAGATAAAAATAAACAAAAAATGGATCAACATAGATTGTATTATATGAAAGAAATCACTTTCTATAAAGAAAAAATAAATGATTCATACATTTGTCTTTAAGAAAGATGTGAAGCTATATATGTAGTCTTGACTGATTACTGCATGTGGAGTGAACCAAGACATTCTAGTATATTGAATTAGCTAGTCTAGAATATGAGTGTAGAGAGTGGCAAGCCAACCAGCTCCAGGATCCTGATACTTGGAGAGGTGTTGATTCATGCCAAACATATTTGTTAGTTACAATTGGAAAATACTGATAAATGTTAAGTCTGAAACCCAAAATGATGTTTTTCGTAAAAGTTCTAATCTAAGTCATCTCCTAGATTGTTCCAGAGATTTGAAATTCACAAATGAATTAATATTCAATTTTTGAACTTCTTTACTTACTAAAGGTTCCATCAAGAGTGCAAGCTATCGTATGGAGAATCTAAATGATCGCCCTATCCTTGTCATAGTTTATGAACTGTACTCTATATCTCTAATTCTTGGGTTGTATTGTTAAAAGATAAACTTAAAGTGTTACTTGATTTGATCCATGTAAATGTGAATAGCCAACATTCAAATTTCTCCTACATGAAGATGATTTTCAATATTAACTGTGATGAATAAGTCATTCATTTTTCCTTTCAAGAGAGACTGAGAAACACAGAGGTATCTATTCATCATAGACTTGCCATTTGATCACCCTAGCAATTTAAGGTTAAATGAAGATTTCACAGACCGCCCAAGAATTCACATATGCTAATTAAAATAAACAATGTGTTCTCTTTGAAACTTAAGTGTATCATTGCTGAAATTTGCAAATTTTTCCTCTAGCTCATATCCATATGTAGTGAGGCTTTGACAATTGTAATATCTTCAATTTTAAATATATTACGTATGGTACTTCTATAATTTATAACTAATAATTCTATTCTTCAAAATTTTACGAGCAAATATATGAAAACCATAGAAGCAGTATAATTTATAAGTTTCATAATTGTATTCTTAAAATGTTTATGAACCAATATATGGAAAGCATAGAAGAAATTAGAGATAGTTTAACTATTTGATAGTTTTAATGGATTTCTGTTTGATAGTTTTAATTCTTAAAATGATGTTTTTGAGATATAGAATTAGGTCCTAATAAGATTGTTATTTTATTTGAACTATATTTTTTTATTAATTTTGTCTTTTTAATGATGAATTTTTAGCTCTTGCAGTAAGTATAGAATAAAAAAAATATCTTAAACGTGATGGACAATCCTAGAAATAAAAGATGGATGCATTGTGATAGAGTTAGTAAAGAATATTTGGATGGAGTAGCGGAGTTTATAAATCATGCCTTTTCTAAAAAATAAGATGGAGAACAAATTGCATGTCCTTGTACGGAGTGTGTGCTTATCCATCAAGTAGACCGGACTACAGCATATTATCATCTTGTGATTAATGGTATTATGCCATCATATGATACTTGGTTTTGTCATGGTGAGCCTCTAAAAGGATCAAACAATTCTCAAGCAAATAATCGCAGCCAGTCAACTTTAAGAGGCGATGATATGACAAGAATGATACATGATGCCTTTGGAGGCTTTACACAGTTCATGGATACTGACGTTAGTAAATGGGATAAAATAGAGCATAACTCACAAGAGAATACTGCTCATCCATATGGAAATCAACTGTATCCAGAGGTGGATAAGTTTGAATGGCTTATGAAGGAGTTTTTGTGTCCAACATGATATAAGAGTCACTTAGCTCTACATGCTTCCCTAATACTCTACAAATCGGCACAAGGCCCCAAACATGGCTACTAGCCCAATTACACAGATATAAGCCCAATCTCATTCATTATACACAGTAAGCTATCAGTCGAGAAGGACCAATTCCAAATCCCCAGTCACAAAGCAACCACGCCTGTCACATGACGCGTGTTCCATCTCAGCATAGCACTGTATAGTGCAAGTACGGGGTTTCAAACCCTCAGTACATCATTTATTACTACCACTCACCTCGAATCGGCAAAAGTCCTAGCTCGCCTTGCGCTTGCCTCGCAAATCAACCACCTCAAATGCCAAATCTGATCAAAACCAATAATAAATCAAAATAGGCTAAAGGAACATAACCCAATCGAAATAACTCGAATTACACCAAAACCCACGAAGCTGCCAAAATCTGACTCTCGGTACACTTCTCGAAAAATTACAAAAGTTACATATTCTGAATCCTTATCTTAACACGAGTCCATGCATATAAAGTTTATCAAAATCGGACTCCGTTTGCCCATTCAAGTCGATGAATTTCTATATCCCAGGATTAGAGCAAAAACCTTCATTAATACACTCACATACCTCCATTTTCAAGTGTTAAATTCATAATTTATCAATGCAAAATCATAAATTGAGTCCATAGTTGTTTACCTGAAGAACCCTCTCGAATTTCTCCTCAAAATCGCCCAAGCCTTCTCTCAAAACCAAGCCATAAATGTTTTTATAACTTATGAAATTTCACCCTTCTGTTTTCTTTATCACAGACACGATTTTCGCTTCTGCGGTCTTGGACTCGTACCTGCTAGTCCGCTTCGGCGACCCTCACTTAAAAATCAGTTTTCACTTCTGCGGTCCAGGTCTCGCACCTGCGAGACCGCTTAAACGAACAATTCTTCGCTTCTGCGAAGATCCACCCGCATGCCTTACTTCCGCTTATGCGGCCATGGGCTCGCTTCTGCGAGCCCTCTCCTGTGTGTCCCTAGCCGCTTCTACGGAATTGCCTGGCCTTGGCCTAAACTCACTTCTGCGAGGATAATTTCGCCCCTGCGGATCCGGTTCTATGGTTGCCCATCCGTAGGAGCGAAAACACTAGAATCCAAAAATCTCAGACCTGCTCAAATTCCAAAATACTCCGATTTAACCTCCCGAAAACATCCCGAAGCCCCCCTGGACCCCAACCAAAAGCACAAATACCTCACATTACCATATTGAAACTTGCTCGCAACATAAAAACACCATCATAATCGTCAAAATTACTATTTTCTCACGGATTCAAGCCTAACTTTCATAAAGACTTCTGAAACCAACATTCGCTCTAAAACCCAACCTGACCACCTTTGAATGACATGAAATTTTGCACGCATATCCAAAATCATCTAACGGAGCTATTGCAACTCTCGGAATTTCATTACGAGACCCAGATCTAAATCTCACCTACCGTTCAGATTTTGCCAAAATTCAACCTTAGCCAATTCAAGACTAAAACTACACCGGACCTCCAAATTCAATTCCAATCACTCTCCTAAGCCCCAAATGACCTCTCGAAGCTAACTGAATGATCAGAATATGATTTCTAGCTCTCTAACTCACAAGTCATCATTCGGTTGACTTTTCCGAACTATACCTTCTTCTAAGAGACTATTTGTCTCATTTCCAACAAAACTCGATCCGAATTGACTCAAACTCACCAAACACACATATTGAAATATGAACAAGCATATAATGGGGAATACGGGGAGATAACTCACATGATGACGGGCCGGGTCATCACATTCTCCCCCACTTAAGCAAACGCTCATCCTTGAGCGGGTCAAGAAACATACCTGGAGACTCAAACAAGTGACGATATCTGCTCCGCATCTCCTGCTCGATCTCCCAAGCAGCCTCCTCCATGGGCCGGCCTCTCCACTGCACCTTGACTGAAGCAATGTCCTTGGACCTCAACTTTCGAACTTGTCTACCTAGAATAGCCACCGGCTCCACATCATAAGATAGATCACCATCAAGCTGAATCGTACTAAAGTCCAACACATGAGATGGATCCCCGACATTCTTCCGGAGCATAGACACATGGAATTGTCACGACCCCAAAACCCGGCCGTGATGGCGCCCAGCATATTGCTAGTCCAGCCCGACCAATCATTCATAACACAGAGCTATCAGCTCTCACTTTACCCTTTTTATCATAAATAATAATAAGAGAATAATATAACATCGAGCACATTGGGAAAAGATATCCCAAAACCAGTATAAAACCTCCCACCGAATCAGGAGTCATAAGTCATGAGCCTCTACCAGAATATATAGCTGTGATAGTGTATACAACTATGACTACAAGTGCAGAATAGTCTAAGAAAAGGAATGATAGACTGGAGAGTCATGTCATGCGGATGCTAGCAGCTACCTTGACAGTCCAAATGAAGCACTCCAAGCGGCTGGAGAGTCAGCTCTACTGTGATGTACCCTGGATCTGCACACAAGGTGCAGGGAGCAGTGTGAGTACTTCCAACTCAGTGGTAATAAGTAAGGGTAAGACAATGAAGGTAAGAAAACCCAATGCAACACTAAGCAAGGCTATAAAATAATATCCTGTATCAATTATCAACATGAGTAATATCAGAACCAGCAATATCAGCTGACGGTATAAAAAATATATCTAAATGCAATGCATGAATATGACTGCTATGGCGCGTAGCCCAATCCATTTGGGTACTTGTGCTCACTGTCGGGGTTCAGACTCCGGAGGGGCTCCTACAGCTCAAGGACAATATCATGATATGATGCGGTGCGCAACCTGATCCACTACCAGTCCAGCTACATGCAATGCAAGCCTCACAGGTACAGAAATAACATTTGAAATCTCTTTTTATCATTTTCAATAGAAAACAATGTTTCAGAAATCCTAGAGTTTGGAAAACCATTTTAGACAGTAATAGCTCAGGACTGGTATCAGAATAACATGCCAATATCATAGAAATAATAGTAACGATCCTCGCGAGATCCCAATAACTAGCTCACAGCCCAAAGATATCCATAACCATCCAAGTAGGAGGTTTACTTGCTCAATAATAGCCAACAACACAGTATAATATTACCATGTCAGACTAAGCCATAGTCCCCAATCACAATCGACCTCGCACTCATATGAGAGTACGTGTCTCGCCTCAATAAAGCATCACACAGTGACATATCGGGGTTTCAAACCCGTTGGTCATCACCGACACCCATTACTCACCTCGACTCGGCTCGAAGACTAGTTCGCAATGCCCTTGCCACAAGAATTGGCCTCCACGGGTGCAAAATCTTATCAAAACCAATAGAAACACATCAAAATAGGCTAAAGGAACATAACCCAATCGAAACAACACGAATTACACCAAAAACCACGAAGTTGCCAAAACCAGACCCTCGGTCTGCTTCTCGAAAAATTACAAAAGTTACATTTTCAGAATCTTTATCTCAACACGAGTCCATACATATAAAGTTTATCAATATCGGACTCTGTTTGCCCCTTCAAATCAATGATTTTCAATATTCGAGGCTTAGAGCAAAAACCTTCATTAATACACCTTCAAACCTCCATTTTCAGGTATTAAATCCATAATTTAACAAGATAATAACATAAATTGAGTCCATGAATGCTTACCTGAAAAATCCCTTCCATTTCCTCCTAAAAATCGCCTAAATTACCTCTTTGTTCTAAGCCTCAATGTTTAACAACATTCTTAAATTCGAACCCTTAATTTCCTTAATCGCTGACGCCATTTTCGCTTCTGCGGTCCTAGACTCGCACATGCGAGTCCACTTCTGCGTGATTTCAGTCGCTTCTGCAACTTTTCATTAACTAGCGTCGACCACTTCGGCGTCCAGGTTCTCGCTCCTGCAAGACCGCTTCAGTGGGAAGCTTCCCGCTTCTGCGAGATTCACCCAAAACGCTACGCCCGCTTCTGCGAACAAGGGCGCGAGCCCGCGCCTGCGACAAATGTTCCGCTTCTGCGGTATTCCCCCTGGCTAGCCCCAATACGCATTTGCGACCTCTGTAGCACTTCTGCGGGGCCGCTTCTGCTGTTACCCATCCACAGAAGCGAGACTACCTGCTGCAATCACACTAGCAGTCCCAAAATACCAATATTCTTCCGTTAGACCCTCCGAAAACATCCCGAGGCCCTCGGAACCTCAACCAAAAATACCAATCCACTCTAAATTATTATACAAACTTGTTCCAATCATAAGAACACACCCTCAAACATACGAATCATCAAATTAAGGCTGGTTCAAGCCTAAGGTTTAACCAAAACTTCCAAAATCTACATTCTATGAAAAACCCGACCAAACGGTGTCCGAATGACCAGAAAATTTGCAGACATATCCAAAATCACCTAACGAAGCTACTGCAATTATCGGAATTCCATTTCGAATCTCGGATCAAAATCTCACCTATCGATCAGATTTCGCCAAAATTCCAACTTTGCCAATTCAAGCCTATTTCTACACCAGACCTCCAAATTCAATTCCGATCGCTCCTCTAAGTCACAAATCACCTCCCGAAACTAACCAAATCATCAGAATTCGATTCCGAGCCCTCTAATCACATAGTCAACTCCAGGTTGACTTTTCATAAACAAGTTTCACCCAAAAAGGCTATATGCCTCATTTTCAACCAGAATCACTCCCAATTCACCCAATAGACTCTAACACATATATAGAAACACAAAACAAATAAATTAAGGGGGTAACGGGGTGGTAACTCTCGTGACGACAGGCCGGGTCATCACTGGAATACTGGATGAACACTAGACAAGCTGGGCGGCAAGTCAAACGCATATGCCACCTCCCCAATCCTCCTAAGTATCTCAAAAGGACCAACGAACCTGGGACTCGGTTTACCCTTCTTCCCAAACCGCATAACTCTCAAACTCTACCGTCCGCATAACTCTTTTGGCGTGACTGTGCTACGCGAAGTCTCTCCTGAATCAACTTCACTTTATCCAAAGCATCCTGAACTAACTCAGTCCATATCAATGTATCCTCACAAGGCTCAAACCATCCCACGAGAGATCTACACCGTCTACCATACAACGCCTCATACGGGGCCATCTGAATACTTGACTGATAACTGTTGTTGTAGGCAAACTCTGCAAGTGGCAAAAACTCATCCCATGAACCTCCAAAATTAATCACATAGGCACGCAACATATCTTCAAAGATCTGAATAGTGCACTCAGACTGTCCGTCTGTCTGAGGATAAAATGTTGTGCTCAACTCAACCTGCGTACCCAACTCCCACTGGAATGCCCTCCAGAACTGAGAAGTGAACTGAGTGCCTCTGTCTAATATGATAGACACTAGGACCCCATGCAATCTGACAGTCTCCCGAATAAAGAACACCGCTAACCGCTCCGATGAGTATGTAGTACATATTGGAATGAAATGCATGGATTTGGTCAGCCGATCAACAATCACCCACACCTGAATCAAACTTCCTCGAAGTCTGAGGGAGCCCAGTCACAAAGTCCATGGTAATTCGCTCACATTTCCACTCAGGAATAACAATACTCTGAAGAACACCGCCCGGTCTCTGATGCTCATACTTGACCTGCTGGCAGTTGAGACATCTGGCTACATGCCTAACAATATCCATCTTATCTTTCTCCACCAGTAATGCTGCCTCAAGTCCTAGTACATCTTTGCGGCACCCGGATTAATGGAGTACCGCGAGCTGTGAGCCTCCTCTAATATCAACTCTCGAAGGCCATCTACATTGGGCACACAGATACGGCTTTGCATCCTCAGAACACCATCACTACCAATGGTCACATCGCTGACATCATCATGTAGAACTCTATCCTTAAGGACAAGAAAATGTGGATCATCATACTGACGCTTTCTGATGCGATCGTATAAAGAAGTCCGACAAACAACACAAGCCAACACTCGGTTCGGCTCAAAAATATCCAACCTCACTAGCTGGTTGGCCAAAGCCTGAACATCATATGCAAAGGGCCTCTCCCCAACTGGAATATAAGCTAAGCTGCCCATACTGACCGCCTTTCGGCTCAAAGCATCGACCATAACATTGGCCTTCCCCGATGATACAATATAGTGATGTTATAATCCTTAAGCAACTCTAGCCACCTCTGCTGTCTCAAATTAAGGTCCTTCTGTTTAAACAGATGCTGAAGGCTGCGATGATTGGTATACACCTCACAACACTACTGAAAAGTTAGTCTACGATAACGGTTGAATAACCGTTCCCACAGACTGTCAAACCGTTGCCATAGGGATATTGGAACGGTTTAAAGACTGTCACATCAGCCGGCGTACCCATAGGTCTACTGGAATGGTTCTTGCAACGGTTTTCATCGTCATGACAATAGATACATCTACCGCAACGATTTTCCCCTTCTCTATTGGAACGGTTATTATTTTCAATTGGAACGGTTCAAAACCGTTACTGTAGTGTTTATACAACGGTTTTTTATCGTTACCATATTATTTAAAGCAACATTTTATAAGCTACTGCTACGGTTATGTTGGATATAGCCACGGTTTCTTTAGGCTATTGTAACGGTTATATTTGTATTTGGAACGGTTTGTGGGACCTATTGCAACAGTTTATATTGTCTACTGGAACGCTATTTTTGTCCTATTACAACGGTTCTGGTTGTCTATTGTATCAATTCAATTAAAACCAAAATGTAGCATCTGTTATAAATATTTATACATATAATAAATTATAAACTAACATTTAAATACATCATAAAATAAAGCTATTAATAATACAAAATATCCATAAAGCTAAATATTCTACCCATGAGTGCATAAGTTTAGTACATTTCAAGAGAGTAAATAAGTTTCAACCATCATGTAAGTAACAAAAGATTCCTAGAATATTCATCTATAATAATACAAAATTCATTTCAAGTAAGGTCTAATTCTTTATAGTCTTCATCATCCATTTCTTGATCTACTCCACCTACAAACTACAAAAGAGAATAAATAAAGTTATTACCCTTCAACATAATCCAGTCTAAGAATACTCAAGAAAATACAAGAAGAAGAAGAAGAAGAAGAAGAATAGTTGCAATAATATTAAGAAAATATAACAAGTTACTACCAATAAGAAAGATAATCAATCGCGGAGAATTGTTAACAAGCAATTAGTTCCCAACAAAATGGAGCTAATTAGGAGCACTGGATATAATTATCCCTCTGAGTTGAGAGAAAGAATTAAAGTAGAAGAAGATATATGGAGAAATGCAAATTCTGGGGCAGGTTTTTTGGTGGTTTTCAAGATTATGATGGTTGTTTCATGCAAGATTTTAATTTGCTCCCTCTGGATTCTTCTGCTCATTTTGATGCAGATAATTGCCTTACCAACTAATTCAGCTTCAGAGCAGTAGTCGACCATGTGCGCATAAATTTTTGACCGATCAAGCATTCAAAAGAGAGGGAAACAACACTCCTTTGCATTGTCCCTCAATCCGTAACAGTAATACAGAGGTGAACACATAAACCAGTCGTTAGAACAACCTATAATGAACGATATAGAAATACAGATTTATACAGATTTCCGATTAAACCACATGACTATATTCATCCTTGAAACTTTATTTACTTTTTACGTTCATAGTAATATAACAGCATATCAACAAACATTTCCAAACAGCTGAAAATCCTTATTACAAGAGACTGGAGTTCCATGAAGTGCTTATTGTGTACTGATGGTGAAAGAGTTCCACAAACATAAAAGCATGAAAGTGACTAGGAATTTTATTAGCTTTTAGTATTAGCCTCCTTTGGGATGTCATTTATGGATCAACTTCAACGCTGCTACAATCACTGCTTTTAGAGAGGAATTTAATTTATTGGTGTTAGCCTAATGACTATTTGTTTTAACTTTCCAACATTTCTTGTTACTATGGGTTATTAAAATTTAACTTAATTATTTGTCTTCTAATTGCTTAAGCCAATTCTCTGATTATTATTCCCTTTTCTTTCTGACTAACTAAGTGTATTGAGTTTATTAAGAGCTATATATGTTGTATATATACATACAAGAATAATGTTATATTACCCTTTAATTTACAATTATTTCACATAGTTGGATAAAAGCATGTTTTTGTTTATCACTCAATTTCTCTGTAAGTGCTGCAATTGGATTTATCATTCCTTTCAAGAAATCCTTCACCCACTTCCAGTTCATGTCTTCTAAATTAAACATAGAAGAGAAATATTTCTGAATTTCTAAAATGTGAAAAAAAAGAGAAAACTAGACAAAATGCCATGCTCCAATACATACCTTGTGAAAAAGTATTTACAAATGCCAAATATTTATCATGAAGCTCAATCAATTTCTGAACCAAAACCGGAAACTTCATAAGTAAGTTCACCACCAAACACATATTCAAGGATCAGATAACAGATTTACTAAGGGATTACCTGTTCCTGCAAACCAACCACATCTCTCTTCTCTACCTGTTGAAAAATAGTAGATGATCAGAAAGAATGCAAGACATTGAGCCATTTCTGTTAAAGGTATTCACAAAGAATCACGAGTCTCATCTTTTATAGAATGATCCACAAATGTGATCAAAACAACCAACTGACCATAACTATGACATTGTTCTAACCAAAAGAAAGGGGAAAATTTAAATACATTTAAAAACGATCCATGACAAAATTATTTGTTGGTTCCCTAGAAGGGGGGAAAAGGTGCAAATACATTTAATAAATTACTTTTTCATAATCAGTGTTTAGTCATCACGAGAATTTTTGTTTTAAACAAATATCCACACATTTCTTAATTAGAGTGATAAACTTGAATCTACTATTCAATGATCACTCATTAAACAATCAAAAAATATGCACATTATGAGAACAATCTCACTCAAATATCCAATGAGTTATGAATCGTGCGTAAAAGACCCAAGAACATGATAGAGACTTGAAAAGTCATCTTAGATTTAACTTTTATAATGTAACTGACAACCCATTGAGTAGAGTGAAGATGACTGTAATTTATATGTCTGAAATGTATGATGGCATTTTCAATTTAGTTAGGATTAAGTACAAAGGAAGGAAAACAAACAGATCGTGCATCAGGAAGGAGCTTCACTAAAGTCGCTCAAGTGCCATTGGTAACTCAAGGTAGAATAACCCCACTACATTGGAATTTTTCAGCAGCACTTGTCAAAGAACTAGGTTTAGATTCAAAAACTACTCATTAAGCAAAATTTCTCTTGAATATAGCAAATCATTCTTGAGTCAAATTTACAAAGACTACTTCGGGTTCTAAGGTTCAATCAAGAATATTAATTGTGTAAAATAACTATCATTGTGCCTAACACTTAAAAGGGAATGGAGTAATTAAATATATTAATATTCAAAAGAAACAATAATTTATTTGGCTTGAATCTATCGAAACACCACCAGAAATATGCCAAAAACTTCTCTTCACATATGTGTATACTGAAAGAAACCAAGTTTAACAACGGGGTTATCAACCGAGCTTTAATGCAAGCTTAAAAAGTTGAAATTTGATATCAGGTGGAAAAAAGTAGATAATATTTCAAGAGTCTGTTAGCAATTTATATCTTATTATCAACATCCAATCACACAAGCAGAGATTGAGAAAGGAAAAATCAAGTACTCCAACAAGACCAACACAATTTCACAGCAACTGGAATAATGTTAAGTTCTTATTAAAAAATGGAAAAATTTTTTATTTTTAACTGATCTAGAATACATGATGTTCCTAACATCTGTACAGAAAACTGACTCGCCCATCCATTCAGAATCATTCTCTAACATCGATGAGGTGAGGAGATGTAAAAATCCCAGTATGAAAGCCACAGTTGAGCAATATAGACTCTGTGAAAATGCAAGTTGAACCCTTCATGACATGCATAACAGAAAACAATGAGAGATAGAAACCATTAGTAAACAAGTTGATATTACATGCGTTTTCTGTGATCCTATGGAATATCAAAAGCAAAACTTTTGGAAGAACGCTTCAAACACTACTAAAAATAGAAATTAGCACAAAATAGACTATATATCTTTTCTGCATTAATATTATGCCACAAGCATCCTTTATATTTCCAAAAGTAATCAGTATATTTGCCGATATTTCATTTTTACAATCTTAGAGCAGTATCACTAATCTGATAAAGAGTACTTTTAGGTAAAAGTTGCTATAGCACTTAAATTTGACTTGCAGCAACAACCAATGTTAATTTTTCAACTGATCCAATGATTTGAATGGGCATAAAGGGTAAGCTTAAGATAGCTGACACATATAGTTTACAATTTTATAGGCATTTGATAACATGGATTACATTAAGAAAATTGGAAATCCTTTCCAAGGGAAAAACTAATAAAAGAATAAAACAAAAAGAAACAAATAAAAGACTGAAAAAAGAGTAAATAGGATTATACTTGTTAAATGAACAAACGACCTTCAAACAAATAACTAGAGAAAAGCTAAGAAAATAAAATACTGGAACATAATACTCGAACTTCGACGATGCAAAATATTTATTTCAAAGCTGTTGGAGATATGCAAACATTTATGAACGAGATATCAACAAGGTCTAATAGTACACTATGACATGTTAGGCAAACCCCAATTACTCAAAATCCAAAATTCCAATCAAGACTAGGTGACACAATTCAAACTTGCCTATAAAAGAAATGGCAGCCCAGTACACAAAGCATCTTGCATTCAAGCAGGGTTCGGGGAAGGGCCGCACTCTTTGGGGTGTGATATAAATGGCCTATCCTAATACACGTACAAGTGGCTGCTTTCACTACTCGAACCCCTGACCTATAGGTCACACGGAGACAACTTTAAAGTTGTTCCAACGCTCCCCTTCATATTAGAGCATGCATAACTCATTACCTTTCCTTTGGTACCTGCAACATGGATAACCTTCATCTTCTTAATCGGCTCTTCTAGCTCCAGCATCTTCATATAGTCAAGCTTTTGATACCCAAAAAAAGATGTTAACTAGAAATCTCTGAACAATAATAATAAAAAGGCACAAACGGGAAAATTAAAATAAGAAGAATAGCGATGCTCTAATGTAGATATGATGTTAACTAGAAATCTCTGGACAAAAATCATCAAAAGGCACAAACAGGAAATTTAAAATAAGAAGAATAGCAATGTGACAACCCAATGGGGTCATCACTTGTTTCCTCATTTGTTCTAAACTTCCGAGGCCTTGAAAACCTCATCCTATGTTACCTCGATTTACGTGCACGATCCGGGTATGTAGCCGGAAAGATTTTGTGATAGAAAATATGAATTCTATGAAGAATTTGGAGAAAAATGATATTAATATTGATATAGTTGACTTCGGTCAACATTTTTGGTAAACGGACCCGGACCCGAGATCGGACGGTCCCGGAAGGTCCGTAGGAAAATATGGGACTTGGACATGCGTCCGGAGTCGAATTCTGAGGCCTAGAGCCCAAGTTATGAATTTTTCTCTGAAATTATTTTTGCTGTAATTAATAAAGGAAAATGAATTAAATGACCTTGGTATTGGGCTCGTATTTTGGTTCCGACGCCCGGTACAAGTCTTAGATATTATATATGTGCTTTCTGCAAAGTTTGGTGGCATTCGGATGTCATTTGATATGTTTTGGACCTTGAGTTCCAAGTTTGAAAGTTTGAAAACCAATAGTATGAAAATCATGAACTTGGGGCTTGATTTGATGAAAACGATGTTATATTGGCGATGTGATCGCACGAAAAAGTTTGTAATATGTTTTTGATGTTGTGTACATGTTTGGTTGGGAGCCCGGGGGGCTCGGGTAAAGATTTGATAGATCGTTGGATCAATTTTTGAATTTTAACACTGCTGGTTTTTTCACCCAGCTGTTGGCTTCGCAATTGCGAAGATTTTCTCGCAATTGCGAGATGTCCCCAGGCTGGCCTTGGTTCGCAAATGCGAACCAATCTTTGCAAATGCGAAGATGGTAGGGGAGTGAAGGGGTTCGCAAATGCGAACAATACCTCGCAAATGCGAGGCCTTCAGAAAAAGGCCTAGCTTCGCAAATGCGACTAAAATGTCGCAAATGCGAAGGCCCCAGCAGTCAGCTCAGTTCGCAAATGCGTACTTAATGTCGCAAATGCAATGCTGACAGTCCCCAAGCCTGCTATGTTCGCAAATGTGAACAAAAGTTCGTATTTGCGATACCCGCAGTTGTGCAATTTTATACTTAAACGAATTTTAAAGCTCATTCTTCATTCTTTCAAAAACCCTCACACCACACACGAGCTCTCAAGGCCAAATTCACTCCAAAGCAATTGTAAGTCACTTTTTACTTAATTCTTTCAATTCCTAACAACATTAAACATGTTTTTCAATAAGAATCAAAGGTTTTCATGATAGAAATCCATGTTTTTGGGTAGAACCTAGGTTTTTATGAATTGGGCAATTGGACCTCGAATTGAGGTCTGATTTTGAAACAAATCATATAATTGAACTCGTGGGAGAATGGGTAACCGGATTTTGGTCCGAACCCTGAGTTACGACCACGTGGGGCCAGGGGCATTTTGGGAAATTTCGGGGTAAACTTTGAGAAACCCATTTTTTAGCATCCAAAACAAGTTAATTAGTGATTATTAATGTAATGGAACCAATTGTGATTAGATTCGAGCTAGTTGAAAGCGGAATTTCGGGGAAAAGCTATAATTGAAGCATAATTTGGACTTCAAGGCTAGAGGTAAGTGTTTGTTCTATCCTAGCTTGAGGGAATAGGATTATGTGCTATGTGCTATGTGATCGAGTGCGGTGTATGGGCTGTGGTGACGAGCATCCATACACTGGAGTCTTGCATGACCGTGAGTCGTTGTTAATACTTGTTGTGAGACATATTTAAAGACAAATTGTTGAACCCTTGTCGGGTTGTAGAATTGTTATTGTTCTCCCTTGCCGAGACTTGTTGTGAAGTGAGATATTGATTGCCCTTGCCGGGATTTAGTTGTGATGATTATTGTGTCCCATGCCAGGACGGTTCATGATTTATTGTTTTCCTTCTCTGCCCTTAACTGTGATTGTTATTTGGGTGAGGAAGAGTGATAATGTACGAAGGGTGATGCCGTGCTTTTATTTATTGATTATGCACGAAGGTTAATGCCGTGCCTTGTTATTGATTATGCACGAAGGTTAATGTCGTGCCATGTTATTGATTATGCACGAAGGTTAATGTCGTGCCATGCTATTGATTATGCACAAAGGATCATGTTGTGCCTTGTTATTAAACCATGTACAAAGGATCATGCCGTACCATGGATGTGAGGATGAGAGTAAAAGCACGAAGGGTGATGCCGTGCACTTTATTTACTTGTTTGGTGAGGATGAGAGTAAAAGCACGAAGGGTGGTGCCATGCACTTTATTTGCTTATTTGGTGAGGATGAGAGTAAAAGCACGAAGGGTGATGCCATGCAACTATTTGCCATTCCTTGACTTGATATTACCTGTTTTCCATTATACTTTGTTTTCCTGTGGACTTATTAACTGTTGTTAATTGTTGAGTTCTTCTGAGATATTCCTTGTTGAGTTGTTACTTGATTATTTTCTCGTTATCTTGTGGTGTATATATATATAGAGAACTGCACAGGTTTATGTGGGTGTCTGGTCCTAGGCTTGTCACTACATCGCCGGGATAGGCCATGCACTTACCAACACATGGGGTCGGTTGTGCTGATACTGCACTTCTGTGTGTTTTTGCACAGGTCCAAGTTTCAATTAGGAGCAGCAGTAGTAGATTTTGGCGTGGGAGTTGATCATATTTGAGACCGAGGTAGCCTGCAGGCGTCCGCAGGCCCGGCGTCTCTTCCTTTTATTTATGTTATTAGCTGTAGTCTCCTTGTTCCGAGACAAACAAATTATGTTATATTTCTTTCAGACCTTTATGTGTAGTGTTCATGTAGTAGTTCGTGAGTTGGTGACTCCAAGTCTTGGGTAGAGGGTTTCAGTACTGATTTACCTTAACACTGCTTATCTCTATTTTGATAAAGTCTTCCGCACTTATTTAATTAAGGTTACAATTTTGTTGATAAATTGAGTATGAAATATTGCTAAAAACAGGATAGTGTGAATGAAGTGGCTTGCCTAGCTACCACGAGTAGGCGCCATCACGATCCCGATGTTGGGGGAAAAATCCGGATTGTGACAAGTTGGTATCAGAGCTCTAGGTTACATAGGTCTCATCACTCATGAACAAGCTTAGTAGAGTTTGAGGAGTAGGTACGGAGACTTCTGTACTTGTCCTTCAGAGTCTATTGAGTTAGGTAAAAGTTTCTCATTTGTTCTTTCTTATCGTGCGAATTCGTTCTTCAAAATGTTAAGTTGAATTTCCACTCTCGTCTTCCCACGAATGGCGAAGACGCGTACCGCTTATCCAGCCGAACAATGACACGAGCTGGTGATAGATCAACTATGGCTTCAAAAGTCTTACGGAGGACGGATAGGTTTCACCAAACTCTTCGCTACCACCTTCAGCGGTGCATCTTTTGAGGACCCGCGGGATTGTGCTTGACCGTTGTTGTGAGGAATTACAGAACGTGGGAATAGTCGAATGCGAGGGGGTTGGTTTTATTGTGCTTCGGATGGCAGACAGAAGTAATGGGAAGATAATGTATTTACCACACCAGTTGTGGTTCCGACGGAAGATGCAATTATATCAGGAAATCAGCTAATGCATCGTGTGGGGTTTCAATGGACCCTGACGTCCGGTGGATTTGTTGGAGTTGTGAAGGACAAATATTGCGAACTATTGGGATGCATATATATACGGTAGGGAAAGGTCCTCAAAATAACTTATACATATTAAGGTTGGTTCCTTTCATGGTGTAAGAATCGCCCCAGAGAATAATGAAGGGTATGTGAGTAAACGGGGTAGCTCAGCAGTGTTAAGCCAACATAGCAAAAGAGGAAATTGGCCGTCGATGTTTGTGGCGAGTCCACGAAGTGGGCAAGCCGGCCAACGTAATGCTGGTTACTAAACACTATTTTAAGAAGATGTTCGGAAGACGTCACCCCCCAGATTCTCTGCAATATGTAGTATATGCGATCTGAACGGTTGTACCAGGTCACAATGACTGTGTCCGAATATGTATATTGTCATGAGCAATAAGTTAACTTAGCCTTAAAGGAATTGCTGTGAATGTGGAGTTTTGTAGAAATGTAATTTTAGGAAAGCACTCAGGCTACACGCTCTATTGCAGTTAATATTTATCCTACATGGCCAGCCAAATGTAGAGGTCGGGATGTTAGAGGTGGAGGTGAAAATCCTAGAGGTGGAGACCCAACCATTGATATAATTTTTATGATATGAGGGAGGTCACTACACCAGATGTGGTCATCACACGTATAATTCAGATTGTTATAGACAGAATAATTTTCCCTTAATTTGATTTGGTTTTTGAAAGAAAATTTAGGCGAGTCCTTTTAACATGCTCCATTCATGAGCGAGCATCGTAACCATCAAATCTGCTTATGGAAATACTCACGTTGGGATATTACATGAGGATAGACATCCCTATTATTAGGTGTTAGTCACTAAAATATCCATGAGGCTAAGAGTGACGTAATATTACTTATTACAGTGGGTTTTGATATAATTCTCGGAATAACTAATTTTAATCGTTAATTGTGCGCCCTATCGGTATGAGGGTTCATTTTATGTCTTGATTATCTTTGACGGACAATTATTGAAAGGAAGAAAGAAAGAAAATGAAAAATTTCATATGATATAATGTGCAAGCACTGTGATTCAGAGTTGAGGATGAGATCCTCCAATTTTTGGCATAATGTGAAATATTTCTAAGCCGAGCTTCAAGCTGCGGTGGATATCATATGAGGACTAGGTCCTGGTAGTAAGAGTTTATGTGTTTAAAATTCTTCTTTTATAAAATTAATATTTTTGTATTACATTTTTAAAAAAGAGTCATGCCTGTTAGGACTATTTGACCATTTTTTTTTGTATAGTTCCTATTCATATCTAGCCATCTGTATTTTGAAACCGTTGAGGTTAGCCTTTGAGACGAGAACCCAGGTGTAGATAAATATGACTCATCAATTCGAAAAAGTAATCACGGGGTCTCCATACCTCATTCTGAGTAATGTGGGAGCTTTGGAATAAGGTATTTGATAACATGTAGTTAATTGGCAATGTTGTAATTTAGGGACGACCCTTATGGCCAAAGTCATGGTTATGTGTATAAGTACGTGGTGTTCATGCCCTAGTTAGACTGGCTCGTGATAGTACCCATGGATAACGTATTGTTATGCTCCCGCAGTTAGGAAGAGCATACGCAGCATCTCAGAGTGGCTCTCCAGACTTTGGAAAGATAATCAGCTATATGCCAAATTTCCAAAATGTGAGTTTTGGTTGAGTTCGGTGGCTTTTCTGGGCCACATTGTATTAGTGGAAGGTATTCAGGTGGACCCAAAGAAGATTGAGGCAGTCCAGAATTGGCCTCGACCAGCTTCAGTGACCGAGATTCGGAGTTTCTTGGGATTAGCAGGTTATTACCGTCGGATCATAGAGGGGTTCTCTTCTATTGCGGCCCCGATGACCAGGTTGACCCGGAATGGTGCCCAGTTCAAGTGGTCAGATGAGTGTGAGGCGAGCTTTCAGAAGCTCAAGACAGCTCTAACTACGACACCAGTGTTGGTACTACATACAGGTGCAGGGCCTTATACAGCTTATTGTGACGCATCTCGTACAGGGCTTGGAGCGGTATTGATGCGGGATGGTAAGGTTATTGCTTATGCTTCGAGACAGCTAAAAATACATGAGA
The DNA here is from genome assembly GCA_032618575.1 of Nicotiana noctiflora. NCBI lineage: Eukaryota > Viridiplantae > Streptophyta > Magnoliopsida > Solanales > Solanaceae > Nicotiana > Nicotiana noctiflora. The sequence continues at coordinate 191,901 of JASVEL010013053.1, forward strand.
AGAATTATCCAGTTCATGATCTTGAGTTAGCAGCAGTGGTTCATGCCTTAAAGATCTGGAGGCATTATCTATATGGTGTGACATGTGAGGTGTACACTAATCACAAAAGCCTACGGTACTTGTTCAAGCAAAAAGAGTTGAATCTACGACAGCGGAGATGGTTAGAGTTGCTAAAAGACTATGATGATACTATCTTATATCACCCAGGTAAGGCCAATGTGGTGGCCGATGCATTGAGTAAAAAGTCTGCCAGCATGGGTAGTCTTGCATTCATTCCGATCAATCAGAGACCATTTGCTCTAGATGTCCAGGCCTTAGCCAACCAGTTCGTGAGATTATACATTTCTGAGCCTAGCAGGGTGTTAGCCTGCACGGTCGCTCGTTCTTCTCTATTAGAGCGTATCCGTGAGAGGCAATCTGATGATCCTCATTTGCATGACTTGAAAGATACAGTACAGCGGGGAGGTACCACGGAGGTAAATCTAGATGATGAATGGGTTATTGAGATTGCAGGGTCGAGTTTACGTGCCCAATGTTGAAAGGATTTGGGAGTTGATCTTAGCGGAGGCCCACAGTTCGCGGTATTCTATTCACCCAGGCGCCGCGAAGATGTACCAGGACTTACGGCAGCACTATTGGTGGCGGAGGATGAAGAAAGATATCGTTGCGTATGTCGCTCGGTGTCTAAATTGTCAGTGGGTGAAATATGAGCACCAGAGGCCTGGTGGTGTATTCCAGAAAATCGAAATCCCCGAGTGGAAATGGAAGAGGATCACTATGGACTTCATTACTGGACTTCCTTTGACTCGGAGGAAATTTGATGCTATTTGGGTCATTTTTGATAGGTTGACCAAGTCAGCACACTTTATTCCAGTATCTGTCTCCTACTCATCGGAGAGGTTAGCAGAGATTTACATTAGGGAGATTGTTCGACTTCATGGGGTGTCGGTATCTATTATCTCCGATCGGGGTACTCAGTTTACCTCGCGGTTCTGGAGAGCGGTCCAGCAGGAGTTAGGCACCCAGGTTCAGCTGAGTACAACTTTGCATCCTCAGACGGATGGTCAGTCCGAGAGGACTATTCATATTCTAGAGGACACGCTTCGAGCCTGTGTCGTTGATTTCGGAGACTCGTGGGACCAGTTTCTGCCATTAGCAGAGTTCGCCTACAATAACAGCTACCAGTTTAGCATTCGGATGGCCCCGTATGAGGCATTGTATGGTAGGCGATGTCGATCTCCAGTCGGATGGTTTGAGCCGGGAGAGGCTCGGTTGTTGGGTACAGACTTTGTTCAGGAGGCCTTGGATAAGGTCAAGACTATCCGGGAGAGATTGCATTCGGCTCAGTCCAGACAGAAGACTTATGCGGATCGTAAGGTTCGATATGTAGATTTCATGGTTGGTGAGCGAGTATTGCTTCGAGTGTCGCCTATGAAGGGCGTGATGAGGTTCGGGAAGAAGGGCAAGCTCAGCCCTAGGTATATTTGCCTATTTGAGATTCTAGACCGAGTGGGAGGGGTGGCTTACAGACTAGCTCTGCCGCCTATCTTATCAGCCGTGCATCCAGTTTTTCATGTATCTATGCTTCGGAGATACCACGGCGATCCCACACATGTGTTAGACTTCAATACTGTCCAATTGGACAATGATCTATCCTACGAGAAGGAGCCGGTGTCTATTCTAGACCGGCAGGTTCGACAGTTGAGGTCGAAGATTTATCCTTCTGTGCGTGTTCAGTGGAGAGGTCAGCCTCCTGAGGCATCCACCTGGGAGTCCGAGTTTGATATGCGGAGCCGCTACCCTTATTTGTTCGCCCGACCCAGGTACTTCCTTCTCTTGTCCGTTCGAGGACGAACGGTTGTTTTAGAGGTGGAGGATGTGACGACCCAATGGGGTCATCACTTGTTTCCTCATTTGTTCTACACTTCCGAGGCCTTGAAAACCTCATCCTATGTTGCCTCAATTTACGTGCACGATCCGGGTATGTAGCCGGAAAGATTTTGTGATAGAAAATATGAATTCGATGAAGAATTTGGAGGAAAATGATGTTAATATTGATATAGTTGACTTCGATCAACATTTTTGGTAAACGGACCTGGACCCGAGATCGGACGGTCCCGGAAGGTCCGTAGGAAAATATGGGACTTGGACATGCGTCCGGAGTCGAATTCGGAGGCTTAGAGCCCAAGTTATGAATTTTTCTGTGAAATTGTTTTTGATGTAATTATTAAAGGAAAATGAATTAAATGACCATGGTATCGGGCTAGTATTTTGGTTCCGACGCCTGGTATAAGTCTTAAATATTATATATGTGCTTTCTGCAAAGTTTGGTGGCATTCGGATGTCTTTTGATATGTTTTGGACCTTGAGTTCCAAGTTTGAAAGTTTGAAAACCAAAAGTATGAAAATCATGAACTTGAGGCTTGATTTGATGAAAACGATGATATATTGGCGATGTGATCGCACGAACAAGTTTGTAATGTGTTTTTGATATTGTGTACATGTTTGGTTGGGAGCCCGGGGGGCTCGGTTAAAGATTTGTTAGACCGTTAGATCAATTTCTGAATTTTAACACTGCTGGTTTTTTCACCCAGTTGTTCGCTTCGCAATTGCGAAGATTTTCTCGCAATTGCGAGATGTCCCCAGGCTGGCCTTGTTTCGCAAATGTGAACCAAGTTGGCAGGGGTGTGCAGTGGTTCGCAAATGCAAACTATACCTCGCAAATGCGAGGCCTTCAGTAAATAACACATCTTCGCAAATGCGACTAAAATGTCGCAAATGCGAAGGTCCCAATAATCTAGCCTTGTTCGCAAATGCGAACATAATATCGCAAATGCGATGCTGACAGTCCCCAAGCCTGCTATGTTCGCAATTGAGAACAAACGTTCGCCTTTGCGATACCCGCAGCTGTGCAATTTTATACTTAAACGAATTTTAAAGCTCATTCTTCATTCTTTCAAAAACCCTCACACCACACACGAGCTCTCAAGGCCAAAGTCACTCCAAAGCAATTGTAAGTTACTTTTTACTTAATTCTTTCAATTCCTAACAACATTAAACATGTTTTCCAATAAGAATCAAAGGTTTTCATGGTAGAAATCCATGTTTTTGGGTAGAACCTAGGTTTTTCATGAATTGGGCAATTGGACCTCGAATTGAGGTCCGATTTTGAAACAAATCATATAATTGAACTCGTGGGGGAATGGGTAACCGGATTTTGGTCCGAACCCCGAGTTCTGACCATGTGGGGCCATGGGCTTTTTGGGAAATTTTGGGGTAAACTTTGAGAAAACCATTTTTTAGCATCCAAACCAAGTTAATTAGTGATTATTAATGTAATGGAACCAATTATGATTAGATTCGAGCTAGTTGAAAGCAGAATTTTAGGGAAAAAGCTATAATTGAAGCATAATTTGGAGTTCAAGGCTAGAGGTAAGTGTTTGTTCTATCCTGGCTTGAGGGAATAGGATTATGTGCTATGTGCTATGTGATCGAGTGCGGTGTATGGGCTATGGTGACGAGCATCCATACACTGGCATCTTGCATGACCGTGAGTCGTTGTTAATACTTGTTGTGAGACATTATAAGGATAAATTGTTGAACCATTGCCGGGTTGTAGAATTGTTATTGTTCTCCCTTGCCGGGACTTGTTGTGAAGTGACATATTGATTGCCCTTGCCGGGATCGTATTGTGATGATTGTTGTGTCCCTTGCCGGGACAGTTTCTGATTATTGTTTTCATTCTTTGCCCTTAATAGTGATTGTTATTTGGGTGAGGAAGAGTGATAATGCACGAAGGGTAATGCCGTGCCTTGTTTACTAATTATGCACGAAGTTTAATGCCGTGCCTTGTTATTGATTATGCACGAAGGTTAACGCCGTACCATGTTATTGATTATGCACGAAGGTTAATGCCGTGCCATGTTATTGATTATGCACGAAGGATCATGCTGTGCCTTGTTATTGAACCATGTACGAAGGATCATGCCGTACCATGGATGTGAGGATGAGAGTAAAAGCACGAAGGGTGATGCCGTGCACTTTATTTGCTTGTTTGGTGAGGATGAGAGTAAAAGCACGAAGGGTGATGCCGTGCACTTTATTTGCTTATTTGGTGAGGATGAGAGTAAAAGCACGAAGGGTGATGCCGTGCAACTATTTGCCATTCCTTGACTTGATATTACCTGTTTTCCATTATACTTTATTTTCCTTGTGGACTTATTAACTGTTGTTAATTGTTGAGTTCTTCTGTGATATTCCTTATTGCGTTGTTACTTGATTATTTCTCGTTATCTTGTGGTATACATATATATATATATAGAACTGCACAGGTTTATGGGGGTGTACGGTCCTAGGCTTGTCACTACTTCGCCGGGATAGGCCAGGCACTTACCAGCACATGGGGTCGGTTGTGCTTATACTGCACTTCTGTGCGTTTTTGCACAGGTCCAGGTTTCGATCAGGAGCAGCAGCAGTAGATTTTGGCGTGGGAGTTGATCATATTTGAGACTGAGGTAGCTTGCAGGTGTCCGTAGGCCCGGCGTCTCTTCCTTTTATTTATTCCATTAGTTGTAGTCTCCTTGTTCCGAGACAAACAGATTATGTTATATTTCTTTCGGACCTTTATGTGTAGTATTCATGTAGTAGTTCGTGAGTTGGTGACTCCAAGTCTTGGGTATAGGGTTTCAGTATTGATTTACCTTAACACTGCTTATCTCTATTTTGATAAAGTCTTCCGCACTTATTTAATTAAGGTTACGATTTTGTTGATAAATTGAGTAGGAAATATTGCTAAAAATAGGATAGTGTGAATGAAATGGCTTGCCTAGCTACCACGAGTAGGCGCCATCACGATCCCGATGTTGGGGGAAAAATTCGGGTCGTGACAAGTAAGATGCTTTAACGTGCAATAAATCGCTTGTCTTACAAACAATGTAGGATGTGGAACACAATACAATATAGCATTCATCTCCCTTCTTAATGGTATAATTGTCTAGCTCATCGATATTATCACTTTTTCACTTGGTTTACAATAACTTTGTACTTGATGCGTTGTGCAACAGCATAAGGGCAATTGAATTATTAAATTATAGATAGATATGTTAAACTCAACATACGATAAACTCACACGATCCTCATATTAAATTGAATTTCACTTATAAAAAGCAAAAATCAAATCAGAACCAAGAAGCGAAAGTGTATTTTTATGGATTCTTCTTTCTTTGAAACTCGATTCCTAACTAACACAAAATACTAGTAAAAATCAGATCTCCGTGACTCTCTCGATTTTGGTAACAAAAGTAGTAAAAAATGATATAGTAATGGTAACAAAAATAGTAAAAAGGACCAAAAGAATGGAGAAAATTACCAGGCTATGGTGATTTTGGGCTTCTCTGCTTCGAGCACAAATCTGATTTTAGAATTTGGGGATTTGGAGAAGGCTAGCAACTGTCCTTGATGAAGTGGATATCTGAGTTCATTGGATTTGTAACCGGCAAACCTTCGAAAAAGTGCCGGAAAGACCGACGAAAAATGGTGAATGGCGACATGTTTTAGGCTTTGGAAACTTTAGGGTTTGATGATTTTGGTGGTCAAATGAAGATATATTTGCATAGATATATAGAAAGTGAAAGTGACAAAGTAAATCTGAAACTGGACTAAGAAAAGATTTAGTAAATCTGAAACTCGGCCATTAATGGAGTTTGAATTAATGAAGATTGGCAAGAAAAGAGTTCAGAGAGGGGAGTTTGGATGTTTTCGATACAGTACATGGAGTTTAGGTTTATTTTACTTACTTTATTAAATTAGTTCAAAAAATATATTTAAAAATACAGTTCACTTGGCGGGCCAATAAATTTTAGCGAAAAAAATGAGGGAAATGAATAATCACTCCCATATAAAGTATTTTGCCAAACCCGTCCCAATATAAATGTCTATTGGGACGGTTTACAAATCTGTTGCTAAACAAATCTCTATGGCAACGGTTTTCTTACAATTGCAACAGTTTAATATATAAAGTGTGCTATATCACCCAATGTTCTATGGTAACGGTTGCAAGCGTTATTGTATCTGCTCTATGGCAACAGTTTGTAAACCGTTGCCAAAATAACTGCTGCGATGATCAGTATATGCCTCGGAAAAAACACCATACAGGTAATGTCTCCAAATCTTCAGAGCGTGAACTATGGCTGATAGCTCCAAATCATGTACGTGGTAGTTCTTCTCATGGGGCTTCATCTGGCGAGAAGCATAAGGAATGACCCAACCCTCCTGCATCAATACATAACCAATGCCCACTCCCGAGGCATCACTAGACACAGTATAAGGATCTGAAGCTGACGGTAGTATCAAGACTGGTGCCGTGGTCAATGCTGTCTTGAGCTTATGAAAGCTCTCCTCACACTCCTCGGACCACACAAAAGGAGCACCCTTCTGTGTCAATCTAGTCAAGGGTGAAGCAATAGAAGAGAATCCCTGAACAAATTGGCGATAATACCCACTACCAATCCCAGGAAACTACGAATCTCAGTAGCTGAGGTCGGTCTAGGCCAACTCTGCATTGCCTCTATCTTCTTCAGATTCACCTGAATACCATCACTGGACAGCATGTGTCCTAAGAATGCCACAGAATCGAGCCAGAACTCACACTTGGAGAACTTGGCAAACAACTTCTCCTCCCGCAACCTTTGTAATACAACTTTAAGTTATTGGGCATGCTCCTCCTGGCTACGGGAGTACACCGGGATATCATCTATGAACACGATCACGAAGGAGTCCAAATATGGCCGGAATACACTGTTCATCAGATGCATGAACGCGGCTGGGGCATTGGCCAGCCCAAAGGACATCACAAGAAACTCATAGTTCCCATACCTCGTCCTGAAGGTTGTCTTCATAATATCAAAATCTCTAATCTTCAGCTGGTGATAGCCTGAACGAAGATCAATCTTCGAGAATAGCCTAACTCTTTGGAGCTGATCAAATAAATCATCAATGCGATGCAGAGGATACTTGTTCTTCACCGTTACTTTGTTCAGCTGCCTATAGTCAATACACATCCTCATCGAACCATCCTTCTTCTTAACAAACAAGACCGGTGCACCCCACGGTGACACACTCGGCCAAATGAACCCCTTATCTAGGAGCTCCTGGAACTGCTTCTTCAATTCTTTCAGCTCAGCTGGTGCCATACGATAAGGGGGTATAGAAATAGGGTGAGTGCCTTGCACCAAATCAATCCCAAAATCAATGTCCCTGTCCGGCAGCATGCCCGGCAGGTCTGAGGGGAATACATCAGGAAAATCCCGCAGAATGAGAACATAATCAATACTGGGAGTCTCAGCTCTGACATCCCGCACAAAAGCCAAATAGGATAGATATTACCCTACTAGGTACATAGTCAGTCGTGCTTCGCCACTCGATCCTCTGAGTGCCCGGCATAGCCAAAGTGACTGGCTTGGCATGATAGTCCAGAATAGCGTGACACGGGGATAGCCAATATATGCCCAAGATAATATCAAAATCAATAATGCTAAGAAGAAATAGGTACACTCAGGTCTCCAGACCCCCAATAGTGACTAGACAGGACCGGTACACGTGGTCCACAACAATGGTATCACCCATCGGGGCAGATACATGCACGGACAATGCAAGACACCCTCGGGTCGTGCCCAAATAAGGAGCAAAATATGTAGATACATAAGAACAAGTAGAACCAGGATCGAACAAAATTGAGGCATCTCTGTGGCAGACTGAAATAATACCTATAATGATAGCATCAGAAGCAACTGCATTAGAACGGCCCTGAAGGGCATATCATCTAGCATGACCACCTAATCGATCTCCTCCTCGAGGGCGACCCCTGGCTGCCTGACCCTCACACCTAGCTAGCGGGGTAGGTGCTGAAGTAGAAGGACCAGAAGATGAATGCTGCCCCCTCTACTGATATGGCCTAGAAACAAAACGGGGACACTCTCTGTGGATGTGCCCAAACACTCTACACTCGAAGCAACTCCCAGGTGCTGAGGGCTGGGACTGATGAGAACCCCTCGCACCGGAGTGTCCAGCAGATGAACTAGATCGGGAAGAACCCTCAACCGATGAGGCATGTGATGAACTCTGTGCTGGTATAGCACTGAGAGATGGCAGGCCCTGGTGCGAACCCTGATAACCTCGGCCAGAAGACGACCCACGATGATCAGAGTGGACCTGCTGTGAAGATCCCAATGAGCGACCTCGGCTCTGCTGACCCTAGCCTCTAGTCTGAGTGTGTAACGACCCGGCCCATCGTTACAAGAATTACTATCCCGTTACTTTGTATTTATAAATTTCCTGCTTTTCTATCGGTGTTAGAGTTTATCGGGTGAGTTAAGAGTGATTCGGGTTGAAAATGAGGCAAATAGCCTTTTTGAAGGGAGCTTGAATATGGAAAGTCAACCTGGAGTTTACTATTTAGTTAGAGGGCTCGAAATCAGATTCTGATGATTTGGTTAGTTCCGGGAGGTGATTTTTGACTCAGGGGAGCAATCGGAATTGAATTTGGAGGTCCGGTGTAGTTCTAGGCTTGAATCCGTGTGAAAATGGTGATTTTGATGTTTATTTCTTTGGTCTAAAGTATCAACTTTAAAACTTTAGGGGTTAGAGTATATTTTTCAGTCACTCTTTTAACTAGGGAAATTATATCACCTCTCCAGAAAAGAATGGGGGAGATACTAGCATAACAAGACAACAAAAGGAATATCCATTTGTAGAGATTTTTCATAGTCCAGAACGAGCAGCTGCTCAGGGAAGGGTTGCTGATCCTAATATTACCGAATATGCTGTCAAGGTTTTACCTTTCAACTATGATGTCAGTGCGTATGGATTTCGTGAGTATTTCAAAAGGCATGGAGTTCGAACATCACATACCAATTAAAAGTTAAGTAGTATCTAGCATGGTATTTCCTCGTTCCAATAAAACGATACGATTTTACCATTTTGGACTACTAGCACTAGCTTTCTTTTAAATTATCCAGCACTAAAGTGAATAGGCACTGTTATTCTTTCATGAATTTTGCTTTTTCCAAATCTTATTCAACAGTAATAGCCATTTGTGACACAAGCTGGTAGAGTGATAAAGAACTTAAATTATGAAAATGAGATTTTGACTTTTGAAAGGCCATTCGAACTTCGATTTCGATAAATTTTATATGCACGAACTTGTGGCGAGTTGAGGAACACGTTGGTATGAATTTTGGAATTTTTCGAGAAGCAGGCTCGGGGTTCGGGTTTTACCAACTTGGTGCATTATCGCGTATTTCGTGTAAATTGAATTGGGTTATGTTTCTTTGAACCGTATTTGATATAATTGTTGTGGTTTGACTAGATTCTATGCACGAGGCGGCAAATTCAAAAGGAAAGGGCATCACGGACGAGTCTACGACCGGCTAGAGGTGAGTAGTTTGTGTATATGGTAGCCTGAGGGTTCGAAACCCCGGCTTAGCACATTGTGACGCTATTAGGGCGTGGCTCGCACCCCGTGGCAGGTGCGGGATTGATTGTGATTGGGGATTGAGACTTGATCCATCCCGGATATGGATAATATACTGTTAGTGATGGAAATACATCGTGTTTGACATATTTGTGGGATGTAAGCCTTGTTTGGGGCCTTGTGCCGACCTGTAGTATCCCTAAGGGATAGTATATATGTGATAGCTATACTTGCTTAATCACTGATCTCAATCCTGGAATTTGAAATCACAATATTGAAATGCTAAGTCATCGGTTTTGTAAAAATTAATAAAGGTTAAAGTATTTTTTCATAAATTATGAACTGCACGCCGCAGTGGTTATTATGATATGAGGATCGGGCTGCACGCCGTAGTGGTATTTGCGCTTGGGCTGTAGGAGTACCTCTGGAGTCAGTACACACCCCCAGTGAGCGTCGTCGACGTTAAATGGATCGGGCTACACGCCGTAGCGGTTATGTGGTTTGCATTGCATCTTAGTCTGTGAATTATCTGTGATAGTGGTAATGTACTGTTGTTGTTGCTAGTTCGTAGGAGGAATCGGACTGTAGTTTAGCTTCATTATGTGGTATTCTGTGGATTTCTTACTTTCAGCTACTTGTATATATTTATTACTCACTGAGTACTTAGTACTGACCCCTACTCCATGCACCTTTGTGTGCAGATTCAGGTACACAAGAGGGATAGATGAGCACTCCAGCTTTTATTAGTATTTATCCGAGTTGCGGAGGTAGCTACTAGCGTTCGCAGGACCGGGCTTCTCTTCTTATTCGAGTTTTCCTTTGTATATACATTATTCATACTTGAGTATTTGGTTTAGATATTGTTATCCGATCATGTTTAGAGGCTCTAGACTCGTGACCCTAGATCTTTGGGTGGTTATTCAGTTTAGTTTTATTGTTGATACTAATATTCAGGTAATTGATTTGAGCTTCATGCTCGGGATGAGAGTGTAAATGGTCGGGCTTGCCTAGAAGTTGAGTCGGGCGCCATCACGATCGGGATTGGGGTCGTGACAAGTTGGTATCAGAGCCTAGGTTACTAGGCCCATGAGTCTTGAGCCGGTTGGTAGAGTCTCGTGAATCGGTACGGGGACGTCTGTGCTTATCCTCTGGAGGCTGCAAACCTTTTAGGAAAAACTTCACGTTTCATGGAATTTTTATCGTGCGTACTTGATTTAGCTTGAGATATAATTTTTGAAATTCCTTCCACACGTCTGTGTACGCATCGAGCGCTCAATAATATGATTGCCTTAATGGCTTGTGATTCCCCGATCGAGGGACGAGATATAATCTCCGTAAGTTCATGTTGGGCCAGTCAGGAGGACTTGAGCCCAGATCTTTGTCTATGACTTGTGCACCCCGGTGCTGATTTTACGAGCTGGTAGTATGAAATTTCGCGTGATCGGTATTGTCCCTAACTGTGGAAATGGCAGCTTAATGATGTATGAGCTGTCAGGTGTTAGATCCTTATTGTAATCTGTTGTGTAGCCCCGAGCTATAGGTGTGGTGAATATTTATCATATCTCTTAGTTGGAGGGTAAAGTGCCTTACGTGTAGAATGAGTTTAGACTCAGGAAGACTAAAGCGATTATGCTATGTGTATCCTGATGGAAGGTGTGTATCCTGGTGGAAGGTGTTGTACTGAAATACTAGGTTGAGGCAAAGTAGGTGGATTCATTCTTAGGTGTAATTGAAAGGTATTTGATATGTGTTATGATGCGAGCAGGTGTAGTGCAGGTTTAGATATAAATTATGATAATATGATTCGTATATTATTGAGATTTAATGTTGTTGAAATACATTGTGATGTTTTGTTGAGTTGTGGATGTATTGTTAGAATGGTTTGGTGATTCTCTGGCAGGTGGATAGGCCAATTTACAAAGGAAACTCTGCCGAAAGTTTTGAAAAATTTGGAACTTAGAAAAATATTTCTGTCACCTGGAGAGTAGGCTTAAATGTTGGGTGTGAATAAATGCAACAATTGCAGAAGAGTTAAGGTCTCTGATGATTTGAGTCTTTGTCAAGCTTGTAAATGACTTGAGTTTAATCTCACGATAACATTGTGGTATCATTCGAGTAAGAATGACATAGGTGGCTAAGAGCACTTTGATGTATGGCTCCGAGCCAAGTTAGGGAGGTTGTTATTGATTAACTCATTGCATTGTTGTGTGCTATGTTGGTTTTATCTCTAAGTATGTTGGGGAAATTCTAGTAAGGGTTATGGTGCTTCGTTGATATGAAGAAATCCTAGGATGATTTGAACTGATGCTGGTAAAGAATGTTCGGTGTATAGGAAAGAAAGATAGCTAAATGCATCTGTATGTAATCATGTTCTACGGTGCCAGAGTTCTAACAAGGCACGAGTGGTTCTGTTCAATAAGATAGTTAAATTATAATTGAATAAGAGTGAATGACGCCCGAAAATGGTTTTGCGGTGTTCAAGATTTTTGCTTGTAACAGTCAGGTGTATTAAGATTGTGTATATGGCTAAAGACGGTAGTTTCTTTAGAAGGGGTCAAGACTTGTGTAATGATATGTGAATAATGGAATTCTATGTATCTGTATTGGAAGGTAATGATACGAATTCAAAAAATCGCGGGAAGTTCATCAAAATAAAATATGGTAAAAGGTGGTACTCTGGTAAACATTTGAGAGAGTATTCGGCGGCCGATGAGCCTTAGACTGTGTGGTCTTGTGTATGAATCTCGCGTGGTAACATGAGTTTGTAAGGCCCCAAAAATGTTTTTCGAGTTATTTAAGATTTCGTCGTGCTAATGTAGGCTACATTGTTTTATCTCGTGTGCAAATAAGGATTCATAATATTATGGATATTAATTAGATATGTTAATAATGGTATAAGTCTTCTTATAAGTGATTTGGGGTCTAAGGAGTGGCCTAAGCCTAATCCAAGATGGAAAATTGCATATTAGACGAAATCTGTAAAAGAGTGCGCACAAGACCTCACTTTGAACGATCATATCTACAGTTATATAAGGAGTTGTCTGAGGATCAACCTATCAAATTAAAGCCCTTTGAGTCTAGTTTCCAACGCAACAAACCGTTCGTCCTTCGAAGGTGTATACAGAAAGTTATGATCATTTTACTCGTCAGGTGTCAGATGCGCGAAGTCCTGCGCGAAGTGCACTTCGCTCACGCAGAATGCTCAGGAAAATGCGCGAAGTCATGCGCGAAGCTTGCAAACTTCGCGCATCTGGGCAACACTTCGCGCACCTGGATAGTTTTAATACCCCAAAGACCGGCCTAGATTGTTCCAAACTCATTTTTGGGGTTATGACTTGCTCTCTCAAGAGGGTTTCATCCCAAACTTCATCCCTATAATCTAAGGTAAGATTTTATAGTTTTTTGAGTAATTTCTACCCCTTAAACACTTATACTAACAAGGATTAATCTTCAAAATCCTTAGATTTTCCTTCTAATTCTTGAATTCTTCAAGAACACCTCAAGTGGAGATTCTTAAAATTCTTACTACAAGAGGTATGTCTATCATCTCCAACTACTCTATGGTGATTTTTATGTAAGATACATACATTAGAACTCATGGGAGGGTGATTGGGAGCCATGGATTCCTAACCTAGGTTATGTTAGTATTGTAGAGGTTGTGAGATGTGTTATTGTGGTATGATTCTTGGTATGGTAGTGTTATGTATGCATGCTTGTGCAAATAGAGTTGTGGGAAGATTGATGAACATAAATAAGTAAAGATAGGGTTAGGAAATGAAGTAATTCTTGAAAAGGGGATTTGAAATCAAGATGCACAACTAGTATTTGATAAAATGCTCAAATGAGCTAGTTTCATGAATATCTTTCTAATATGTGTTTAATTTTGTTATGTCTCATAGTAGATTGGAATTGCTAGAGTTTTTGGAGTGTTGTAGTAACTTAAGGAAAGCTCAATCGAGGTATGTATGGCTAATTTTGATTCTTGTGAAATCGCCTATATGTGTGAAATTTGTTTGGTTCGTGCTAATTTGACAAATTGTGTGAAATTCTTGATGTTGTTGTTGGATATTCAAAGTTGTTGTTGAACTATGAGTGATGTGGTATGGAATATGAATCGAAAGGTAAATGAGAGTTGAATTGGGTAAACAATTGTGAATAATGGTTATGATGGCCTATATGGCACCTTGTGGAAAAGGAACGAAACACTTGAGAATTGGTTTATTGTGGAAAGACATGAAACACTTGAATTGTGGAAAATTGTTGAACATACTTGTGTGAATATTTTTGATTATGGAAATATTGTAACTTGGTTGTGATATTGGCTTGATAAGTAATTGAGAACATGAAACAATGTGCAAGTTGCTTATTTGAACTTGTTGAAATTGTGTGTAGTGCCTTATCTGCTGTTTGAAATTGTTGTGTTTTAAACTGTAAGGCGGGATCGGGTTGCGCGCCGCAACATGAGGAAATAAGGTGTGGGTTGGGGTGATAAGGGTGGCCGAGGTAATAAGGGTGGTCAGGGGTAATAAGGATAAAGCGATCGAAATCGCTATTGAAAATTGATATAAAAATCAATAATGTGAAATTGTGAAAGGAGACAACAGGAGAGTTTGCAACCTGTGGGGCACTGATTGCCCCTTTGTTTGACTACTTGTGGTTTACGTGATTGATTGGTTATGGTTCAATTTGTTGATCTTATAAAGTGCCTTGTGTTGAGAATTATCTGAAATGAGGAAAATGTGGAAAACATGGTTGGCTGGCTTAATTAATTGTTGATGTAATTCAATGGCTTGAGTTTACTTGGGACAAAGTTTGTCCATACATGCCGGTACAATTCAAGTGTACTGACGTCCCTTTTGCCGGGGACGCTACATTCGTGTTATGATTGTAGGTGGATCAGTAGCAGGCACTTCAGCTCATCGGCAGTAGTATTCTTCATCTTCCACTGCCCGTTTTGGTGAGCCCCTTTTCTTCCTCGGGGCCCAGTGTGGCTCATGCCACTCTTGTTTTAGACTTCATTTTGGTTTTGTAAGGTATAGCCGGAGCCTTGTTACCGGCAAGTATGGTATTTCTTTTTGTATCCTAGAGGCTCCGTAGACATGTAAACTGTGGGGTTGTGGCTTATGTATATGAATGTCGGGCGTTGTAAATGTAAATTGTGAACTTGTTAGTAAATCAATCACATGGTTATGTTTATGCATTGTGAAATCAGTAATTATTGGTAAGATATTTGGTTAATGAGTAATAATCGATACAGGGGTAACGCGTGGGATATAAAGGCACCCAGGTCCGCTTGACTGGGGCTACTCGGTCAGGCGCCGGTCATGTCCCTCGTTTTGGGGTGTGACAAACTTGGTATCAGAGCCTAAGATTTTAAAGTGTCCTAGGATGTCTCGGAACTGTGTCTAGTAGTTCTCTTCTTATAGGTGTGTTGTCGACCACATCATATAAGTAGGGGGCTACACGGACATTTAGGAATATTACCCTTCTTCAACATTCCAAATCGTGCGATAAAGCTTGACTATAAGATTGTTTTATAACCCGTGCGTTGAGATTCAAGGTAAGTTTAAATGCTCTTTCGTCTGTTTCATGTAGTGTTGTCATATGTCATGACCAATGGGAAAAGACATGGGTATTATGGAGATTGCACATGTATCTTGTTGAATAAACAGTATGAATATAAATAGTATAAGTATATAGTACTACAAGTATGCTTTATTTGAGGAAAGGATTAAAAGTGATTACCTGCACGAAGAGGCATTGATTTGATAATTGATATGTAAGCTTGAGTAGCACACGTGGTTAGTGCGAGAAGTATATAATTGATCGCAAGGTGTGAAAGAATATTGGTTATATAAGCACGTGATATATGGGAGAAAGACTAAGAGATTAATGGTGAGAGTGTAAGTCTCTCACATGAGTTAAAAAGTTATGAAATGAGACTCAATTGGACCCTAGGTGAGAAGACCCTTGTCTTACAAACATTATAAGGACCCAGAAATGTACGAGGTTGCGTTACACTCATAAAGGATATGCGTGGGGACTTGGAATCCCATACCTACTTGGCTGAATATGAATAGGGAACTTATGAGATCAATACTATGGTGACTTAAATTTTCCTAATAGTCGAGTATATATAAGAGGGATAGATATATGAGGCATATGTTCCTAAAGTTTCTACACTCAAGACTTGTGTCAAGATCCAGGACATTCGCCCCATGTGGGAGAGGGAGGGCCATCGTGAGGCTACTTAAATACAATGAAACAAGAGTGAGACCATGTAGCTATGATATTTGAGTATTTTGGTGAAGACAGGTGTGGTCTAGAAAAGAGATAATGGGTAACATGACTCTCTGCAAGAATATGCTAATGATAGACAACTAGCATCCCAAGAGATTAAGGAATGTAAATTCTTCACGTATGGCAATGTGAATGATAGGGTCAACGATTCTAGAAAATAAGAGTATGTTTGTAAATAGACTTTTACTTGTTAGAAGGACAGGAGAAATGGAACCCAAGGAAGTACCATATGTCAAATGTGAAAGATTGTGAGTACTTGGAATGGGCTAATCATAGATTTGTGATTTAAACAAAGTTTCGGGATACTAAGAAAGCCAGAACGAGTGGGAGAAATAAATGTGTTGCCACAACAACCCAAGATGGTAATTGGGGCTTGATAGAGAGCCTCTAAAGAGTCTTACAAATAGATAAGTGTTGAGTGATGTTCAGACGAACACTCTTTGCTACACATATCCCAATAAGAGTTAAGAGGTGAGCCGGATGAAATACCTAAGGTAATGGACCACGTAATATATGGAAGAGTGCGTGGCTATTCACTAACTAGGAAGAATGAGGTGAGAAGAAATGGGGAGAAAACCTTTAAATTGAGATGGTCATGGTTATCTAAAACAATTTTTGCACCAGAATGGTGGACCCACTTAGGGCACAAGTGTTAATAAAAGTTATAAGGGACTAACCGCAATGCAACCGACTTGGGTGACACTGAATATCAACTAAAGGGTCTAGAGATAGTTCATGTCTACACACAATGGGAAGTGAGATTATCGTTGGTGAAGTTGTGGTACTGTAAAATGATTAAACAAGACATAATGATTTTTCAAGTTCACAGGAGGCAGACAAATGTGTGGGACAATAAAGCTATTAACTATGCACTATCCGCAAAACAGGATGGGAATGAAAGGTTCGAAATAGATTGAAAGAGGATGAACACTCGTGACGGACTAGACATGTTTAGCATGATAAATCTTAAGCCGCAATATCAGGGAACTTTATTGGTAACTATAACATGGGGAATAAGGCGAGTTATTCATCGGAGATAGAATCAGGTGGACTAAGCCTTACACTTAAGAGTAAAACCAAAAGTTGTTGTTGAAGGATTGAGGAGGATTTAAAGTTTCAGAGAATACCCTTCTCGGGCTAGTGACCCTTCCTAAATCATATGCATATAAAGGTTGTTGATATATGTTTTAAGAGGTGTTTAACCGTAAGGAGGGATGGTAGGAATTTTCATTCACGGGGGAAGTAGTGCAGTTTCTTAAATTCTATAATGTACATATGGGGAGAAGAGGTTGGTTAAGAAAAGTTAGAGCACAATATTACCTTACATTTGATGCAATGTCGTGCAAGATAGTGTTATTCGGGGTACGTGTGCAAGTTAGCTAGTGCTATTCATTTGAGATAGGAGGTCATATGAGAAAACTCATTCAGTAATGCCTTTTGTTAAGAATTGTGAAGAGTTAGTAGAAATTGTTCACATGGGATCGTAACCATATCAAGGAAATTATAGTAGAACTTAATTCGTGGAAGGTCTTATGTAAGAGGAATATAATAAAGATGTTCCGCTAATGATGTAAAGTGTTAAGGTGATAGTTATGCCTCCAAGGTTGGTTTGGGGTGTGTGTTGATGCAACACGGAAATGTTATAGAGTATACTTTGAGATAACTCAAGAATCACGAGAAGAATTATCCGACACATGATTTGGATCTCGCGACAGTTGTGTCTGCTTTGAAATATGGCGGTATTATCTTTATGGAGTTCATGTAGATGTGTTTTCAGACCACAAGGGCCTCCAGTATTTGTTCAAGCAGAAGGAACTGAATCTGAAACAGCGGCGGTGGTTAGAATTGCTTAAGGACTATGATATGAACATATTGTACCATCCAGGGAAGGCAAATGTGGTAGCCGACGCTCTTAGTCGAAAATCCATGGGTAGTTTGGCTCATTTGGGTGTGGATCAGAGACTCCTGGCTCGGGAGGTTTACCAATTGGCCAGTTTAGGGGTTCGTATTTTGGCGTCAGACGAGGGGAATGTATTGGTGCATAAAGGAGCAGAATCATCATTGGTTCCGGAAATCAAGGAAAAGCAGTTCATGGATCCAGCATTGGTTCGAGTGAAGGAAGCAGTTATGAATGACAAGACCTCAGCATTTGTACTCAGCAGCGAGGATGGTGTATTACGGTGTCAAGGTAGACTATGTGTTCCGGACATGAACGAACTTCGGGAGAGAGTAATGGCAGAGGCACATATTTCCAGGTATTCTATGCGCCCAGGTTCCACGAAAATGTATCATGATGTCAAGGAAATTTATTGGTGGAATGGTATGAAAAGGGATGTGGCAAGTTTTGTAGCTAAATGTTCGAACTGTCAGCAAGTGAAGGCCGAGCATCAATGGCCTGGTGGATTAACTCAGCTTATAGAAATACCAAGGTGGAAATGGGAGATGATCAATATGGATTTCGTGGTGGGGTTACCTCGCACTCAGCGTAAGTTCGACTCAATATGGGTGATAGTGGATTGACTCACCAAATCAGCTCACTTCCTGCCAGTCAAGTCCACTGATACTGCGGAGCATTATGCAAGATTGTACATCAAGGAGATAGTAAGGCTTCATGGCACTCCACTTTCTATTATCTCGGATCGCGGGGCTCAGTTCACATCTAATTTTTGGAAGACGTGTCAGCAAGGTTTGGGAAATCAGGTGAATCTCAGCACAGCTTTCCGTCCGCAGGCCGACGGTTAGGCCGAGCGGACCATTCAGACGCTTGAAGATATGTTACGGGCTTGTGTCTTAGATTTCAAAGGTAATTGGGATGAACACTTGCCACCGATAGAATTTGCTTACAATAACAGCTATCATGCTAGCATTCAGATGGTCCCGTTTGAGGCATTGTACGGAAGAAGGTGTAGGTCGCCAATCGGGTGATTTGAGGTAGGTGAAGCGGAATTGCTAGGGCCAGATATGGTGTACGAAGCTATGGAAAAAGTTAAGGTTATTCAGGAGAGAATGAAAACTGCACAGATTTGCCAAAAATCCTATGCAGACGTCCGCCGAAGGGATTTGGAGTTTCAAGTCGATGATTGGGTGTTCTTGAGGGTATCTCCTATGAAGGGAGTCATGCGATTCGGAAAGAAAGGGAAATTGAGTCCTAGGTATGTTGGGCCATATCGGATCGTTCAAAGAATCGGGCAAGTTGCTTATAGGCTGGAGTTGCCTCCTGAAATGTCATCAGTGCACCCCGTGTTCCATGTGTCCATGTTGAAGAAAGTGATTGGAGATCCATCCACCATCATGCCGGTCGAGGCTATTGAAGTTAATGAGGATTTGTCATATGAAGAAGTTCCGGTTGCCATCCTTGGTAGGCAAGTTCGTAAGTTGAGAAATAAGGAAGTTGCCTCTGTTAAAGTATTGTGGCGAAGTCAACAAGTTGAGGAGGCCACGTGGGAGGCAGAAAAAGAGATGAAGGAAAAGTACCCCCATTTGTTTGATCAAGCTTAGTAGAAATTAGGCGATCCTTCTACTCCTAGTAACTATTGTCTTGTCCAAGTTGTTTCCCTCTTAGTGTTATTCAAGTTTCCTTCATTTGGTAATGAGTTGTATGTGTTGTTACCTTGGGTCACTTAAACCTTTCTTGATAAATGGACGCCTTATAAAGATTCATGTGCTAAGTAAACAACTAATAGTAAGTGTAGATTGATAATGGTTTGTTTATGTGTACATGGTGTATTGAGACAGTTAAATAAGGTAAGGACTCATTGAATTAGCTAGTTTATGCGCAAATGTAACAATGTGATAGAATATGTGTGATCGTTGACGTAAGGAAGTGTATACAAGCTGTGGAAAGTGCTGTAATTGTGTATTGTTGTTGGATAATGTATTTCGGGTGCTCTCTAACAGGTGGATATGTCCATATTACAAAGAAAACTCTGGCGAAAATTTCGGAAATTTAAGGAGTTAGCCAAATTCGTGGCTATTGATATATTTCATGATGTGAACAAACTGAAGTTACATAAGGAAGGCTAGTGAATGGACCTCAATCCTCATTCGAGGACGAATGATCCTAACGGGGGGAGAATGTAAGGCCCCAAAAATGTTTTTTGAGTTATTTAAGATTTCGTCGTGCTAATGTAGGCTACATTGTTTTATCTCGTGTGCAAATAAGGATTCATAATATTATGGATATTAATTAGATATGTTAATAATGGTATAAGTCTTCTTATAAGTGATTTGGGGTCTAAGGAGAGGCCTAAGCCTAATCCACGATGGAAAATTGCATATTAGACGAAATCTGTAAAAGAGTGCGCACAAGACCTCACTTTGAACGACCATATCTCCAGTTATATAAGGAGTTGTCTGAGGATCAACCTATCAAATTAAAGCCCTTTGAGTCTAGTTTCCAACGCAAGAAACCGTTCGTCCTTCGGAGGTGTATACGGAAAGTTATGATCATTTTACTCGTCAGGTGTCAGATGCGCGAAGTCCTGCGCGAAGTGCACTTCGCGCACACTTCGCGCACCTTAGGCAGAATGCTCAGGAAAATGCGCGAAGTCATGCGCGAAGCTTGCACACTTCGCGCATCTGGGAAACACTTCGCGCACCTGGATAGTTTTAATACCCCAAAGACCGGCCTAGAGTGTTCCAAACTCATTTTTGGGGTTATGACTTGCTCTCTCAAGAGGGTTTCATCCCAAACTTCATCCCTATGATCTAAGGTAAGATTTTATAGTTCTTTGAGTAATTTCTACCCCTTAAACACTTATACTAACAAGGATTAATCTTCAAAATCCTTAGATTTTCCTTCTAATTCTTGAATTCTTCAAGAACACCTCAAGTGGAGATTCTTAAAATTCTTACTACAAGAGGTATGTCTATCATCTCCAACTACTCTATGGTGATTTTTATGTAAGATACATACATTAGAACTCATGGGAGGGTGATTGGGAACCATGGATTCCTAACCTAGGTTATGTTAGTATTGTAGAGGTTGTGAGATGTGTTATTGTGGTATGATTCTTGGTATGGTAGTGTTATGTATGCATGCTTGTGCAAATAGAGTTGTGGGAAGATTGATGAACATAAATAAGTAAAGATAGGGTTAGGAAATGAAGTAATTCTTGAAAAGGGGATTTGAAATCAAGATGCACAACTAGTATTTGATAAAATGCTCAAATGAGCTAGTTTCATGAATATCTTTCTAATATGTGTTTAATTTTGTTATGTCTCATAGTAGATTGGAATTGCTAGAGTTTTTGGAGTGTTGTAGTAACTTAAGGAAAGCTCAATCGAGGTATGTATGGCTAATTTTGATTCTTGTGAAATCGCCTATATGTGTGAAATTTGTTTGGTTCGTGCTAATTTGACAAATTGTGTGAAATTCTTGATGTTGTTGTTGGATATTCAAAGTTGTTGTTGAACTATGAGTGATGTGGTATGGAATATGAATCGAAAGGTAAATGAGAGTTGAATTGGGTAAACAATTGTGAATAATGGTTATGATGGCCTATATGGTACCTTGTGGAAAAGGAACGAAACACTTGAGAATTGGTTTATTGTGGAAAGACATGAAACACTTGAATTGTGGAAAATTGTTGAACATACTTGTGTGAATATTCTTGATTATGGAAATATTGTAACTTGGTTGTGATATTGGCTTGATAAGTAATTGAGAACATGAAACAATGTGCAAGTTGCTTATTTGAACTTGTTGAAATTGTGTGTAGTGCCTTATCTGCTGTTTGAAATTGTTGTGTTTTAAAGTGTAAGGTGGGATCGGGTTGCGCGCCGCAACATGAGGAAATAAGGTGTGGGTTGGGGTGATAAGGGTGGCCGAGGTAATAAGGGTGGTAAGGGGTAATAAGGATAAAACGATCGAAATCGCTATTGAAAATTGATATAAAAATCAATAATGTGAAATTGTGAAAGGAGACAAGCAGGAGAGTTTGCAACCTGTGGGGCACTGATTGCCCCTTTGTTTGACTACTTGTGGTTTACGTGATTGATTGGTTATGGTTCAATTTGTTGATCTTATAAAGTGCCTTGTGTTGAGAATTATCTGAAATGAGGAAAATGTGGAAAACATGGTTGGCTGGCTTAATAAGTTCTTGATGTATTTTAATGGCTTGAGTTTACTTGGGACAAAGTTTGTCCATACATGCCAGTACAATTCAAGTGTACTGACGTCCCTTTTGCCGGGGGCGCTACATTCGTGTTATGATTGTAGGTGGATCAGTAGCAGGCACTTCTACTTCAGCTCATCGGCAGTAGTATTCTTCATCTTCCACTGCCCGTTTTGGTGAGCCCTTTTCTTCCTCGGGGCCCAGTGTGGCTCATGCCACTCTTGTTTTAGACTTCATTTTGGTTTTGTAAGGTATAGCCGGAGCCTTGTTACCGGCAAGTATGGTATTTCTTTTTGTATCCTAGAGGCTCCGTAGACATGTAAACTGTGGGGTTGTAGCCTATGTA
Organism: Nicotiana noctiflora; assembly: GCA_032618575.1. Lineage (NCBI taxonomy): Eukaryota > Viridiplantae > Streptophyta > Magnoliopsida > Solanales > Solanaceae > Nicotiana > Nicotiana noctiflora. The sequence continues at coordinate 214,132 of JASVEL010013053.1, forward strand.
TATGAATGTCGGGCGTTGTAAATGTAAATTGTGAACTTGTTAGTAAATCAATCACATGGTTATGTTTATGCATTGTGAAATCAGTCATTATTGGTAAGATATTTGGTTAATGAGTAATAATCGACACGGGGGTAACGCGTGGGATATAAAGGCACCCAGGTCCGCTTGACTGGGGCTACTCGGTCAGGCGCCGGTCATGTCCCTCGTTTTGGGGCGTGACATGAGTTGAGGTATTGTGATCCTTCAGTAAAGGAGAATATTCAATTGAAGATGAATCATAAAGGAATTGGGTAAATGGAGCAACTTGTTAATAAACTGAAACGGTATGATAAGGATACGATTAATTCTTGATACGTGTTCAAAGTAATGAGTCTTGCAGATATTATGCAACAAAGCTCCTGAGTGCTGGCAGTTACGTTGCTCGATGTGGGTAGAAGGACTCAGTCCTAACAGTTAAACTTATGCAATGAATTGGAAGAAGGAGTTTATGATATATTCTATCGTGATTTGAAAATGAGTGTATTTCCTGTTGGTATGCGAAGCTGGGAATGTGCAATGAGTTTTCCTCTATATGGAATCATGGAAGTCCTTGACTAGTTGAGTGCGTCGATGTTTGCGGCGCATAAAAGGGATAGAAGTTCCCATGTTATATTAGAGTGGTATGGTATATGCGATGTGTTATGGGAAGCTGATAATGGCATGTTTATGGTTTTGAAACCAATTCATAATATATGGGAAGTCATTAAAAATTATTTAGCAGCGCGGGCAGCTGCATATGATTTAAGAATCGATCTTTCTGTTGATTAAGGGAAATATGGTACTGCTATTCTAGTGATATGGCAGGGTATATGGTCAAAAGGGACAAGGTAATGTAAACTGATAATATCTAGTGGTATGGTGGTATTCTCGTGTTGGATCGACTGTGATGAATGAGTTGTTGATGGCATAGGGAAATTTCTGAATGACTTTCGTGGTATGAATGGATGCTTTATGTGTGTTATGTATTCGTACAATGGAGTGTGGAATCAGGCATGGTGATTCATGTGTTATATAGGTGATGGAGACTAGAAGTCCTCGTAATCCGCCTATGCAATAGTTGTATATCGTGTGTATCGGCAACGTTTAGCGATCATTGGAAATTGGAAGCCCTAGTGGCTCTCTCTTAGTTTGATATGATGAATTTGGGGTTAAGATACTCCATTTCAGACTGGTCATCATAAGTCATGTCGTCTAGACTAATGTGATATAGACTATGTCGGAAGTGGCACACATTGCATAGCAGAGTGCATCAGAGTATGCTCCAGCAGGGTAGTTGTACCCAGGACCAACGGACGGCTGGTAGGTATTGCTTCGTCAGTTGGGTCTTCGTGGCGGATATCAGTGCAAAGGTCTCTACCATTGATTCAGCTCTGGTATTGAGGAACCTTGTCGAATGTGTTTCTTGTGGCCGAGCTTTAGGCTATATATGCTTATCATAATGAGCAATTTGACTCGGTGTGCATTTCCTTTTGCGAGATTTATGCATGGATCGGGTGGCACGCCGCCACAGGTTATTTGGATCGAGTGGCACGCCGCCACAGGTATGGTATCTGGATCGGGTGGCACGCCGCCACGGGTATGTTATTATGAACAGGTTGCACGCCGCAACCGTGTGATATGGAGGATAGCTTTTCCATACGTTACCTTGTGTACAATACTTCCTAGTCTCTGAAGAAAGTCAGTGTTGGGTGTCGCTCGGCAAATGGTGCATCGTTTGTGTCCTTACAAGACTTGATGGCGTATATTAATTGTTTCACCGTGGATGAGATTGATTGCTTGAGTTCAGACCTAGATCTGTGTGTGGCTGACTGTTTTGAGCATGATGAGATGACTTGAGGTGCTTCATGGGTAATAGTGTTTGGATGGAATCATAAGTTGTGGCAAGGCCATATGATGTTATGACCTTTCGAGGAGAATTCAAGTACTCTATTTCTATAATGCGAGACGGGATCTCGGCTCTATGTTATGATGGTACGGAGGAATTGAATTATAGCTCTTTTGTTTGAGTTAGTTATCATGATTGAATATGTTCAGACGTTTCTTATTGGAGCATGTGTTGTGCTCGTCGCGGCTTAGGCCGGTGTTTGAGATGTCATATCACCAGTGCGGTGTGTTATAACCGAAATGATCATTTGAGTCACTAATTAGAGTGGGCATGTATGATTTCAGCTCGTTAGAAAGGTAATATCGAGGTTTGGCTCCGAAACCTATTGTAGTATCAGTTAAAAGGGAAAGGGATTCATAAATGGATGACATGAGAAATAGATTCGATATATCGCGTGTATCAGCTGTCGTGGGCAAGATATGAAGGTGTGGAATAACACTTTAGCTAATGAAAAAAGGGTTTTCCAGTTAGAACTTGGTTACCATGGGCAATTGTTGTGATTAGAAGGCATCGTCTCGAGTGATTGGGTCGTTTGGTACATTATGTGATCTCACCGAAGTGGCGAGTATGGGCTATTACAGTTGGATCATGTGTATCCCGAGTATAGATGTGGGATTCAGAATTTGAGTATGATTTCGGAAGGTGCAATGTGGTCTATGGTTCAGATAGACTGTGGAAGTTCAGCTATGTTGTGTTGTCGGACTTATGATAGATAGGGTGACGTGATAGCACCCTGCATAAGTGCTTGGTAAGGTAATTTCAGTTATTGGGTTGCTTCTAGTACAATTCTGGGTACGCTCGAGGACGAGCGTTTGTTTAAGTTGGGGAGAATGTAACGACCCGGCCCATCGTTACGGGAATTACTATCCAGTTACCTTGTATTTATATGTTTCCTGCTTTTGTATTAGTGTTAGAGTCTATCGGGTGAGTTAAGAGTGATTCGGGTTGAGAATGAGGCAACTAGCCTTTGAAGGGAGCTTGAATATGGAAAGTCAACCTGGAGTTGACTATTTAGTTAGAGGGCTCGGAATCGGATTCTGATGATTTGGTTAGTTCTGGGAGGTGATTTGTGACTCAGGGGAGCAATCGGAATTGAATTTGGAGGTCCGGTGTAGTTCTAGGCTTGAATCCGTGTGAAAATGGTGATTTTGATGTTTATTTCTTTGGTCTAAAGTATCAACTTTAAAACTTTAGGGGTTAGAGTATATTTTTCAGTCACTCTTTTAACTAGGGCAATTATATCACCTCTCCAGAAAAGAATGGGAGAGATACTGGCATAACAAGACAACAAAAGGAATATCCATTTGTAGAGATTTTTCATAGTCCAGAACGAGCAGCTGCTCAGGGAAGGGTTGCTGATCCTAATATTACCGAATATGCTGTCAAGGTTTTACCTTTCAACTATGATGTCAGTGCGTATGGATTTAGTAAGTATTTCAAAAGTCATGGAGTTCGAACATCACATACCAATTAAAAGTTAAGTAGTATCTAGCATGGTATTTCCTCGTTCCAATAAAACGATACGATTTTACAATTTTGGACTACTAGCATTGTCTTTCTTTTAAATTATCCAACACTAAAGTGAATAGGCATTGTTATTCGTTCATCAATTTTGCTTTTTCCAAATCTTATTCACCAGTAATAGCCATTTGTGACACAAGCTGGTAGAGTGATAAAGAACTTAAATTATGAAAATGAGATTTTCACTTTTGAAAGGCCATTCGAACTCCGATTTCGATAAATTTTATATGCACGGACTCGTGGCGAGATGAGTAACATGTTGGTATGAATTTTGGAATTTTTTCGAGAAGCAGGCCCGAGGTTCGGGTTTTACCAACTTGGTGCATTATCGCGTATTTCGTGTAAATTGAATTGGGTTATGTTTCTTTGACCCGTATTTGATATAATTGTTGTGGTTTGACTAGATTCTACGCACGAGGCGGCAAATTCAAAAGGAAAGGGCATCACAGACGAGTCTACGGCCGGCTAGAGATGAGTAGTTTGTGTATATGGTAGCCTAAGGGTTAGAAAACCCGGCTTAGCACATTGTGACGCTAGTAGGGCGTGGCTCGCACCCCGCGGCAGGTGCGGGATTGATTGTGACTGGGGATTGAGACTTGGTCCTTCCCGGATATGGATAATATACAATTAGTGATGGAAATACACCGTGTTTGACATATTTGTGGGCTGTAAGCCTTGTTTGGGGCATTGTGCCGACCTGTAGTATCCCTAAGGGATAGTATATATGTGATAGCTATACTTGCTTAATCACTGATCTCAGTCATGGAATTTGAAATCACAATATTGAAATGCTAAGTCACCGGTTTTGCAAAAATTAATAAAGGTTAAAGTATTTTCATAAATTATGAACTAGAATCTGAAAATAAGTAAATTGAGCTATTTGTGACTTATCCGATTATTGTGGACTGAGGATGGATCGGGCTCCACACCGCAGCGGTTATTATGATATGAGGATCGGGCTGCACGCCGCAGCGGTATTTGCGCTTGGGCTGTAGGAGCCCCTCCGGAGTCTGTACACACCCCTAGTGAGCGCCGTCGACGTTAAATGGATCGGGCTACACGCCGTAGCGGTTATGTGCTTTGCATTGCATCTTTGTCTGTGAATTATCTGTGATAGTGGTAATGTACTGTTGTTGTTGCTAGTTCGTAGGAGGAATCAGACTGTAGTTTAGCTTCATTATGTGGTATTCTGTGGATTTCTTACTTTCAGCTACTTGTATATATTAATTACTTACTGAGTACTTAGTACTCACCCCTACTCCCTGCACCTTTGTGTGCAGATTCAGGTACACGGAAGGGATAGACGAGCACTCCAACTTTTATCAGTATTTATCCGAGTTGCTGAGGTAGCTGCTGGCATTCGCAGGACCTTGCTTCTTTTCTTATTCCGGTTTTCCTTTGTATATACATTATTCATACTTGTGTATTTGGTTTAGATATTGTTATCCGATCATGTTTAGAGGCTCTAGACTCGTGACCCAAGATCTTTGGGTGGTTATTCAGTTTAGTTTTATTGTTGATACTAATATTCAGGTAATTGATTTGAGCTTCATGCTCGGGATGAGAGTGTAAATGGTCGGGCTTGCCTAGCAGTTGTGTTGGGCGCCATCACGACCGGGATTGGGGTCGTGACACTGAAGGAGCCCCTCCGGAGTCTGTACACACCACCAGTGAGCACCGACGACGTTAAAATGGATCGGGCTACACACTGTAGCGGTCATGTGCATTGCATTGCATTCATGCAGAATACGGATAGGATAAATAAGGCCATCAAAAAAACGTCTGATCCTCTCACGATCAGTAGGAACCAACCACGATGCATATCTGGATAACTCTGTGAATCTAACCTCATACTCTGACACTAACAGGTCTCCTTGGTGAAGCCTCTCAAATTGCCTACATATCTCCTCTCTTTGAGGTCGAGGTATCCACTTCTCCAAGAACATAGTGGAGAACTCTCGCCATGATAGTGGTGCTGCCCCTGCCGGTCTACGCCACTCATAAGCCTCCCACCAAGCAGAGGCTGCTCCCTGAAACTGGAAAGTAGTAAAGGATACACCGCTGGACTCCAAGATCCCTGCTGTATGGAGCATCTGATGGCACTTGTCCAGAAAACTTTGGGTGTCCTCGCCCGGAGTACCACTGAAAATGGGAGGAGATAATCTATTGAACCTCTCAAGACGATGCTGCTCGTAGTCGGCCATAACTGGGACCCTATCCCCTGAATCTGAACAACTGGCTGTACAGGGACCACTGGCTGGACTGGTGGAGCCTGAGGTGTCTGAAGGCCCTGCACTACCTGCTCCGGAGTGCGAGTTGCGGGGGTCTGATGACCACCCCCAGTCTCGAATGTAGCTGCTGCGGTGGAGGCTGAAACTGCCTAAGCCAGGCCAGTGCAAACCTTCAATATTTGAGCTAGGGTCTCCTGTAAACCCGAAATAATATTGGGCACAGCTAGTGCCTGAACTGGTACTGCTGGGACCTCAGCAACTGGAGGCTGATCTGGAATAGGAACAACGGGTGGGGCAGCTGGCACTGTCTCAGCTGCCCTACCCCTACCACAACCATGGTCGCATCCACGGCCTCTAGCAGGTGGCAATGGTGGACGTCCGCCTCGTCCTGAAGCTCGAGTTCTCGCCATCTACGAGAGAATAGAATATCAAAGTTCAATTTTGGATCAACAAAATCGCACGATAAGAATCTCAAGAATTAGAAGCTTTCCTAAAAGGTTTGTAGCCTCCCGAGGATAAGCAGAGGCGTCCCCGTACCGATCCACGAGACTCTACTAAATCGACTCATGACTCGCGAGACCTGTTAACCTAGGCTCTGATACCAACTTGTCATGACCCAAACCCCGATCATGATGGCGCCCAACACATTACTAGGCAAGCCCGACCATGTTTTCCATATTACCAGCCAATTATTAATTAATACTAATCAATTAAAGTTAATAGCTTTTTTTCATAACAAAACAACAAGTGCAGAAATAGAATACACAAAATACAGCCCAACAATCACGGTGTCACAAGTTTGAGCCTCTAACAGATGGAAAATATCCTATACAATCAAAGTCTGGGCAGAATAGTAAAAGACAAAATGATAGAGAGAGAGAGAGAGAGAGATCAGGTCCTACGCACGCCGGCAACTACCTCAAAGTCTCCTCGCAGTAACAGAAATGTAGCAGCTGCGGGTAGCTCAACTACCCTCCTGAACACCTATATCTGCACATAAAGTGCATGGGAGTGGGGTGAGTATCTTTCAACTAAGTGAGTAATAATAATAAATAACAACTGAAAATAAGAACACATGTACTATCACTAAACAGTTCTAAGGGTAACCTCACAGGTAAGTCATCTCTACAATGATAAGTCCAATTCCAGTCCACAATTATCTCACAATGATCCCACACTGACCTAACCCTCGCTCATACTGCTGCGGCGTGCAGCCCGATCCAATATATATGTATATATATAATGCTGCAGCGTGCAGCCCGATCCAATATATATAGCGCTTCGGCGTGCAACCCGATCCAATATATATAACGCTACGGCGTGCAACCCGATCCAATATATATAGTGCTGCGGCGTGCAGCCCGATCCAATATATATAGTGCTGCGGCGTGCAGCCTGATCCAATATATATAGTATTACGGCGTGCAGCCCGATCCAATATATATAGTGCTGCGGCGTATAGCCCGATCCAATATATATAGTGCTACGGCTTGCAGCCCGATCCAATATATATAGTGCTACGGTGTGTAGCCCCATCCAATATATATAGTGTTGTGGCGTGTAGCCCGATCCAATATATATAGTGCTACAACGTGCATCTCAATCCAATATATATAATATTGTGGCGTGCAGCCCGATACAATATATATATATATATATATATATATATATATATATAATTAATACCTCACAGCGGGTCCTCGCCCCTATCTCAGCCAATCTAGACTTGGCCTCTCAGGCCTACTTAGCTAGAGCAGGGAATCCCACCCCAGGTAATCGCACTCAGAGTACACATCTAGTACTGGCTCATGATATGCTATATAGCTATAAATACGGCTGAGTGTATGTGTCCAACATGATATAAGAGTCACTTAGCTCTACATGCTTCCCTAATACTCTACAGATCGGCACAAGGCCCCAAACACGACTACTAGACTAATTACACAGATATAAGCTCAATATCAGTCATTATACACAGTAAGCTATCAATCGGGAAGGACCAAGTCCCAATCCCCAGTCACAATGCCACCATGCCTGTCACATGACGCGTGTCTCATCTCAACATAGCATCGTATAGTGCAAGTACGGGGTTTCAAACCCTCAGTACATTATTTACTACCACCACTCACCTCGATCTGGTAGAAGTCCTAGTCTGCCTTTGCACATGCCTCGCAAATTAATCTCCTCGGATGCCAAATCTGATCAATATCAACAAGAATACATCAAAATATTCTAAACGAATACAACCCAATCGAAATAACTCAAATTACACCATATCCCATGAATTTTCCAAAATCCGACTCTCGGTATGCTTCTCAAAAAATTACAAAAATTACATCTTCCGAATCCTTATCTCAACACGAGTCCATGCATATAAAGTTTATCAAAATCGGACTCCGTTTGCCCATTCAAGTCGATGAATTTCTATATCCCAAGCTTAGAGCAAAAACCTCCATTAATACACTCTCATACCTCCATTTTCAAGTGTTAAATTAATAATTTATCAATGCAAAGTCATAAATTGAGTCCATAGTTGTTTACCTGAAGAACCCTCTCGAATTTATCCTAAAAATCGCACAAGCCGTCTCTCAAAACCAAGCCCCAAATGTTTTATGAGTTATGAAATTTCACCCTTCTATTTTCTTTATCACAGACACGATTTCCGCTTCTGCGGTCTTGGACTCGCACCTGCGAGTCCGCTTCTGCGACATATTTTTCGCTTCTGCGACCCTCACTTAAAAGTCCATTTTCGCTTCTGCGGTCCAAGTCTCGCACCTGCAAGACCGCTTAAGCGAACAATTCTTCGCTTCTGCGAAGATCCGCCCGCATGCCTTACTTCCGCTTCTGCGGCCATGGGCTCGCTTCTGCGAGCCCGCTCCTGTGTGTCCCTGGCCGCTTCTGCAGAATTGCCTGGACTTGGCCCAAACTCGCTTCTGCAAGGATAATTTCGCCCCTATGAATCCGCTTCTGCTGTTCCCCATCCGCGGAAGCAAAAACACCAGAAGCCAAAAATCTCAGACCTGCTCAAATTCCAAAAAACATTTCCCATTTAACCTCCCGAAAACATCCCGAGGCCCCCGCGACACCAACCAAAAGCACAAATACCTCACATTACCTTATTCATACTTGCTCGCAACATAAACACACCATCATAAACATCAAAATCACTATTTTTTCACGGATTCAATCTTAACTTTCATAAAGACTTCCGAAACCAACATTCGATCTAAAACACGACCTAACCACCTCCGGATGACATGCAATTTTACACACATATCCAAAATCATCTAACGGAGATACTGCTACTCTCGGAATTTCATTCCGAGCCCCGGATCTAAATCTCACCTGCCATTCGAATTTTGCCAAAATTCAACCTTAGCCAATTCAAGCCTAAAACTACACCGGACCTCCAAATTCAATTTTGATCACTCTCCTAAGCCCTAAATGACCTCCCGAAGCTAAACGAATCATCAGAATGCAATTCCGAGCTCTCTAACTTACAAGTCAACATTTGGTTGACTTTCCCAACTATGCCTTCTTCTAAGAGACTATTTGTCTCATACCAACCATACTCGATCCGAATTGACTCAAACTCACCAAACACACATATTGAAATACGAATAAGCATATATCGAGGAAGACGGGGTGATAACTCACATGATGACGGACCAGGTCATCACAGGAAGACAATGGTAAAGTTATTTTTCAAACAAGAGCTAAAGTGATGTATCATATTTGTGCCCTTAGAATAGACAAAGAGTTTGGCTATAACTCAATTAGCACTTATATGGTTGATAAATTTAACTTGCATTATGTTGAGCATATTTAACCCTACATGTTTGGAGGAGTAAAGGTAGATAAGAGGGTCTTATTGTTATTCTCAATTGGAATGTATGAGGATGCGGTCTGGTGTGATGTGATTCCCATGAATAATTATCATGTCTTGTTGGGAAAACCATGGTATGTCTATAGAAGAGCTTCATATAACATGTAAAAAAATAGATACTCTTTTGAGGTTAGCGGGAAGAAACGCATTCTTGGACCTTTGACTTTCTCACAAATTCATGAAGATGAAAAGATTGTTAAAGAGAATATGGAAAAATATGAGAGAGAAAAGAATGAGAGGAGTAAAGGAGTGCATGTTGACATCACAAGTGAGGAAAAAAGAGAGGATATGTTGAGTAAAGAGAGTGTGATGTCAATAAAGGAAAAGAGTGAGCTGGAGAGGAAAGAAAAGAGAGAAGGGCATGAGATACAAAAAGGCTTTGAGGTAGAGAGAGAAAAATGGTTTGAGAGATGAAAAAGAAGAAAACTTTAGTGAGAGAAAAGAGGCTAAGGGTGTTGAAAAAGTTAGTCTTGAGGTAAAAGCCAAAGAGAGTATAAATAAGAAAATATGTTCTTTACTTCTTAACCTATTAACTCTTTCTTGTTTTAGTTCTTGTATTTTTGTGCAGCCACATGTTGAAAGATCTTCTAAAAGGATAGGTGAGGCGAAAGCGATGGTGGCAAAGGATCCTAGTGGATTCCAACATGAATTTGGAAAAATCAATTATTGTTTGATGGTGGAAGATAAAAGCTTGGTTTATGACACGGAGTTCCTTAAAGCCATTGCTAAGCTGGAATTATTGCAAAAAAGAATACAAGGTGATGTTGATCCATTATTAAATAAGTTCAAGTATGGTATGTATAATTGGTTTATTCGAATTCTTGGCCTTTCTAGGACACCTAAGGTATGTTTGAAGGCAATGAACTATACTCTAATTTCTTATGTTGATGAATTTATAATGGTTAAGGATGATGGTCTTTTGATGCATATCAAGTCATTAATAGTAATATCTAAGTTCGAGTGCAAGAGTAATTTGCTTCTTTTTGAAATTGAGTTCGACGTGGATGATTATGAATTCCAACTTGGTAGAACGAGGCTTGCGAATGATTTAAATATTTCTTCTTCTCTTATTTAAGTGTCTAGTGAGCTTTCATATGATAAATTTCTAGAGAGTTATTCTTTAAGCCATGTTGACTGTGAGCTTGTACAAGTGTTTGCTACTAATAAAGAGGATATGCGTGATTATTGTGACGCTTGTGATCAAGTAATCTTTCATAAACCTATGCATAACTCTTTGTGTAATAGCTTGAGTAATTATTTAGGATCCATTGATATTGCGAATATTATTGGGGAAAGTTGTAATCATGAGTTTGAATGTATTGAAACTTTTATTTTGGCAATTATGGGTTCTTCTAATCTTCTTGAGGATTTATGTGCTTCTTTGAATAGCTTATATGTTGAAGAATCTATGGAATTTGTAATTGATACTTTGCTATATCATAAATGTGTCTTATTTGATACATGCAGCCAAGATACTTGTTTTAAATGGACACATGATCAATCTTTTGTAATTTCATTGTCATGTACATTTTTTGACTGCCTTAAGAGAGGTATTTATGGGACAAATCTAAGTAGGTATAAATTTTATTGGGATGATGATGTCCATATGTTGTATAAAGGAGTATTTACACCTATTAGGCTTAATTGGGTTAAGTGGATACATGGTCACTATCTTGTTTTATTCTTACCATTTTTTAGTGGATGCCATTTTCGAGTACTTGTCTTTGTTTTCTTGCAAGGTCGAAATTCGAGGACAAATTTTCTTCAAGAAGAGGGGAATGATAGCATCCTAGGAAGCTCAAATCTATTTAAGGATAAGTATGAAGCTTTGGAATCGCAAAGAGGGCCTTTAACAAGATCTCAAGTTAAAAGGTTGCAAAACACGGTCATTTGACCAATTTCGCACTTAAATGTACTCAAAACTTGCAGCCCATGAAGTCCTACAAAAAATCACGTTTTAATAGCATAAAAAGGACTTACTTGATGTCCGATAAAGGTATAATAGGCGTGCTAGATGTTGAGTGCAAGTTGGTGCGAAGTTGCTTGCAAATTACAAATTCAAGATTTTCTAGATTCTATCCAAGATTGGTTTGGGACTTATTTCCATATATTATGGGACTATATTTATTGTTTTCCTAGTTAGTTAAGGTTAATATTTTCCTTTTCCTAAGATTGGTAGAATTACTTTCCAAGATTGACTTGGTTTTGGTTTCCTAGAGTTTTACCTTTTCCTATTTTAGTTGGACTTGTTTTTTAAAGTAGTTTAGGAATTTATTTTCTAATATTTAAGGATAATTTCGTGATCACCCTCTATATAAAGAGGTATCTTCTTTGTTTTTAGGTAGATCATTCAGATTATTAACAATAAAACTTGTGAGAGTTTTCTTGCACACTTGTGTGTCTACTCTTGAATTTATTCTTCAACCTTCAAGACTCAACTTAAGGTGGTAAGAATTAAACCTTTTTTCGAAATGTTAGATCACTTCTATATATTTAAGAAAGGTGATAATTTTAGGCTTATTGTTGTTCTTGTTATTCTAAAGGGTCGGGTTTCACAATCTATTTCTTATTTTTAATTCTCTACCAAAGGCGATTAGTTCTTTGTTAGCTAATTATTGTTGTTAGGATTCAACTTCAAGAATAGACTTCTTGAATTCAAGAAACTCTTTCTTGAATTCAATCTATCTTTAATTTTCTGCATTTTTCGTTTCTTTATTTTCTTTAAGCTTCCGCATGTCTCTTGTTTTTTCGTTAGTAAATCTTGAATCCCATATCGTGTTGCTATCACCACTCTAATTGCCACAAAATAATTACCGCTAAACGTATCGACTTTTAGCGATAAATATTTTGAATTTAGCGGCTATAAAAATGGACGTTAAAGGAGCATTATTAGTCGTTTTTAGAATGGGTTTAGCAGCCATAATACTTTTTGCAAACAATTACCGTTAACGCAAATGACTTTTAGCGACAATAAGTCATACCTTTTACCAGCTTTTGGTAGAAGAGCCGTTAAAGGCTTTACCGACCCCAACATCAGCGGCTAAAGATCAATTGCTGGTAAATGATATAGCGGCTATTGTTATTGCCACCAATGTTATTTTTTATTGCCGCTAAAGGTCCTTTTTGTAGTAGTGAAAGAAAGGGGAGATTCTTGCTATATATGGTGGTGGAGAAGAAGGTGGCTTGAAGTCAGGGGGAAAATGATCAGGTGAAGCTGCTGAGGGACTGATAAATCTGAGTGAACAAACAGATGAACCTGGTTCATCTATGGATGAGAGCTTAGCTGATATGCTCAAGAAAGTTGAAACTAGTTATGATCCTAAGAAACGCAAGGCTTCATCACAAAGGACCACACTTGCGTCCAAATCAACCAAGAAAAGCAAAGTTTCCTCACCCAAGTCTGATGCACCTAGGGCTAGAGCCACAAGAAGTAGGGTGAGGCAAAGTGAAGCAGAACTACAAAAGTCACTAGAGGAGAGTAAGAAAAAGAAAAAAGAAAGGGAAAATCAAAACTGGTTGAAAGTTTTGAGGTTGTTATGGAAAAGGAAGAGGTAGAGATAGACCTGGTCCATCAAGAGAGAGGTACTACTGAAGAATTTCCTATTGCTAAATCAAAGAGAACCAAGTCTTCTGCAAAGAAGCCCTCCAAGTATGTACCTGATGAATCCTCTCTAGCCAAAAGAACCAGATTAACTGCAAAGGGAAAACAAGTAGAAATTGAGGAAAAAGAGGATGAAGAGTGGAGTGGAGAAGAAGAGATAGAACAGGAGCAAGATAGGTTTGCCAATTTTTGCAATAGAAAAATTCTGAAAGGTAGATTGCTCACCTGGAGGAGCGAGGCATGGTAAGATTGTTGACTTCACTGGAGGAACAAGGCTTGAAGGACATGGTCCTTTAGATGGATGGAAGATTGGCGAGAAAAGAAATTGTTGAATTTATGGCTAATGGGACTGTGAAGAATGGACTGGTGACCAGTATAGTGAAGGGAGTGAAGGTGAAATTTGATGCATCTAAGTTGGCAAAAATCCTGAATATTCCAAGTGAGGGCTATGCTGATTACACAAGACAAAGGTGGCCTTGTTTGGATGGTCTACCTACTGACCTTCAAATCACTAGGAACTTCTATAACACTACTAATGATGAGGAGGTGTCTGAAGCAAGTGATGTTCAAAAGAGTGAGATGAGAGGCTAGAGCATAAAGTGCTATTTGAATTTGTGAACAAATGTGTACTGCCTCGACATGAAAGGAGGCACACAACATACTACATGGACCTGGTCCTCATGCAGTGCTTGGTGGAAGGAAAGCAGATCAATTGGCGTGCCTTTATTGTTAAATTGCTAGACAGGGTGCTCAATGGTTCAAAGGCTCATGCCATCCCTTATGGGTTTATGCCTCCCAAGATCATATGGATGACATACTGTGGTTTGTTTGTTTCGTTCTTCTTGGTTGCCTCTCTTTCCCAAAACTATTTTTTGGCCTGGTCACTAAGGAATTCTCGGAGGTAACCTTTGCTTAGTAGTCGGGATACTTCTTCCAATCTTCTGTTATGTGGTCATGCGTGTTGTGAAATTCACACACTAAGTTATGGTTCTTTTGCGAAGGGTCTGTTTGCACAGGCATTGGCCATCTAGTGTCTCTGATTTTACTAATGGTGAATACGATGTTGAAAATATCGACTTTGAAGTTGTATTCTGACAAGCGGGGTGCCTTCGTCGGCCCAGCGCGCCTATCGAACCCAACTCTGTTGATGAGTCCCCGATGGTTCTTCTCTAGGCCCATTCTTTGATTATTTTGGGGTATGTCACACCTCGAGGTGTTTCTTCTGTCTTCGGTGAATGGATGGTACCTTTCTTTATTTGGTTTTGGCTCCTTCGCCATAAGCCTGCTTGTATATATCGAGCTCGAGGGGGCTCCTAGTTGGTCGTCTTCGATCCTGAACTTTGATTGGTATCAGTTGTGGACATCTGACCAAGTCACAACTAGGTATTCAACTAGGTTCTGTTTAAGCTATTTCGACGCCACCGAGCTTCATTCATTCAAACCTAGAGTGAAGGTCTGCACTGTCTAGTCGTCAGAGACCGGTGGTAGCTCGATTTGTTCCATTTGAAATCGAAATATGAACTCTCACAACATTTCATTCTCCCTCTGCATGATCTTGAAGACGACAGATTTCTTTGTCGCTACTTTGATGGCACCAGCATGTGCCTTTATGAAAGAATCTGCTAGCATGGAAAATGAATCTGTCAAGTTTGGGGTCAGGTTGTGATACCACATCATTGCCCTTTTACAAAGCATTTCTCCACATCATCATCCTTTAGGTCATTGCCCTTCACTGCACAAGTGTAAGCAATAACATACTCATTCGGGTCTGAGCTACCAAATTGGGAGTTTTCTGGTGAATTTGCAGCTGAGCGATCGCTAGTTATTGTACCTGTAACATTTCAATAATAACATGAAGGCTAACCTCTCGTTCTCCCCTAGCTGGGGTTTTTTGAGCTTCTTGTTGATCTTCTTGGTGTATGCTCCTGTTGGTGTGGGAGATTATTTCGATGTGTTGAGTTGCGCGAGACCACGTCCACATGAATTGATTCTGGTGCATTCTTAGGGTTTTTGGTGGCATACCAATACCTGGGATGTCAACACGATTTTGACCATGATCTTCGAGATTGATGTTTTCATGTGTGTTTACTGAGTTAGATATTTTGACCTGAAATCAAAGATCTTGGACAAGAAAAATTGTGAAAGATAACTTGCTTTACGTACCTAAACCAGCAAGAAAATAATCATTATTATTTTTAACCCCGCAGTGGGAGCCAAAATATTTACCGTGAAAATGGTAATAAAAATTAAATTTGATTAAGTGGTTCTAAAAATACGTGATCTATTTTTATACTCATTTTTAAGCAATAGATTCTAAATGAAGGATTAGAAATCAAAATTGCAGATTAGAGACGGTATGATAATCGAACCAAAATAGTTGGTGATCGGGGCCTCGAGCTTGCTTATTCGGAGCCTGGGGGTCGAGTCCTATACTCTGTCATGGGCAGTCGATGGGGGGATTAAAAATTATGACAGATTCAATGATGGCTCTTTATGGCCAATAATAAGCAATAAATGAAGAACAATAGATATAACACAATGAATGTAAGCAATAAATGGAAGCAAAGAGCTTCAGAGAATATGTTAGAGAGCAGAGAGAGTGTACTTGTGCATTAGTATTGAGCAACTGATCATCTACAAAATGATAAGGATTCCCCTTTATATATGAGTGGGGATCAAAGTACGAAAAGCATTAATTGCAAAGATATGGGGTAGGTATAGCCACTTAATGTCCTGATACGGGTCAGAGCTAGTCTTCTAGACTTTGTCAGCCCTAGTCGTGCGGCTAGGGAACTTCACACATTCCTACCATAACCATGGACTTGTGTTACCTTGATGTTGGACACTGATGGACCTCCAGGGTAAATCTTGACCGAAGTCTCGAGTCTTTTGAAATCTTGCTTACGCGGCATTATAGTGGCCGAAAATTTGACCCTCCAATTTTAGCGAATACATAAGTAAAAAGATGTAATTGAAAGATAAAATATAACTTAAAATTTTAGTTCTGAGAAAAATATGGCTTTTATAGTGAATGGCTATTATATAGGAATGCTATTATAGAGATGTCTAAATATATATATATATATATATATATATATATATATATATATATACATATATATATAGATATATACCCCCCCTCCCCCTTCCGCAGACCTATAGCTGGATTTCCAACTATATAATAATTATCACTGTAGCGATCCTAATACCCCTCCCCAACCCTACCCCTCACCCCCTACCTGAACTATTTTTAAAAAAAATTATGTACCTTTAATGTTGATGTGGCATATGAGAGTGCACGCCACCCTCCATGGGTGAGTGAGAATGAGAGAGAATGCTGAAATTTATTTTCATAAAATATACTATTTTCTTATGTTTCATTTTATTTCCTCCAATTTTGTTACTTATAGATTTTGTAATGATCCGGCTAATCATTTTAACAATTAATGCCTCGATCCCCTATTAACTACTTTCCACATGTTTATTTCTACTATTTTGAGTTGACGGGAGGTTTCGTTTTGAGTTCTGGGTGTTTTGGACACTTAGTCCCTAAAGAAGAGTTTAAGCTTTAGAATTTGGATCGTAGTCGGAACAATGTGAAGACGGCCTCGAAATAGAATTATGTTGGTTCCATTTGCTCTGTTAGGTGATTTCGGGCTTAGGGGCATGTTCGAATTGTGTTTAGGAGGTATGTAGCTTATTTAAGCTTGAAATGCCGAATTTTGAATTTTTGAAGTTTCTGGTTCGATAGTGAGATTTTGATCTAGTTGCCAGAATAGAAATTCAAGAGTTGAAGTAGCTACGTAGTGTTGAATGTGACGTGTGTGCAAAATTTTAGGTCATTCACGCTAGGTTTGATTGACTTTTTGATCGAAAGCAGAAATTTTAAGTTCTGAAAATCATTAGGCTTGGATTGGAGAGTGATTTGTGGTTTTAGCATTGTTTGATGTGATTCGAAGGTTGGAATAAGTTCGTATGATATTTTAGAATTGGTTGGTAGGTTTGGTTGAGATCCCGGGGGCCTCAGGTGAGCTTTGGGTGCTTAACAGAAGTTGAATTGGACTTAGGAAAAATTTTATGTTGGCTAAACCTGTCATAACTGCACCTGCGTGAATGGACCGCAGGTGCGGCACCGCAGAAGCGGCATGGTGACCATAGAAGCGGATTTTGGTCCAGGCTGATGAAGGTGCAAGAAGTCAAACGCACAAACGAGATTGCAAGTGCGGTAAGGGAGTCACAGGTGCAAAAATTCCCGTTTAATGAAAAGTCGCAGGTGCAACTTGGTCTATGCAGAAGTGGAACCGCAGGTGCGGTCCTTGATCTGCACATATAGTTTCACTGATCTGAAAAGGGGAAGAACGAGGGTTTGAAATGAAAACTTGGAAAAATTGAATTAGGAGCTCGGTAGGAGGCAATTTTTTGAGAGATTTTCAGAGGGAGTTAAATAATTTGGGCTATTTGGAGTCGGATATTCGTGGAGAGAACGTGTTATAGATTTGATTGAGCTGGTTCGAGGTAAGTGACTTGTCTAACCTTGTGGGGAGGGGGTAACTCCCTTACGATTTGGTACTGTGATATTTGAAATGCCTTATACGTGAGGTAACGAGCGCATACTTGTGCTAGTTGTTAAAATCCTATTTTTTTCATTTAAGTACCTATATTACATAGTTTACTTTACTATTTACACTACTTGAACTTTGAGGTTACTGTTAGCTTAGGAATGCAAACCTAAATGACTAAATTGCCTACTTGCTCAAACTGCCTTATCTGAACTCTGTGCAGTATGCTAGGTTAGAATTACCTATCTATTTGATATTAAATGGAATTGAGTTAATTATTCTTATGTTGTTGTTGCGCGTTTACATTGGGACTACGGGCGGTTCCCGGTAGATCCCACTTGTCTCTTTATTTGGGACTACGGATGTGGTATTCCGATAGATCCCACTGCACAGTGATATGGACTATAGGACAACACCCAGGAGATCTACTTGTAACGACTCGACTGGTCGTTTTAGAAATTTACGCCCTGATCCCCAATTTAACTGTCCCCTAAGTTCATTTCTGCTATTGTGGTTTGTCGGGAATGTCGGCTTTGGAATTTGGAGTGTTTTGGGACACTTAGTCCCTAAATGGGACCTTTATAGTTGGAAAATGGCCCGTAGTCAGAACAGTGTTAAGATGACCTCAGAACGTAAATCCGATGGTTCCATTAGCTCCTGTTAGGTGATTTCGGGGTTGGGAGCGCATTCGGAATGTATTTTGGAGGTCCGTAGCTCAATTAGGCTTGAAATGCCGAAGTTGGAAATTTTGGCGAATCCGAACGATAGGTGAGATTTTGATCCGGGGGTCGGAATGGAATTCCGACAATTTCTGTAGCTTCGTTATGTGATTTTGGACATGTCCGCGAATTTTTAGTTCATTCGGACGTCGTTTGGTTGGGTTTTTGATTGAATGTTAGTTTCGGAAGTTTTGAAGAAACTTAGGCTTGAATCCGTGTGTGATTGGTGATTTTGATGTTTAGGAAGGTGTTTTTATGC
This sequence comes from Nicotiana noctiflora, assembly GCA_032618575.1. Lineage (NCBI taxonomy): Eukaryota > Viridiplantae > Streptophyta > Magnoliopsida > Solanales > Solanaceae > Nicotiana > Nicotiana noctiflora. The sequence continues at coordinate 232,832 of JASVEL010013053.1, forward strand.
TTGGAACAAGTTCGTATCGTGTTTTGGAGTATGTTGGTGGTTTTCGTTAGGAGGTTCCGGGGGCCTCAGGGTGAATCCGGACCATCATCCGGCATTTTGAAGCAATGAGACGTCTGTTGTAAATTGCAGATCACTGGGCATAGAATAAGCCTTCGCGTTCGCGAAGGCAAGGCCCGCGTTCGCGTAGGATGGGGCATCTTGCTCATCGCGTTCGCGAGGGGAGGCACCGCGTTCGCGTAAGAGAAAGAAGGGAAGCATCGCGTTCGCGATGGTTTGGGTCGCGTTCGCGTAAGTGGAAAAGGCGAAGCATCGCGTTCGCGTGGGCAGGGACGCGTTCGCGTAGAGTAATAATCCGGAGATTGGGGAGTTGTCCTTCGCGGATGCGTGACTTTATGTCGCGTTCGTGAAGAAGGGATGGATCAAGGCATCGCGTTCGCGTGAGAGGCATCGCGAACGCGTAGGGTAAAATTCCCAAGCAGTGAAATTAAAACCAGAACAGAACCAGTCGCGGGTTTCACACCCCAAAACACAATTTTTGAGTTCTAAGAGAAGGTACGGGAAATTGCTGGGAAATCATCGGGTGTTTGTCGGAGGTAAGTTTTGTGGCTTAATTACATCATTTTATCATGAAGTCCTTGGTTATTTCACTGAAAATGGGAGATTAAAGGCGGGTTTGAGCCCTAGGCCTAAATTTTTGAAAACCTTTGATTTGAATGGGCAAACGGAGTTCGATTTCGATAAATTTTATATGCACGGACTCGTATTGAGATAAGGAACCCGAATATGTAACTTTCGTGATTTTTCGAGAAGCGTACCGAAAGTCGGGTTTTGGCAACTTGTGGGTTTTGGTGTATTTTGAGTTGTTTTGATTGGGTAATGACCAATTGGCCTATTTTGATGTGATTCTATTGATTTTTATCAGATACTACACTTGTGGAGGCCGACATTCGCGGCAAGAGAGTTGTCTCTTAGCGGTTTTGTACCGGAGTCGAGGTAAGTGGCTTGTCTAACGTCGTGTGTGGGAACTTTCATCCCTAGGATATTATGTGATAGTTTAAATGCCTTGTACGCGTGTACATGCGCTGGTTGTTGTAACACACACTTTACTCGAATTATCCGATTAGTGATATTCCTGATCTTAGCTGATAAAAGTGTTACTTTTACCTGGTATTAGTTAGAAAAGCATGATTAGCTAGGATTCAACATGATTAATTGCCTAGTTGACTTACTTGAACTTCTTGATAAATTTGTTGGCACTAGTTTTGGTGAAGTTGTAGTTAAACATATTATATTCGCTTTGTGTGTTTTCTTTATTTGATGTGTTAGTGGACTGCGGGTTCAATTCCCGGAGATCCCAGGGCTGTGGGTTCGATTCCCGGAGACCCGGAGTGATATTGTTTGTGGACTGCGGGTTCGATTCCCGGAGATCCTGAGCTATTGATATATTATTGAGATATGGACTGCGGGTTCGATTCCCGGAGATCCTGAGTTATTCAGATATGGACTGCGGGTTCGATTCCCGAAGATCCTGAGCTATTGATATATTATTGAGATGTGGACTGCCGGTTCGATTCCCGGAGATCCTGAGTTATTGAGATATGGACTGCGGGTTCGATTCCCGGAGATCCCGAGCTATTGATATATTATTGAGATGTGGACTGCGGGTTCGATTCCCGGAGATCCTGATTTATTGAGATATGGGCAGCGAGTTCAATTCCCGGAGACCCACGGGTACTGTTGATGGGACTATGGGTTCAATTCACACAGGTCTTGGACTTGTTAATTGAGCTTGTTACTTGATGTTAGCTTAATTGTAGACGGTTGCAGTAATCACTTTATTGTTGTTATTTTGGAATTATTATCATTTAAACTGCTTATTATTGTTAATATCATTTTATTGTAATTGTTTCCTCTCACTAGGGCCCTGACCTTCCTCGTCACTACTCCATCGAGGTTAGGCTTGGCACTTACCGAGTACCGCTGTGGTGTACTCATGCTACTCTTCTGCACACTCTTGTTATGCAGATCCAGGTACATCATGACAGGCTCATACTAGGTGATTCAGCAGCACTTTGGGAGACCTCGAGGTATGATCTGCTACGTCCGCGGATCCGGAGGCCCTCCTTCTATTCCGATAGTATTAGTAGATGTTTTCCTTCATTTCGTTGTTAGATACTCTTTACACATAGAGCCACAGTTGTATACTCTCTTTTAGTCTGTGTTTAATTTAATATTATTTTATTTATTATTTCATAATATATTCATATATTTAATTTTTTTTTCTTAATATTAATTTTCAAGATATATAATGTCACGACCCTAGTTCACGAATCGTGAACATGTCATGACGAGTTGATATCAGAGCTCTAGGTTCAGGAGTCACGGGACACAAACCAGTTATTTAGAGTCTCGTTGATCGATTTAGGAAACTCTTCAATTCTTTGAATTCCTTATCGTGTGCCATTTATTCAGTTGGAGCCCATGTCGTACGTTCTTTTGCATCCACTCGTGTATTGAAATTGCGCGCTCGGTGTCAAGTACGCGCCGACGGTTCGTGACGATGCAGAGGGATTTCAAGGGAGTCAAGAATTTACTCAACCAATGTTACCGCGTGTCATCCATATCGATAATGCAAGAGAATTGAGAGATCATCAATTGTGCATATGGGGGTGCAGTAGGTTCTGATATTCGGTTGATAAGTTCGGTCTTGATGAGGTTTACTTAACTGCCTAATCGTCACGGTAATGGCAGAATCACAAGGTGGATATAGATCTAAAGATAGTTGGTGGTAATAAAGACTATATGGTTCATATGAGATATCTATTTAGCGAAGGATTCAGCCAGCAGAGATACTGGGGGAAATGAGTATAACTATCTTAAGAAGGACATGTACCAAACGAATGCCTTGGATTGTCTTATGATGAAGATGTAGGAATGATAAAGGCTATTGTCATGGATTAGCAAAAAGTATCTTAAGGCTTCATGCCAGGTGAAAGGATTTCACTATCAACGATCAAATTATGGGTCATGTGTCATATCAGATTTGGCCTGCGATGTATTTAGGTGCTATTCAAAAAGTTCTTGAAAACTTGCGGATGGGCAAGAATTAAGGCTCGTATGGTATGACGTTGGTACTTTTGATGTTCTTGTGTCCCTAATAAATTCTACTTTTCATTATCAGCAGGGAAGATTTCGGCGAATGCTACATGGTGCTTCGTAGGTGTGAGAATCACAGTATATCTCAAGCTGTCGCGGTAAAGAATGCTCGATGCATGGAGCGGGAAGATGTTTTGCTGTATTGGGATGAGGTCATACCTCATGATGTCAGAATGCTAATAGAGCACAGGTGGATATATTCGTTGGATCAAGTGAATTGCAGTTGAATAAAAGTAAATGACTTGAGAAAATGGTTAAAATGTGTTCGAGAGTTGTGTAATTGTGGCCTTGGGCTAAGTGGGAGAGTCCCACCGCTTACGATTGGTTCGCATGGTTAATTACCTGCGTGGATTTTGGATACTAGCGTATTAATGGGTTATTGCAGCCATGGAAAAGGACCATGAGTGGTAAATTGGTTATATGAATTGTTGAATGCATGTTATGGTTAGCCTTGCTGGCTCATGTTCAAACTTGAGGGAAGATTCAGGAATTATGCCTCGTATAGGTGCAGGCTTCGAGGGAAGTGATCCTGCTGGGTGCTTTATCGAGAGGGTATTCATATGTTATAAACATTCAGTAGGGTTGGTTGCGTACTGGAGCAAGTCAGGACCGGATGGTTCTCAATAGCGGACCTAGTGAATTCAAGAGGTAAAGTGTGGTGTTTGTTAATTCTGAGTCTATAAGTACAGTTGAGGCTCAAGCTTTCAAGCAACTTATGAATAAAGGCACAAAATGTTCTATGATGTTTCGACTTGTGGTGTAGCATTTGAGAGACATGAAATGGTCGTCATTTTTGAGACAGCATGGCCTCATGATTTAAGGTCACTCGGCGTGAGTGTGGTTGGAATAAGTTAGGTATTGAAGGGAGATATTAACATTTCTAAGGCAATCAAGGATAAATTGGAAGGAAGTAGATTGATTAGCCAAAGTTGAGTTGGCATATTGGTGTCAATGAACGGTTCATGCAACGTGATCGAGTTATGCATGTGATTTGTGGTGGTGCATTTGAGACTTGTCGGCCGTAGTGGTTGATGTTATTATGGAGTATTCTTCTGTTAGGGGCCTGTTATGAGTAGACAGATCTCGGGAAGGGTTAAGGTGCCTTGGACCACTACTTAGAGATTGGCAAATCCGATGGTTATGAGAATTCACCTGCATGTTGGTATCGTTCTCCTGAAGTGAGTTAAATGAAAAGTCTTATGTGATGAAGTATTAGCCTATCGTCAGTTCTAGAGTTGTGATGGAAATTGTATCTATCGTATATCAGCACGTGAGGTGCAGTGAGTGGTATGAAATTTGAAGTAAGGACCAAGGTCGCAGTTTGGTCAATAAATGTAATATAAAGAGCTCGGATGAGCAGGAAGGGAGTTTCAGTATTTTGAGTAAGATGCGTATTAACGTCAGTATCACTTGAGATCGGTATTCTGTGAGAAAGGCTTTGCATCCCGGTTAGGGACTCCTGATCGCTTTTCAGTGTTAGTGCAGCCGGTGGGTTGAATGTGCAGGCCCGTTTAATCATTCGGAAGATGGTGGGAGCTTGTCCCACAAGAAGATTGTATAGGTGTGAAATGTAGTCACTTGATTGGTTAGAAATTTAAACCAAGTATGAGGATTTTGGTGATATCATCCATTTGAGAACTTATGCCTGGAATGCACTCTGCTTATTGGGTTATAGACCTGTGAAATACTATTGACTTAGCTTGGCATGACCAGGATAGACTTAAGGTCGGTGGATAGATTTAAATGTGGAAGTGAGCCTTGCGTCAGGCCGGTTATGTTTCTTCCAGCAATGCGCCCTTTATGGAGGGATAGTCGCGGTCTTATTCCGCGGTTAGTTAATTCATGTAAAGATATATTGCGCCGTATGAGTGTAAGATGGCTTGGTAAGTTCCTTATGTGTTAAGGTTCTGCTCAGCGGTGATGTTATAGGAGCATGATGGCTCTTGAGACTCAGATCTTATATCGCACCTCAGTTGTGCTTGAGTTGTAGCCTATAGCGCTATATGTTTCATTGTGTCCGATATCATGCACCTTAGTGTGCTTATGATCGATATTCAGTATTTTGATGTGACGAGCTATTCAGCTCAACATATGACTCCTTGTGTGAGTTTTATATTATTGGGGTCGGATGGCACGCCGCCATGGTTATATTGTTGGGATCGGGTGGCACGCCTCCATGGTTATATTGTTAGGATCGGGTGGCACGCCGCCATGGTTATATTGTTGGGATCGGGTAGCACGCCGCCATGGTTATATTGTTGGGATCGGGTGGCACGCCGCCATGGTTATATTGTTGGGATCGGGTTGCACGTCGCAACAGTGTGATGTTTATTTCAGTGTCTATAATTGCTTTCATGTGTTTTGTTTCCTATTCTCTGAGGAGGTCCATGTTTATGTGAGAGTTGAATAATCCTCTCTAGTGTTCGCCTTCCTTCGTATCACGTACGACTTTGTGGATTACTAGCACATTGTGTCATCTTGTGGGACTTTTGATTATGTCTGATGTGGCTTATCGCCTGAGCAGTTCGTACTGGGTGAGATGAGATTATGTGATTTGGGGTCGGTGCAAACTGATTATATGAAGTATATTATAGAGGAAAGGATCATCCTCTAGTTTAGGACAAGGTAATGGATCCTGTCAGGAGTATAGACCCAATGAATTGTTGATTCAGTAGTTGGTTATGGATATCGGGACATCTCTTCCGTCGTGTCAGTATTGTAAAAAGTTGGAACGAGACCTATGTAGATCGTGAGGTGCAATGGGAGCATCTAATTCGTTGAATTTTTGGCTAATTTGATCATAAAATATTATCGTGGTCCTGTGGATTTAGTGTTGCAAGGTAAGAATCCAGCAAGGTTATGCAGTCATGTTTGAGGATGGCGTTTGAGGAACATTGAGTGATCTCTTGATGAAAACAAGCCTGGCATAGAATTTCGGATGTTGGAATTAGGCTCTAAGACTTAATTGTTTAAACAAGAGGGAATATCTTCAGATATATCAGGCTAATGTGCTCAGCTGATTCCTAGATATATTCGCCCTTTTGAGATTTTGAGGCGTGTTGGGGAGGTTGCTTATGAGTTGGCCTTACCTCCCAGCCTAGCCGGAGTCCATTCCGTATTTTATGTGTCTATGCTTCGGAGATACCATGGTGACCCGTCACATGTGTTGGATTTCACTTCTGTTCAGCTAGACGAGGATCTGTCTTATGTGGAGGAGCCAGTGGCCATATTAGACAGGCAAGTTAGGGAGCTAAGGTCAAAGAATATCGCCTCAGTAAAGGTGCAGTGGGGGGGTCAGCCGGTCGAGGAGGCGACTTGGGAAATCGAGCAGGATATGCGCAGCCAGTACTCTCATCTTTTCACCACTCCAGATATGTTTTCTATGCTCGTTCGAGGACGAACGAATATTTTAAGTGTGGGAAGATGTAACGACCCGACCGGTCGTTTTAGAAATTTACGCCCTGATCCCCAATTTAATTGTCCCCCTAAGTGCATTTCTGCTATTGTGGTTTGCCGGAAAGGTCGGCTTTGGAATTTGGAGTGTTTTGGGATACTTAGTCCCTAAAATCGGAGCTTTATAGTTGGAAAATGGCCCGTAGTCGGAACAGTGTTAAGACGACCTCGAAACGGAAATATGATGGTTCCATTAGCTCCGTTAGGTGATTTCGGGGTCGGGAGCGCGTTCGGAATGTATTTTGGAGGTCTGTAGCTCAATTAGGCTTGAAATGCCGAAGTTGGAAATTTTGGCGAATCCGAACGATAGGTGAGATTTTGATCCGGGGGTCGGAATGGAATTCCGACAATTTCTGTAGCTTCGTTATGTGATTTTGGACATGTCCGCAAATTTTCAATTCATTCGGACGTCGTTTGGTTGGGTTTTTGATTGAATGTTAGTTTCGGAAGTTTTGAAGAACTTAGGCTTGAATCTGTGTGTGATTGGTGATTTTGATGTTTAGGAAGGTGTTTTCATGCTTGGAACAAGTTCGTATCATGTTTTGGAGTATGTTGGTGGTTTTCGTTGGGGTCCCGGGGGCCTCGGGGTGAATCCGGACCATCATCCGGCATTTTGAAGCAATGAGAAGTCTGCTGTAAATTGCAGATCACTGGGCATAGAATAAGCCTTCGCGTTTGCGAAGGCAAGGCCCGCGTTCGAGTAGGCTGGGGCATCTTGGTCATCGCATTTGCGAGGGGAGGCACCGCGTTCGCGTAAGAGAAAGAAGGGAAGCATCGCGTACGCGATGGTTTGGGTCGCGTTCGTGTAAATGGAAAAGGCGAAGCATCGCGTTCGCGTGGACTGGGACGCGAACGCGTAGAGGAAAAATCCGGAGACTGGGGAGTTGACCTTCGCGGACGCGTGACTTCATGTCGCGTTCGCGATGAAGGGAAGGATCAAGGCATCGCATTCGCGTGAGAGGCATCGCGAACGCGTAGGGTAAAATTCCCAGGCAGTGAAATTAAAACCAGAACAGAACCAGTCGCGGGTTTCACACCCCAAAACACAAATTTTGAGTACTAGAGAGAGAGACTCACGGGAGATTGCTGGGAAATCATGTGGTGTTCGTCGGAGGTAAGTTTTGTGACTTAATTACATCATTTTATCGTGAAATCCTTGGTTATTTCACTAAAAATGGGAGATTAAAGGTGGGTTTGAGCCCTAGGCCTAAATTTTTGAAAACTTTTGATTTGAATGGGCAAACAGAGTCCGATTTCGATAAATTTTATATGCACGGACTCGTATTGAGATAAGGAACCCGAATATGTAACTTTCGTGATTTCGTGATTTTTCGAGAAGCGTACCGAAAGTCGGATTTTGGCAACTTGTGGGTTTTGGTGTATTTTGAGTTGTTTTGATTGGGTAATGACCAATTGGCCTATTTTGATGTGATTCTATTGATTTTTATCAGATACTACACCTGTGGAGGCCAACATTCGCGGCAAGTGAGTTGTCTCTTAGCGGTTTTGTACCGGAGTCGAGGTAAGTGGCTTGTCTAACCTCGTATGAGGGAACTTTCACCCCTAGGATATTATGGGATAGTTTAAATGCCTTGTACACGAGGTGACGGGCGTGTACATGCGCTGGTTGTTGTAACACACACTTTACTCGAATTATCCGATTTGTGATATTCCTGCTCTTAGCTGATAAAAGTGTTACTTTTACTCGGTATTAGTTAGAAAAGCATGATTAGCTAGGATTCAACATGTCTAATTGCCTAGTTGACTTACTTGAACTTCTTGATAAATTTGTTGGCACTAGTTTTGGTGAAGTTGTAGTTAAACATATTATATTCTCTCTGTGTGTTTTCTTTATTTGATGTGTTAGTGGACTGCGGGTCAATTCCCGAAGATTCCAGGGTTGTGGGTTCGATTCCCGTAGACCCGGAGTGACATTGTTTGTGGACTGTGGGTTCGATTCCCGGAGATCCTGAGCTATTGATATATTATTGAGATGTGGACTGCGGGTTCGATTCTCGGAGATGCTGAGTTATTGAGATATGGACTGCGGGTTCGATTCCCGGAGATCTTGAGTTATTGAGATATGGACTGTGGGTTCGATTCCCGGAGATCCTGAGCTATTGATATATTATTGAGATGTGGATTGCGGGTTCGATTCCCGGAGATCCTGAGTTATTGTGATATGGACTGCGGGTTCGATTCCCGGAGATCCTGAGCTATTGATATGTTATTGAGATGTGGACTGCGGGTTCGATTCCAGGAGATCCTGAAGTTTATTGAGGCATGGGCTGCGGGTTCGATTCCCGGAGACCCAGGGGTACTGTCAATGGGACTGTGGGTTCAATTCCCACAGGTCCTGGACTTGTTAATTGAGTTTGTTACTTGATGTTAGCTTAATTGTAGACGGTTGCAGTAATCACTTTATTGTTGTTATTTCGGAATTATTTTCATTTAAACTGCTTATTATTGTTAATATCATTTCTTTTGTAATTGTTTCCTCTCAGTAGGGCCCTGACCTTCCTCGTCACTACTCCATCGATGTTAGGCTTGGCACTTACTGAGTACCGCCGTGGTGTACTCATGCTACTCTTCCGCACACTTTTGTTGTGCAGATCCAGGTACATCAGGACAGGCTCATACTAGGTGATTCAGCAGCACTTTGGGAGACCTCGAGGTATGATCTGCTACGTCCGCGGATCCGGAGGCCCTCCTTCTATTCCGATAGTATTAGTAGATGTTTTCCTTCATTTCGTTGTTAGATACTCTTTACACATAGAGCCACAGTTGTATACTCTCTTTTAGTCTGTGTTGCCCGTGGGATTCCGGGTCTTGGTGGTGTTTTATACAGTGTGTTTGACGGGTGTATGTGCCAAGCGGCACGGATTACATCTCCTTTTTATATTATTTTCCGCTATTTCTTATTTAGTGTTCATAAACTGGTATATTCCGCAACGTGTTAGGCTTACCTAGTCGTGGGGACTGGGTGTTGTCATGACATGTTCACGATTGGTGAACTAGGGTCGTGACACTACTGATTATTTACTTTTGGGACTACGGATGTGGTATTCCGGTAGATCCCCATGAATAGTGAAATGAACTACGGACAGCACCCGGGAGATCCATTGATTATTTATTTTTGGGGCTACAAGACGGGATCCTAGTAGACTCCCTATTGTTATCTCTACATTGAGTTGTATACCTTCTCTGGTTATTTGCTTTGGTTAAGGTTGTTATTTCTAACATTATTTGTATTTCTTTAGTACTGCTCATCTTCATTACATATTATTGTATATGACCGGTAGAGCCCTGACTTTCCTCGTCACTACTCGATCGAGATTAGGCTTGGCACTTACTGTGTACCACTGTGGTGTACTCATGCCCTTTCCTACACATGTTTTTGCGTGTGCAGATCCAGTTACTTCTACTCAGTCTTATCACCCTTGAGGCGAGGTGCTTTCTATAGAGACTTTGAGGTATATCTTCCACGTCCACAGACCGAGGAGTCCCTTTCCATTCTCTATAGTAGTATAGCCCTTCTGTATCTTCGTTGTTGTTAGACATTTCTGGAGTTAGAGCATTTTATGTACTCTTAGCTTATGATTCATGAGGTTCCAGATTTTTGGAGTGTTAGGTTGAAATTCTAGGATTGATTATAGGTCGAGCGGCATCTTAAACACTACTGTACTTTGTTATCTCGGTTTTTATTAGATTCTTTTCCGCAATTATTACTTTTCTGTATTTGTTAGGCTTACCTAGTCGTAGGGACTAGGTGCCGCCACGACTGTTCACGGAGGGCGAACATGGGTCGTGACAAATTGGCCAGAAATTAGCTCTGGCATTATCCATACTTTCCAGTGAGATCGAGTTGAAGATTTTTTTTTCCTCTCCATATTTCACTGCACTTTATAAAGGATTATTGGTATTTTTAATCTCTTCACTCAAAGCTTTTAAACTTTCAATTGCAACTGCTTCTTACAGAAAGGAATGAAAAAATCTCATCCTAAGATCACTTTTTGATTAAACCCAGAAAATGCCCACAAAAGACTGAACAGGAAGAAGGTTTAATTAATGACCCAATCGGTCGTTTTTCTTTCTAGAACCCCGTTCTCCTAAATGAGACTTTGCATACTTACTTTTAATGATTTATGACTTACGAGGATGGTTGATTTGGGATTCGAAGAGTATGGGTTGAAATCAGAATACTTGATTCCTTAAAGTTGGTTTAAAAGATCGAGTTTGACTTCAGCCAATATTTTGAGTAAAGGACCACGGAATCGGGATTTGACGGTTTCAATAGGTTCGTATAATATTTTTGTACTTTGATGTATGTTCGTATCGGATTTTGGATGATCCGTGAGGGTTTTGCCTAATAGTGAAAGTTGGTTCTTGAAGGTTTTTGAAGTTCTTTAAATTTGATTTGGAGCAGATTTTGGTGATGTCGAGGTCCAATAAGAATTTTGAGATCGGGAATAGTTTCTTAATGTCATTTAACACTTGCACGCAAAATCTGGCATCATTCCGATTGATTTGATTGGAATCGGATGCGCATGAGTGTTTCTAGAAATATTTTAGTTCTTGAGTTAATTCATGCGTTTTGGCATTTGTTTCATTATTTTTAATGTTATTTCAGCGTTTCGATCACGCGAGCAAGTTTTTATAATGTTGTTAGACTTGTGTGGGTGATTGGTGTTGAGCCCCGAGGGGTCGGGTGAGTTTCGGACGTTCCAAATGGATGAAAACACACAAAATTTCTAGTGTTTCTTGGCATCAGTTGTAGGTCTCGCAAATGTGAGTTCGCATTTACGAGAAGAGCTTCGCCATTACGAAGAAGCTCAACTGGGGCATTGATCGCATTTGCGACACCAGATCCGTATTTACGACCTCAGCAATGATCTCATTTGCGACTGATGCATCGCATTTGCAATCTTAGCAGCTAAACCCACGCTTCACATTTGCGAGAGTTTTATCGCATTTGTGAACCTGGTGTCGCTAATGCGACATCAGAGGCTTGTGCCCAACTATTTTAATGCAGAACTTAGGCCATTTATTTCATTTCACTTCATCTCTTTGGCGATTTTTGAAGCTTTTGGAAGTGGGTTTTCATCTAGCACTTTGAGGTAAGTAATTTTTACACAATATGAGTTAAATACATGGATTATGGGTAAATTAACATGTAAAAATTAGTAAAAATCAAGTGTTTAGCTGAAAACCTAGGTTTTTGATAAAAATAAAATTTGATCACGAAATTAGTTATGGAAGTTAGTAAAAATTATATATTTATGTTTCTAATGTTATGGGTATCAACTTTCTTTGAAAATTTCTGGAATCCGAGCATGTGGGATCGGGGATGAATTTTAGGAATCTTGCAATTTGAGTTGGGTAATCACTCTAATATTGGGGATATGAACTTTTGAGCATAGATTAATTAGCTTGTGTAATGTTTTACTAGTTTCGAGTCATTTGGCGTCAAATTTGGAAGTTTGAGCGCGTTCTTGAATTGAGAAGTAGGCTTCAAGGCAAGGTAAGCCACCTTTCTAACTTTGTAAAAACAAATTAACCCCATAGGTGAATTAAATAAATATGTGTACTTATTTGTGGGGGCGGCGTACTTACGAGGTGATAAGAATCTGTACGTATTATGTTATTGTCCGAGTAGTTTAGGACCGATATCATGCTTTATTTGAAATGTTTGTGCTCTTACTTGCTAATTTAATTGCTTGAGTCATGTTAGAATTTGATAAAGGAATTCGTAAAAAGTTAAATTCACTTATTTGAAGAATTGATTGGAATACTTGACTGTAAATGAGAAATTTGTGTTTCCTAAAAAATAATTGTTATTTGTGGATCAGGCCGAGCGCCTTGGTAGTAAATAGATGCATCTATGGATCGCATCGTTCGACCCTCTCGCAATGCACATTTTAAATATTATGTTGGATCAGACCGTACGACATCGGCATAATTGCGCATAATAATTCTTTGAAACCTTCCATGATTGATATTGCTTAAATGCCTTAAAATGTAAATTGTTAAATGATAATACCGAATGTGGAATTTATATTTGTGAAAGAAGTACTTATTATTTCCTATTCTTGAGCTTTCAATATTAATTATTCATGCAATCCATGTTTAGCGTAATATTTTAATATATTATTGTTAGCCCAGTGAGTGTCAAGTCGACCCCTCGCCACTACTTCTTCGAGGTTAGACTGATTAGGTAAATGTTATTTATGTATACATACTGCACTTTTGTACTTAATTATATAGGATCTGAGGTTGGTGCATCTAGTTACCCGTCCGACACGCATACTTGATATTGGATCAAGATTTAACAGTGAGCTGCCCCCTTTTGAGCCGTTCGGTAGCATGTCAGAGTCTTTCTTTTGTTTATTGTTATCTATTCTATTTCAGGCGGTAGGATATAGGATAGTCATCTTTTGTATATTCTACTAGTTGCCCACATACTTGTGACACTAGTTATTGGCACATATTAGTAGACTTACGATTTTTGGGTTTTACTTCAGTTATGATTTCCTTTAGTTGTTTCCGTTTCTGGTTGTTTTAAAAATTCATTACTTATTAAATGCGCTTGAAAATTAGTTATTGGAATCACTTAAATAAAAAATGGGAAATCACTAAGTTGTTCACCGTTGGCTTGTCTAGCAATGGTGTTGGAGGCCCTCACTGTCTGACATGGAGTTGGATCGTGACAGTTTTGATTGTTAGTTGCAAAAAAATATTATCGCCATGCTCTCCATTTCTCGATTGGCGCCTTCGGCTTTCACTGCTTCAGGTAATGACCTGGGACAGGGGAGTCTTATTTTTAATTAATCAAATTTGCATAAAAAAGAGAACAAGAAAAAAGAATTTGGTTGTTGATTGTTGATTGCGAAAAAGTTTTCTAGGAGCTCACCATTTTTAGATCTGCTTCTTCAATCAAAAAGTTTTGCTACTTCACTTATTGGTTTGGGGATGGAAGAAGGTGTGATGTGTGAAAGGGAAAAAGAAATTTTAGAAACTACAAAAAGTGAGTTGAAAAAAGAAGTAGATGGCAAAAAAAAAAATGAGATAACAACAACAAATTCAGTATAATCTCATAAGTGGAGTTTTAAGGAGGGAAAAAAATAACAAAAAAAATTAATTTTGGTGGACTATGCATGTATACTTTTACATGCAAATTTCATCAGAAAACATAAAATACGTATATATAAAAGTACGTGAACCCACTTGACATATAAAAAAAAAAAAAAAAAAAAAAAAGTTGCATAGCAATGGCCAAGTGTGTTCATCACTAATGTTATACTCGTAAATATTGTTAGCTTTGTTGTCTTTTATTTGTTTTCTTATTCTTTTTATGATTTCTTTTCTTTGCTTCCAATAAAAACTATTCTTGTTAAACTCTAGTTTACTTCAAAAAAACTTAAACCTTTCTAGAAAGTGAATTTTAGTTCTCTCTTTCGTAAGTTTTGATAAAACATGCAGAAACCATTCGCCACATTACCACAAATCCTCTACGTATGTGTAAAGCAATCAACCCTTTTTTCCATGCAAATAAGTACGTGTCAAACCTTATTCTTGAATTCCTTCCCTATATATTCTCACCCTTTCTCTTCTCCATTTCCCATCAGCACAAAAACAGTAAGTGAAATAGAGCAAAAAACAATGACTTCTAACTCCTCTCTCATTTGTTTTAGCATTTGTTTCCTCTTTCTTTTCCATGTTACTTTTGCTCAGATCTTTGAGCGCCAGCATGTTTGGCAGAGGATGCAACAGCAGCAGCAACATCGGGCGCTCGGGTCCAGAACTGAATGTCGGATCGAGCGGTTGAATGCTCAGGAACCTACTCGTAGGTTCGAGTCTGAGGCTGGTGTCACCGAGTTCTGGGATCATACTCAGGAGCAATTTGAGTGCGCCAGAGTTCAAGCAGTTAGGCATGAAATCCGGCGAAATGGGCTTTTGTTGCCTTACTATAGCAACGCTCCCCAGCTCATCTACATAATTCAAGGTCAGTATATGTGCCTTATTTGTTTTAGTATATGTGTTTCTTTATCTGTTTTAATTTATGTGACACAATTACTTTTCAATTTTTTGTCTGAACCAATTCTCTTTAGTATTTTTTAAAATATTTTGGAATACTAAGTATTGGGACTAATTTTCCGAAAAATTATACTGTACATATAATATAAAATTTATTTTGTCTCTATATATTATATTATCAATCCCTATCCCCTGTAACAGCTGAAAAACGTAGGTCAGTGGTCAAGGTGTTCCCCTAACTACCATCTCTTTAATTTTTAATTTTTTTTTAAACCTCTTAGCGAAAATCCTACCTTTATCATTGTTTTTATTATTGGATAGAGGGATGCGTGTTAAGGTTCTAGTTAGCAATTGTGGTCTTATATATGTCATAACATTTTTGTGACAAGAAAATCTGATCGAATTCAGGAAGTGGAGTGCATTCGACTGTGTTCCCAGGATGTGCTGAGACATTTGAAACAGAATCGGCACAATCGAGGAGGGGAGAAAGAGGAGAAGCTGGACAGAGATTCAATGATCGTCACCAGAAAGTTAAGAGGTTTTAGAGCTGGTGATATTCTTGCTTTACCTGCTGGTGTTACTCATTGGACATATAATGATGGTGAAGAACCAATCATTAGTGTCTAACTTATTGACACTTCCAATCAGGCCAATCAACTTGATCTCACCTTCAGGGTAAGTAACAGCTTATTCTTGAACTGTCTTAATATTCATGTTCTATACTCAGTTTGTGTTTTAAGGAAAATAAAATTAAGAATATAATACTACTAAAATAGAACACTGAAATGATTATGCTCGGACTCTTGAAAATGTCTGTTGTGCATTGCATCCTTTAAAAATAGTGCATAAGTTTGTGTATTTTTTGAGGATCTGAATTCGGGTGTGTCAGTATTTTTGGAGAGACCGAGCAATGTGTAATGTGTGTCGGATACTCAAAAGTGGTGTATTTTTGGAATTTGCAAAGTAGTTTATTTTTGGAAGTCTGTTTTTGGAGGATTTATCGGGTGTAGTGGCGGAGCCACATAGTTCCAAAGGGTGTCTTGACACCCCTTCGCCGGAAAATTAGACTGCTTAGACAGCTAAAAGTTATTGCTAACGTATATATACTATGTATTGAATCCCCTTTACTTCTTTAAATTTTCATACCCCTTAATGAAAATTCTGGTTCCGCTACTGATCGAGTATGATTGTATTTTTGAAACGTTCGAGCAACGTCCTGTGTATTTCGGATTATCCAAAAGAATGCATACTTAGGGGATCCGATATAACTGTGATAACAGTTTTAGAGATTTCGATAACATAGAATGACATCATTCGGTATCTCTAACAAGTAGAGGCAGATCTAAAATATAAATTTTATAGGTTCAGATTTCCAATTTTACCATATCTCATCTAATTTAATAGGTTGAAAATTTATTGTTTGTATATATTTGTACCATATCTCATAGCTTCTACGCTCGATATGCCCGGCTAACAAGGCCTACACGACAACATTCAATGTTATCATTTTTAATGTTAAATTAGACAATAAGATGCTCTAATCTAAACTTAATTGACTCCTAATTTTGACTTTTTAGACATAAATTGTAACAAAATCATGGTAATTACTTGATTGAATTTCAATTTGCAGAAATTCTTCCTTGCTGGAAATCCTAAACGTGGTGTACAACAACAAATGCTAGGAAGACAACAAGAGGGAGCTGCTGGCCTAGGAAGAAGAGGTGAACAAGAGAGAGGAGGCAACATCTTGAGCGGATTCGACGCTCAGTTTTTGTCCGATCCTTTCAACGTCGATCCTGAAATAATTAGGAGACTACAAGTACAAGCCCCGGAAAGGGGAGTCATCGTTCGGGCAGAGAACCTTCGGTTTCTCCGACCCGAAGCTTCAGCAGAAGAAGAAGAACAATGGCAACAAGGTAGAAGAGGAGGAAGCTGGTCTATGAATGGGTTGGAAGAAACTTTTTGCACAATGAAGTTGAGGGAAAACATTGGCCATCCTACTAGATCTGATGTGTACAATCCACGTGGCGGTCACATTAGCACGGTCAATGGTTTGACTCTCCCTGTCCTTAACTTCCTCCAACTCAGTGCTGAAAGAGGAACCCTATACCAGGTAATTCATTATCCCTTAACGTGACAATTATATATATATATATATAAAGAATTTAATATAACGAATCAAACACTCGATAAAAAATATTCATTATTAATCCCTTTATTATTTATCTTTATATTATAATCATGTACTCCTGAAAGGATAACTACATAAATATTTTTATGTACACTTATAATATATGTGTGTGTGTTAATTCTTAGGTTATAAATTGGGATATCAACACAAGTGGAGCTAGTATATATGAATGTGTGACATTTTGTTGCATGGTTTTGTAGAATGCTATAGTGGCACCACACTGGAACATGAACGCACACGCAATCATCTACATTATCCGAGGAAGCGGCCGAATTCAGGTGGTAGGAAATGCCGGGCGATCCGTGTTTGACGACGAGGTAAGGCAAGGTCAGCTACTGGTCGTGCCTCAAAACTTCGCGTTGGTGAAGAGGGCAGGAGAACAAGGGCTCGAGTACATTACCTTCAAAACCAACGACAACGCTATGACCAGCCCGTTAGCCGCCGGGAGATTGTCCGCCATCCGAGCCATGCCCGAGGAAGTTCTGATGAACTCGTACCAGATTTCGAGACAAGAGGCAAGGAATTTGAAGTATAATAGGGATGAGTTGAATGTTTTTGGACCAGGAGCTAGATCTGGTAGGCAGCAATATGCCTAAGAAATATAAAATCAAATGTAACGTAATGTGCTCAAATCCTATGTTTTATGCTCTGTAAAGTAATGTTAGGATTTGTATTGCCGAGGGAATAAAAAATGCTCTAGGATCTTGAATTTTAAGTACTTTGTAAGCGGAAGTTCTGGCGTGTAATCTTTGAGTCAATAAAATTGTGCTGACTATTGAATATAGGGAAATTTTACCACCAATAGAATAGGTTGGTATTCTATTTATAACATATAAATACTTTTTTAAGATTTTACATAATATAATAACCCTTTTTATTTTGTAGCAAAAAATTTAAATTTAATACTTTCCTATATTTAAGCCTTATTAGATGGTACAAAATATTTTTCTCTCACCAATTTATGGTATAACTCCCGTTTTTTGTTATTTTCTCTTTCATCTTAATACACTTTTTCCCATGATTTGTTTCACCTTCCCATGATTTGCGCTGAGCCGTTACTTTTTTCTCGCTTAATACAGCTTAATACACCTAAATACAGATTTACCTTCCCATGATTTGCTCTGAAACGTTACTTTTTCCCCGCTTAATACACCTAAATACATATCATGATTTACGGGAATCCCTGTTTGTGCGGCGTCATTTCATCTTGTATTATTGAATACAATTCGTTTAATACACTATATATATCATAAAGTAACGTAAAACATATCTATATCACGTAATATAGGAAAGGGTTTCTATTTATTTCTAATTATGTCTTAATGAATGCCTTTTGTGAAAAATTCTCTTAATATACTGTTGTTTGGGCTTACTATAAGCCACTGCTTTTCTTTTTCTTTTCCTTCACTTTCCTTTCCCGTTGGCAAAGGCAGCGACAGATCTAAGATTTTTAGAATATGGGTGCACCATTGATAATAGGCTATAATCTATCTATATATTAAAGCAAAGAAGTTTGCCTTAAATACATGCCAAGTGTCAAATTATTAGAATGCCAATTGGCAACATATTTAAATGACAAGTGGAAATAAATAACTAAAGAAATTACTTTAACAATGATTAAAAAAAATCGTATGAGGCATTTACATGGAAAGTTATTTAAAGCTACAGCTCAAACTCCTCAAAAAATTCGTTGCCAATTGTCATTTAAATGGAAATTTATTTAAAAAAAGAAAAAAATAAATTGCTCTTTCTTACATTAAATAGGGACAATATCCTGTTTAAGAATTAAAAAAAGAAAAAACAGTAAATGCCTCTTTCTTACATTAAATTCGTACAAGATTCTATTTTTGAATTAAAAAAAAGAAAAAACAAATTCGCATACTTTTATTCCATAGAAAACGAACAACGAACGCTTTATGAAGAATTTTTGAAGCTGACATCAAAATCACCCAATATTCACGCCGAAATTCCTGTATGAAATTCTCATTTCCATCTTATAATCTACGCCCAAAAATCTACACGGAATCTTTATCTCCCTATACAAATTCTGTAGTTTAGGAATTAGCTTAACCCTAATCCGAAATACAATATCCCTAATTTTGAAAGATTTGGATATAGAGTTCCAAATACAGACATTGAAATGTGAATCGATTCTGAAGACGGCGATATCTACGCTAGGTATTTTGGGTTAACATCTAACTGTGGGATTCAAATTTATATAAAATATCTTTTTCGATACAGAAAGATTCTGCATTCCGTATATTTTGAAAATCTTTTTTGACACTCTTTTTCTTTTTGAAATCTATATATATAGTAACTGAATTTTCTATACATATATATATATATACACGCCATTTGACAGACAATTTTCATACAAAATTTTCTCTGATTCCATCAATATGGATGCATTTGACTATATTTGCAATATATCGTCTAACAAGATGAACTGGAATTTGAAGGTTCGAATAGTGAGATTGTGGCATGCTCCCGACCGCAACAAACCAGACAACACCATCTCCCTTGAATTAATTATTCAAGACGAAAAGGTGCATTCTGTTTGAAATAACATATTCTGTTTGAAAAAACTTATTTTTTATTACAAACTAAAAGATTCTTTATGTTATTAATTATTATTTTTTTGGATTGTAGGGCAATTGCATTCATGCTACTGTTGGTCGGTCACTTATACGTATGTTCAAACCAAAGTTGAAAGAATAGGGTTTGTACGTTATGAAGAATTTTGTGGTTGGACCAAATTATACAAAACTCAAATACACGCGCCATAACTTGAAGTTGGCATTTACTCATAAGAAAATTGTAGAGGAAGCAAATGATCATCATTTTGGTATGAATATCTTCGACTTAAAACCTTACGAGTATTTGATAAACAAAATTGATGTTGAAGAAACCGAACTTTTCAGTAAGTATTCACTTCTCACTCTTTTTATTTGTTAAATTAATATAAACTTTTTCCTGATTTTTATTTAAAAATTTTATAGATGTCATTGGAGAGGTTGTAAGTTATGGTGAGGTAGAATCCCATACTCAAGGCGATAAAACCAGCAACTATATGCATGTGGAACTTGAAGATCATGAGTAAGATTGTGTCTATCAATTTACTTTGTTATATATTTTAACTTCATTACTTATCATTGTCTGATTAAATTGTTATATATTAACATTATTATGGCTGTAGTCTAATAAATTTCTTAATTCAATTAACACAGGAGGAATAATATTCAGCAACATTTTGGGGAGAATTCGTTGACCAAATCTTGCCACTTTTATAGAAATTACCCTATCAGCCGATTATAGTTGTTATGCAGTTGATAAAAGCGCACAAATATTAAGGTATTTCTATATAAATGATGTTATTTCATATGTATATATCGATGTTAAGTTTTTGGTTCAGAAAGTAAAGTTGTATATAGGAAACTATTCTGTGCGTAATACTTGGCATGCCTCAAAGCTCTGGATTAACCCGGATCTTCCTCAAGCGCTTGATTTTAAGTTCAGGTTAGTTATATAATTAGTTAAGTTTATGTTTATACCACATAGATAACTACAGTTTATCGTTAGTACTAATACAAGCTTGTCTAATAACAGAATGGCAAGTGTGAATGAAGCTAACTCTGCCAGGATTAGTCAAATACCTTCTCAGCGTAGTTATTCTGTTTTTGATGAGTTGGCTAATGGAACTGTAGAAGTTAAGAGTATTAGCGAATTGGTCGACTGCATGGAGGTGATAAATCTATTAAACTCCTTTAGTATTTAACTAATATTATGTTGTCTATGTATAACAGTTTTATTTCTAAAAAAATACTATTTAGAAATAATATCTGATTGATTTTCAGCAAGTTACATAATTGTGTGAGTGTTTGTTGTAATTAAATGATCGCCTTGATAGTTCTGCCACTCATATGGATTAATATCTGACCACTTTCCCGGATGACTTCTTCTCAGGAAGGACATATTTGGATTGTTGCTACTGTAGTTAATCTTCTCCTTGAAAAAGAATGGTCATATTCGCTAACTTACTTGCCAATGCCATTGATGTCAAGTAGCTCATCCGTAATTATTGGTACTTTAATGCTAATTTGCTGCATGGTAGCATCTCTACAAAATGAACAAAAAGAAATCATTTTAGCAACAGTTCTCTTTAATATAGAATAAAAGTACAAACTGTCAAACCAAAGAACCTTATAAATCACTCACTTTTAACTTCAGAATAGTACAAAGTGTCAAATATGTTTTCCTTTAAATCCTCCAGAATAGAAGAATATCCAACTTCAAAAAGAAACAGAGTCTTCATCCTAAGAAGTAAACAATTCTACCTATCATTTGATTACTATCCTCTTTTAATAAGTTAGAATAAGTTATACAAAAATAGGTGACGTAGGCCGCTTGAATGCAAATGGATGTTGCAAAGAATACATATACATCATCTACCTTTAGTTTAGTAGGCATGAAAAATAAACTTTTAACTCTATTGTATATTTTCTTATTATTTTATTTTATTGTATTCTACCATTTCTGAGTAATATTTTGGTCTTAGGATTCTGCTGACGTTGATGAGTGTTCTTATCCGATGGAGTTGTATGATATTCTTGATAAAAAAAGTGCTTTTTAAAGTGACTGTCAAGAGCTCAAACATTAAAGTGGATCAAGAGATTTATAATGTTGTTAAAATCAGCGAGGACGATAACCTTATACAACAATATGGTCAATCTGCACAAGATGATACATTCACTATATGTGATCGATCCTCAAATACTTCTTAAAACACTATTTTTTTCTTTATATTTATATAAGGGAATATCAAGTTCAAATCCAGATTTTTGCACCTTCTCAGCACTAGCAAACTTGTCATATATCAGCTGTTGACATGAATTATTTGAGATTGAGAATTGGTTTGAGTTACATTTGAAAACTAAAGGTATTATTCTGAAGCATCTACATTTCTAGCAGCAATAACTCTTCCTATGAATGAATAGAGTGCACTGTTTGCTTGACTAAGTTTCAGACTATAAAACTCTTACGAATTTACTCAACTGCAATCATACTTATCATTTGTACTCATTCCTACATGTAAATGAATATTCAATAGTATGCTGCACCATCTTTAGTTCTCTCAATATATTTATATATCCCCAGCATGTATGATGCCTAGATTCTTGCAAGGCAGTCTTCCCAACGATCAAGCGTTGGCATAGTCTCGGCCACTCTATCATATTTCATGCCATAACAGAGCCTTCAATGTGTTGACCTCCTATTGTAAAACCAATTATTTTGCTTTTTTCTAGGATGGAGGGAGTAGTTTATTTGAAAAGGAAAAAATAAAGGAGAGAAACAAATGTATTGTGAGAGACACAGATCCTCCGACCAGCCATTTATTTTTAGATGCAAGCAAGAAATTTATCTACGGTGCTCAAACATTTGGCACGCAGAAGCATGCTTCTTATTGACAAATGTACATATTACACATTTCCAACTACCAGAAGCATCTTCACTGCACATTAGGCATGTCGTGGCAGAGCTAGCATTCAGAAATGTGCACGAATCGCATGCTCACCATGTCACTGCACCAAGAGATGATGCTTGGGCTCTAAGTCTTACGGGGAAGATTTCAGATGTTAATATCTAACAAATAGGACCAATCTACACGAAAAACAATGGATCGACGAGTGTATATCTAGGTACTATATTTCAATACAGATGGGCCATTGCCACTGCAATCGTATGAATATCATTTGTGATTAAACATATCAGCTATTTACAACAATAGTTGGTAGCATTTCCATCTTTGATGTACAATCAGGAAGTTGCTGTTATATGTGCTGTTATATAGTGAACCTGTACACAATGAGCTGTAGTTGTCCAGCAAAATCACAACGATTTAGTGTAGCTTGTTATTGCTGTCAACAAAATATGTGCTATAGTTGCTGTTATATGTTGCTGTACAAAATCAGGAAGTTGATGTTATATGTTGCTGTACAAAATGAGCTATAGTTGTTGTTATATGTGCCGTTATCATTTGTTTAGCTTGCTGTTGCTGTCAACAAAATAGGCTTCTACTTCAAACTCTCATAAACAAAATGAGTTTGCTGTTATATGGTTTGAAAACATAATTACTTGATATGCTTCTACTTCAAACTCTCATAAACAGCAAGCTTCTACTGCAAACTCTCACAAACTCTCACATGATTGGCTTCTACTGTAAACTCTCATAAAGAAAATGAACTTGATATGCTTCTAATGCAAACTATCATAGGCTTCTACTGCTTTGGATCGTTACAGTCGAGCAACTGACCAAAAGTCATCCATAAAAGACTTGATATTAGTATCCTTCCTGACTGCGAATTGAATTGTTAAAGTAGATTGAATTCTTGAACACAACATTGAATTGCTTGAAAAAGTCAATATTATATTCTGGATCTTTCACATTTGCATGGTATGGTGTTATTTTAATATGAGGCCTAAATTTTAGGACAACCTCTCTAGCAACTTGGAAATGTTTTTGAGTACATTACTTAAGAACCAAATAAAAATGCAATCCAGAAAAAAGAAATTGATGTGATTTCCTTTTTTATGCCTTACATTGTCCAACATGTTTATGTCGAAAAAAGAATTGTAAGTTTCGGTTTATTTTGTCCTTAATCAAGTTTGTTGCTTTCTACAAGTTGCAGAGTATTCCTTGCTGTGATAAGTTTAGTTAAAATAAACCGTGCATCGCACGGGTCCTAATACTAGTTACGTATAATAGTAGATTATTACACTCTAATTTATTGCACTTTAGTTGAGTTTGCGCTTTAATCGCTAGTGTTTTGCACTAACGATGTGTTTTATGCCTTGTAGGAGTGATTTCGAGCTATATAGATGTTATAAAATAAACTAAAGTGATTTGGAGTTTTGAAGTTTGAGTAAAAGCGCAAGAAATTAAGCCGAGATCGTTTTAAGAGATCAACAGATGATAAAACAACAAAACAAAGACTCGAGGAGGTATATTGCACATTGTCTAGTAAAATAGACATAACGTTTTGCTCAGAACTCCGTCTGGGCTTCACAATATATGGTTGAAAAGCTAACTCAAAGGACTACAACATTCATATTTTAGGTTTTTTCAAATTCCAAACAGAACAGGGTGAAACACCGCGGTTACGGTAGGACCGCGGCAGAACATTACCAAAGATTCAGAGGACCATTCTGGCCACGGTCCTAGCGTAATCACTGTGGGACCGCGGCGGAATGCGGAAATTTCAGGGACCAAAGTGTAAAATATGAAATTTTAAGCCCTAAATTATATATTAAACGAAGGAGGCCGGCCAAAAAGAAGAAGGGGTAATATTTTGGACATATTCGAGACAGAGTCAGCACAATCGAGGAGGGGAGAAGGGGAGAAAGAGGAGAAGTTGGACAGAGATTCAATGATCGTCACCAGAAAGTTAGACGTTTTACTGCTGGTGATATTCTTGCTTTACCTGCTGGTGTTACTCATTGGACTTACAATGATGGTGAAGAACCGATTGTTAGTGTCTCACTTATCGACACTTCTAACCAGGCCAATCAACTTGATCTCACCTTCAGGGTAAGTAACTGCTGATTCTTAAACTGTCTTAATATTCATTTTCTATACTCAGTTTGTGTTTTAAGGAAAATAAAATGAAGAATATAATACTACTAAAATAGAACACTGAAATGATTATGCTCGGACTCTTGAAAATGTCGTTGCGTGTTGGATCCTCCAAAAGTAGTGCACATTTTTAGGATTTGATTTGGGTCTGGGAAAGATAGTAAGTACACAAACTTTATCCCTACCCCGAAAATATAGAGAGACTGTTTCAGAAAGATCCTCGGCCCAGGAACATAAAGAAAGACAAATAAGTACAATGCTCTTAAGTAGATCAATCAACTTTAATAGTAGCATATAAACTTGCAAATTTTAATTCTTGATTTTTCTATACTATATAAAATTTGTATAATTTTTTATATGCAACACACAATATATATATATATATATATATATATATATATATATATATATATATATATATATATATATATATATATATATATATATATATATATATATATATATATATATATATATATACACATTTTTTCTGCTATTATTTTAAAAACGACTATACATTATCATTTTTTCTTGTTTGGGCTATCTGTTTAACCTATCCAAAAAGAGCCCAACTCGCCCATTTAACTAGAGAAAACTATCCTCTATAACCCCTCAAAATTTTAATAGCTCGTGTTTTGTCCTATTTATAAAAATTTGGCCCTTCGGCCCAAAAGTATTGCATATAATAGCCAAAAGGAATGAGTATGACAACATAAGTGCATGTAGCTTTGTGGATAGAGCGCCTGTTTCCTTAGTTGAAGGTCGTAGGTTCGACCCCTACCTGGCGTGATAGAGAAATCCTTTTTTGCAATGTATAAATATTGTATCTTCAATTCGGCGATGTATTCTTAGTGTATATTGAGCTTATCTCGAGTGTGATTGTGTATCTAAAGTGTATATATTTGTGTACCACAAATACAATGTATCAAAATTGTGTGTAATGTATTTTCTAATATGTAAACATAGTGTATATAAATTATATACAATTTTGTATGTGTAATGTGTGCACACTGTGTATTTAGAGTGTATCATGTATTTTGTATAGTGACAATTTTTTTGTATAGTTACATCTATTTTTTATATATTTTCTATAGTTACATCTATTTTATATTTTTTTTTGTATAGTGACAGTCTATTTTGTATATTTTTTCTAGTGATAGTCTATTTATGTATTTTTTGTATAGTGACAATCTATTTTGTATATTCTTTTGTATAGTGACAGTCTATTTTGTATATATTTTATATAGTGATAGTCTATTATATATAAATTGTATAGTGACAGTCTGTTTAATATATTTTTGTATAGTGACAGTCTATTTTATCTATATATTTTGGATACTGACACTTAAAAAAAATCCACTGCCACTCTTATAAAATAAATATAAAATATACTATCACTAAATAAAATTTTACAAAATAGACTGTCACTATACAATTTATATGCAATTGACTTGTTATTCCAAATTTAATTTAAGTGAGTTACTTATTTTGTTATTGGATTTTCAGAGCAAAATGTGAAATCACTTTGCATAGTTCTAGGATAAATTTGACCATTTTCACTTGTAAAAAAAATCATTTTGAAAAGCTTTTACTTGTAGTTAGTAAGGTCAAGTTTGTCACCTGACTGGTAGAATCAACACCTTCATATATGAGTATATAGTGGATTCATCAGAATTCAAGACAAAAGCAAAAAAAAAGGTCATATTTTAATTGCCGAACCAAAAAGCCTAACACGGGATTATTTGAAATATCATAATCACATTAAAGAAATGTGTCATTGCTCCGTAATGAAAAGTTCTCCACAATTTTGTAAACTGCAATTTACGAAAGTGAACAAGTAAGTAGCGATAAAAAATAAAACAAGATATGAGTAGCTTTCAAGTGACAGGTGGGAAAAGAACTCATTTTTAAATGGTAGAATAGCCCAATTGGCGCTTCTAATTGTCCCTCTTTGTCATCCCGGTCTCAATACTCTACTAAATTTTATCTGGACACTCTTAATTTTCAAAACGCATTACTTTAAACCCCTCTGACCGTTGACCAAACCTATGTGGCAACTTTATGACTGAGTTGGACAAAATTCATGAATTTTACGAACGAGAGTAAACATAAAAATTTATACTAAAAATGATTAAAATAAGAAGAAAGAAGTAAAAAGAAAAGTAAAAACAAGGGACAAAAAAATAAAATAAAATATCTCTGTTATTTCTTCTTTCTTCTTCCCCACCCCCACCCCCATTTTCTTCCCTTCCCATTCCCGTTCTCACCCCTCTACCCCCTCCTACCTGCACCCCCTTCCATTCTTCCCCAAAACCTATCTCCCATTTTTGTTTCTTTCTCTTTCTTCCCCTTCCCGTTCTCCCCCTCCACCTACCCCCCTCCCACCTACACCCTATTCCATTATTCCCCAAAATTCATCTCCCATTTCTGTTTTTTCTTTCTTCCCCTTCCCGTTGCTGCTCCCCCCCCCCCCTCCCTCCCCCGCACCCCTCCTCGTGAAGAGACTAACAACTGTAAACATATCTTGTTTTTTCTTTTTTTCTATTTCCTTTTATGTGTATATGTCACCAGCAGCAAAGTTAGTTTATTAAACACTGCAATGCTCTTAGAATTGAAGGAACACTACAATATTTTTAATGATGTTTTCCGGTGACCGGAGAAATTTTCTATCGATGGCAGTGGGTTGTTGGTGGTAAGTAGAAGAGATGGTGGAGTAAGGAAAAAATAAAAATAAAGTCAATAGTTTATTTTCCTATGTGGCACTAGTAACGACGTGTCATCCTACGTGTAAGAGATTGTATTACACGCACAACACCCTTTATTATACACGATTTGAATGAGTGTAAGTGTTCAATTGGCAAAATGCTAAGTTTGGGGACCGGCATGACAAAGTGACACAAGTAGAAGTATCATTTTGGCTATTCTGCTTGTTTAAATTAATATCGGCATCTAACGAAACTGTAAAACAAAAGGGGGTGTTTGAAAATTCCCAACCAATTTACTCGAATTTCTATAAGTATGTGGCAGAGTAGCGGAAATGTATGTATTAAAGTAGATTACGAAGTTGAAAAGTCTAAAATTTGAAGGGGGAAGAGCAGAAGTGATTTTGGGCTAGCCCTTGTAATTAGTTTTGATTATTATTGCATGATTTATTTTGCGGCTACTAATTGTCATTAGTTTTTCTCCAGATGGCTACAAATAAAGTTTGCTCTTGGTACTACCAATGATAGCTAGTTCCATGAACATAAAGGAAGACAAATTAGTACAATGCTCTCAGGTAGGTAAATCAACTTTAATAATAGCATATATACTTGAAATTTTTAATTCTTGATTTTTCTGTACAAGTAAAATTCTTTTTTCCTTCTAGAAGGTTTTACTTTACATCCTTCCTTAAAATCCTTCAAATAAATCAACTTTAATGCATATATACTTACAACAACAATAACAACCCATTGGAATTCCACAAGTGGGGTTTGAGGAGGGTAATGTATACGCAGACCTTACCCCTACATGGAGGTAGAGAGGTTGTTTCCGAAAGATGGGAAGAATAAGAACAAGTAAATAATAACAACAAGGCCAGGAATTAATACATATATACTTGAAAATTTCTATTCTTCATTTTTCTGTACAAGTGAAATCCCCTTTTTTTTCCTTTTTGTCCATCTTTTATCCCAATTTTCTCAACCCCTTCTCTTTGCTAAGTGAAATGTTTTCTTTAAGAAATGATTAGCAAATTTATCATTCCTATAACAAATTACCCTCAAGATTGTATTAGCATCTGATCTATTCCATTTTCCTGTTGTTGGTGGCATAGGTAGTTTCTGTCCTGTTCCCACAACTCCCATTCCACTACTTTCACAAGCCACACTGCTGAAATCTTCTACTAATTGTTCAGTTGTCTGTCCCATTAATGCCACAACTCCTTCAACTATTTTAGCTTCTTTTTCCACCACATCTTCTAGTATTAAACCTTCTCCACAAGTACAAAATACTCTCTTTAAACTCTCAAAATCTTCCTCAATCATTTGATGATCCATTCTTGAGAAGTTTCGTCGGCTCCCACCGGCTAGTAAAACCATAAGATAGGCCTCAAAAGATGCCTTCATCACTTCATTGAGTGCTAATGGTTGAGCTCGGTCGATGAGAATGGCACATAAAAGTGTCAGGTTCTGCTTAAGTATTCTTAAAGCTGGTCGAATACGTGCATTTTCAACATCATTTACGTATAGGCTTGCGTAGAATACATTGTTGGAATCAAAGAAGATCAGACGATAAGCTGCAACTTCTGATACGTGTTGAATGGCTTCTTGGATGGATGAACGTGTTGGATCGAAGAAGGAACAACATGCGAGCTGTCTGTTCTTGTTGTAACGACTTCCTGGAGTAGCGATAACTCTTGAGGAGAGAGATAGTGTTTTGTCGAGGGAATTGAGTTGCTGAAGAAGGTATTGCAAGGTGTTTAGCCTTATATAAAGGCGTTGAGTTCCTCGGCTTGTTGAAGGGCGCGGATTGTTGTCTTCGTCTGTCAAATGCTGGTTCGGATCGTTTGATCCAACACTACAAGCAGCTTTCTTCCACAGTTTCACAAATCTTGAGTCTTGGCCACATCTTGTTAAAGGAGGAAGTGTAGGCATAAAACTCTGTTTCGACCCTGCAGATAAAGGGATTATTACACAAATAGCCGGTCAGATTCATTGTTTACATTTCTTAGACAGTATAATATGGTTTACACATATTATACATGAATCATAGATATATTCTACATCCGATGGCTATTCTTAGCTTAAGAATAGTTGGTTGAGCGGCTATTTAGGTTAATTCTTCGCATAAAACCAAAATACATTTAAGAACAAAAACTATTTGAGCATCAAAAATGACTTTGGGCTATGAATTTTTAGGGAGTAGATCTTACCACATGATGCAACAAAGGTAACATAATCTTTGAATAGTTGCTCTATGCCATCAGCAAGATCATTGACTAAATTCTCAGTGATGATTATCGGAATTTCGAAGAAATTGTCCACTGCTTCCTTGGCATGTTTCACTAGATCAATTGCTGATTGTGCGTATGGCTCACTTTTGGATTTTGGATTCCATGTCTGCATAAAATATATTTTACATTAGTTAACTCCTTCTAGTACGAGTATGGCCCGAGGTGGAACCAGAATTATAATTTTATCAGTTCTAAATTTTAGAATCACGGCTTCAAGTGGTTGTTAACACAAATATACTGGTTGAGCATAAGTTACTAGGTTCTATCGAGCCCGAGCCCGCATACAGGCTTCTAGCTCCGCCCTATAGAAGTCCCTATTTTTAAATTGAAAAAGTAATGAAACGACTTACTTCAGAGTCTTTTGATCTCACAAGAACTTCTTTCCCTTTCTTCAAACTATCTTGGATCCATTTCCTCAATAGGTTAATTTTGATTGAATCAACTTCATAAGGAATCATTTCCCTCACCATTGTTTTGCCTCCATCTTCACAATCGACCGAGTCCTCGACCACCATTTGGACTAAAACTTTTTCAAGTTTTCCTGCCCTCTGCAACACTAACGCTGTTTCGCTTGTGAGAAAAGTTGTTCCTGCTAGGTATTGCCTTAACAAAGTTCCATAACAAGTATGTAATGTCACTGCTGCAACTCCGGCTGCAACCGGATGCCATTTCGTGAGGATAGGAGTAAATATTTCCTTCTCCTTAGTTGCCAATTCTTCAGTTTCATTAGCTAACTTAATGAGTGTATCGATCACGTCTTCACTTTCAAAACTCGCAACGTTTATATTCCGTTCTTCTAATATCTAACAAAATGAAAGATGATGTTATTATTTGAACTGAACATGTATTGACAAGGGTTAAAAACAACTAACAACAACAACAAAAAACCCAGCGTAATCTCACTAGTGGGGTCTAGGGAGGGTAGAGCTATATATATTACGTGGACTTTCCAAAATGTTGTTACATTCGTGTCGGATCCTCCAAAAAATGCAATAATTTGGAGGATCCAACACACACTAGGCAATATTTTTGGAGAGTTCAAGCAACATAGGGGCAGACTATACGCAAACCTTACCCCCACCTAAAGAAGGTAGAGAGGCTGTTTCCGGAAGACCCTCGGCTTAGGGGACAAGGGTTAAAAAAAAAAACAACCCAGTGAAATCTCACAAGTGGGGTCTGGGTAGGGTAGAGTGTACGCAGACCTTACCCTTCTTCGTGAGGTTCTTTCCGGAAGACTCTCGACTCAGGCGACAAGTGTTAAAAAGAAGTGCTAAAATACAAACCTTACTGAATGCAGTTCTTAAAGAGGAACGGATAAAGTGATTCACTCTATTCCCTGTGGTATCACCTTTCACATCCCCTTTTTCAGCAGCAGAAGATACATATCCTGGAACATCTTCCTCTAATATTTTCGACGAAGAGAACATAAGAGGAATAATATTTTCCATTAATCCAATATTTTCTGCGTGAAAACCTGCATGATAATTCAACAATCTCTTCTCACACCATCGTTTCATCGATGTTAAAACACTCTTTAGCATCTTAAGATAAATACGCTCTCTGTCCACCTTCTTAGCATCATTTGCAACTTCCGTTAACATAGTCAATGTTGCACCAAGAAGATCAGGCTCAATTTGGTTAGTCACGACATATTGCTCGAAAAGTACCCATGTAAAACACAAGTTATGTATTGATCTATTAATACCCAGTGTAGACCATGTCTTTTTCATCAATTCAAGAAGCTCATCGACCTCATTGAGGACTAACGTATCGTCTTTAAGATCAAAGATCGAGCCTAAAAGAGCCGTGTAAATGTGGATATTGAGAGGGAATCCATCCGCCCAACGACAAGTATCGTTAGGGGCACCATCAGCACTTCTCCAAGCTAAGGAAACTACTGCATTGCAGAGTGATCTCATTGTTTCGGAATTTTTGCTTGTGTCAATAGGTTTGTACTCACAAGCTTGAATGATCTCTCTTAAACGCGCAGCGGATGCATTGTCTTTTTCTACTGGAATAGAGGGGTGAAGGAGAAGGCCTATTTCAAGGATGCGAAGCTGGCGCTTTTGCCATAGATGGTATTCTTGAGGATCGTTGAATTCGGATGGTTTAAGGTGGCGTAAAAGCTCCAATGGTAGGATTATTGTCTCTGCTCGCCTCCCCATCTGTACAAAGTTCACTCATATTTGTTAGGTACTAGTTCTTGAGTATTTCTATTTACAATTTAACATTACATTGAATGAGAAAGAAGACGAAACAACGGAAATAAGAATGAAAACCATAAAACAAAAGGCATTTCTAAATAGAATATAACAATACTAGAAATGAAAAAGAGGGATCATATAGCTTTTCCTATTTTCTTTTTTATTATCTTTGCTAAATCAATAAATTTATACATGGCCCTTGTCTTTTGGATAAATATTTTTAAAAATAACATGTAAAAATATATATAGACATTATTTACGTACTTGGCCAACCAGAGTTCTCATAAGAGTTTTCCTTAGCCTATTATCACTTTGCTCCGACACTTTCATCTGCAGCCTCATAATCTCCGCCGACGTCAATGGCCTCCGTATTTTCGCCTGCGGCACCACGGTCGAGCCCGTTTTAGGGCTGGGCGTCCCGGCATTAGGCGAAGACGGAGCATTAGAAGTACTAGTCCTCCGGGACGGCGACTTCTTCAACATCTTTAACCCTAATGCCGTTTTCACCCTACTAGTTATTGCCATCCCCACCCCGGGCGGCTTCGGCGATCCAGGGCCTGACAAGCCCGAAACTGAACCTGGCCCGGGCCCGGATCCGTTTCCATCTCCTCCTGATCCCTCAGACGACGGACTGAGAGAATTAGAAATTGCTGCAGTTCTGCCACCGAACCCCGGCGATGACCGGCATGCCGTGAAGAATATCTCGTAAGCTGCCTCTCGAAAATCGTCTCGATCGAGGCCTTCGAGTTCCCCGAATGGCCATACGAGGTCGACGACGATGATAGGATCGTCCGACGGGGACGGATTCGGGTCGGATTTTTGAGAGGGCTGAGTTTTTATATGGTGGGGAGGGTGGACCATAGTGGTGGCAGGCGGCATGATAGAATTTTGTTAAATATCAGGCGGCAGAGGAAAGCAAATGAGCATTATATTTGAAGCTTTTTTTTTTAGCAGAAAAAAGAATAAAAAAGATAGAAAGAGTGAGTTTTTGATTTGAGACAAAGAGAAAGAGAGGTGGAAAGAATAGATGGTTAAGGAAAATTCTGTTTGTTTTTGCGAAGAAAACGAGAAGCAAAAGTGGTTGAAAGAAGAGAGTCGTTGCTAAGTGGCGCCAAATACGTATTTTTCGGTTCATCCTGTATTTTTTTATTTTATTTGGTTGTATTTCCTTTACAAAAACAATAACAATATTCTCCATGTCAATTTACGTGATACTATTTTTTTAAGTTTGTTTAGAAAAATTAAATTAAATTTGGAAAAATGTAACTTACAATTGCCATTTGACGTCTAATTATAAGTTTTTATACCATATAAATGTTATAGTTTAAGATTTCACACAAAATATTGATGGGTATTAAAGACAACAAATTTTAGGTTGTTTTTTTTTGGAAAACTTTGTGGCCAATCAGGATCAAAGGATGGGAACAAGCTGTGTTGGCCTAAAATTATAGTGACATAATTATAATACGAAAATTAAATAAAAATAAAATTACTTAGTAAAAATATTTTTGAATTGCTTGTAAGTTTTTAGTATTAGATTGCAGAAATAATGATAATTGTCATAAAATATTCTCATAAAAATTCTAAAAAATCACAGTAAGACATTTGAGGATTTCTCTATGGGGCAGGATTTCATCCCCTCTTGAGCTGGATTTCATCCTCGCTTGAGCTGGCTAATGGCGTCAACATTTTTCATTTTCAAAAACTTACACATTATCTTTAAATTTCTTAGTTTTTTTATAAATCAAACAAATATATTACTAACTCCTTCTGTCCCAGTTTACATAATAAACATTTATTTTTAGTATGTCCCATAAACAACGATAATTTTTAAATTGTAAAAATAATAACTTTAAATTTTGCAATTTTACGTTTGATGTCACCACACAAATATCTATAGCATATTTTTATATCACAAATATAAGATTTCTTTCTTTATGAAGCTTCGTGTTAAATCAAACGCTATCACATAAAATAAAATGAGCGGAGTAATAGTTATGAAATTTTTAAAATTGTATTATATAAAATACGCGTACAACAAACCTACCTACATACTAGTAGTCATATTAAATCCGCTTTGACTTTCAAAATTACCTAGAGAATAAACTCAAAGTTTTTCCTTCGAAATTATCCACATCCTTAAGTATTTAATGTCATCTTCCATATCAAAATTTACTGTAGAAATAAAAATGAGAAACAATATCCCGTTTCACTAAGTAATTTCTTCTTATCTGTCCATGCGTTGGTGGACCATAGAAGGAGCAAGTGCACATATAGCAATTTTCGGGATGCTATTTAGAGATTAGCCGACACTTATTTTGTCCTAAAATTTTAAACTAAAATAGACTATGCGAAACATTTTTGTCTTGAAAAATTGAACTCAAAAACTGAAATTCAAGACGTATTGGTTAATTCCTAAATACTCCTTCAGAGTGGCTACCTAGTATCATTTCTGTCCCATGGAACTATTAAGGGACACGCAAGCTGGCTCGGATACCACAGTTATAACATTGGCGGATCTACCTTTGAAGGTATGGGTGCTGAAGCACCAATTGGCTTTGGCCAAACTGTGCAATATATTCATAGATAATACCTAAAACATTCAATTATTGACCATAAGCACCGACTAGGATCATGTTTGACCATTTAGAATTTACACTAAAACTATTGAAGCACCCACAACCAATAAATCCTGGACACGCCACTGGGTTATAAGAAAATGAGAAACAGTAGGATTTGCTTGGACCAGACGCTAATAGAAAATGATCCCAACTCACACACCAATGACAACTTTTACCAGTTTAGAACAAGTCTTACTGGAAAAGCAGAAGGAGAAGGCTGTTTCAGCCATGCTTATAGTGAAACTAGCTGAGGACAATTTTAAGGTGGTGCAAGGACGAACGGTCGTTCAGACAATCAGGGATGACACCATCATATCTCTGGCAGTTTGTGATTTTTAGGACAGAAACTATAGGCATGGCTGTACAATTCACCTCAAATTTCTCCAGCAAGTGCAAATTCATGATTTCTAAATGTTTGAGTTGACAAAAACCTGAAGCAGAGCAGACCATTTTCTTCCCCATATAAGCATCATCAGAGAGGATCAGACGCGCTAAATTAGGAAGGTTTTCCAAGGTTGGCATAGGATCTTCTTTAAGATGAGAATTATTAAGTACCAACTGAGTTAATTTCTGAGAGATTTCATCATATGGTGGTAGGTGGCCAATATGTCCTTTGAAGTGCAAGGTTTGAAGTACTTCACACCATAAAAATTCTCGTAGAACTGAATGCCTTTCCTCCGAGTAGCAATCCAAATCAACGATATCAATGGAAGCACAAAACCAGTTGTTTGAAGTTTTCATGTAGCTGTTGATTGACTTGAAATCCTCAAAATTCCCTTCTATCTTTGCTGCCAAGTACCGGAGCTTGGGAAATTTGGAGACATCGTCAACCTTGCACACGCTTGTATTGAAATTGTCGATAGTTTCAAGCTCCTTCAAGCTATCTAATCGCAACTTTTCTCCTTTCTGAGTCCGAAACTTTGATGGAAGATATAAATGTTTTAATTTCCTCATCTTCCATAGCACGTCTGCAACTATCATTTCGGTTGATTCTTTCACTCTCAGATCAAGTACTTGCAAGTGCACCAACTTGCCAATACACGATGGGAACTCCTCGAGGACACACCCTTTGACACTCAGATACCTCAAGAGCACTAGATTAGATATAACCCGTGGTAGTTTCTGTCCTTGAAAATTAATCCCATCAAGGTCAAGAATGCTGAGCACTCTGAAATCCTTAATATTAAGCATTTCAAATTGCTTCCTGTTTCCACCAACAACTCGAAGACTCCGAACATTATTAGTAACTTCATAAGCAACAGAAAGTTTATGGTCACCCTGATATACGACAAGTCGAGGTGATAATGTTTCAGATGAGAGCGAACAATCACTTTCTCTTAAATTTACAATTTTGAGAAAACGTTTTTGTTCACCCCATGAGACACATAAGTTTTTTATTTCTCCAATAAAGCGGCAAGCCTTGAATTTCTTTTCAGTAGGAACTTCCTCTTGTTGCAACCCTATGATGTTAATATGTGCCAGTTCTTTCAGATATTGTTCCATCAGGTCCATCATTCTCTCCCCTCTAGCACGTTCTTTTGTGGATAAAAAGCCTTCAATCATCCACAGATGAAACAACTTTTCGGCTTCTATTTCTACATCTTCTGAGAACTGACCCAAGTGAAGAAAGCACGGTTTCAAGTGATCTGATAACTCACTATAAATCGTAGAAAAGAATGCGGATACATATGTTTGGATATTTTTATACACTATCTCCCAGTCCTCCGCTGGTTTAGGTGCCAAGTAAAATGCAAGTTCCTTGATAAGCTGTGGCACGCCTTTACAAGATCCTACCATTTTCCTCACCATAACCATCTTTTCTTCCGCTAAACATTGTGCAAAAATTAACTTTATCAGATGTCAGATAGGAGTGAAGTAGAAAACAAAAAACTGCTAAATTACATGATAATTAACATGTAAACTTTCCACTTAAAATATCAATGTTCACACTTTCTCATAACAGAGTGAGTTTGAGGTTTCGTGGACCATTACTGGATACATTTAGACAACAGAACTACTAAAAAGTCTCATGTTCTTTCTTGAGATGTCATGTCATAGACAGAAATAAGTGTGGAAGAGTTATAAACATAACAAGATCTTGAAGTTAAGCTTGTGTTAGTGGTGACAGTTCGACGTTTTAAGTTTGGAGGTGAAGAAATACCAAGTAGTGTGCCAAGACTAAATAATAAATACTATTTAACTTCTAAAAGTATATATTGATTTTCTTGCAGAAATAATGTAAAAGGAATGGTATTTTCTCTTACAACAGTCACTACTGCTTGATTCTAGGTTAGTTAAGGTAGGTTATATAAATCTCACTATCCATTTGGACCTATTTCATTTCTGATATTCACTGTGTTGTGGTTCAGTGGTTCACTAACCCTAAAGATTCTCCACAGCTTCTATTAACATTTACATCTGTAAACGGATTAAACCGACTCCTACCAAACACTGAACCTAATTTAAGCATATCACCATGACTAAGCCTTAATAACTAGTTGGTAGCACCCATATGGATTTTTGCTTCCAGTGTGTTAATGTTCATTTTTTTTTCCTTTGTCTGCACGGACTCCGAGAAATTGTAGCTCTTTAGAAACAACTCATGCCATATGATTTTATGTCTATGGCGTCCCCATTCAGCACATTCCATCATCATGGTTTTCGCCTCAAAAAGTAAGTTCCTTTCCCCCTTGGAGCAACAGTAGAATAAAGATCTGGGAATATCTCTATTAAAGGGCTATCACCTATCCATTTATGTATCCACATCTTCACTGTTTTGCCATTACCAAGAATTGTACTGTGGCGAGAGGAGTTGGGGCGTATTCTTAGTATTATCTTGAAATTCTTATATATTATTGGGATTAATTTGACAGCTTGTTTGGATGGTTATTACCTGTTGTAACAACGAAAAGTGCTACTTTATGGAACGACCGATTTGGTGTGATCGCGTCGTTACCTTATTTTTTCCCTCTCATCTTACCTTCCTCATTATTAAATAATCTATTTTATCCTTTATCCTACCTTTCTATATAATAATTATACCATGTACCTTACTTTTTAATTATAATATTGCAAGTTTATTCTTCATATTATTGGTGCATATCATGAAACGAGACAAATAATACAATTTATCCAAACATTGTATAATCAAAAAGATACAGTACAATACAATACAATACAATATATATTATACATTATAAAATGATACAGAACAACCAACCAAACAAAAACTTGGTTATCTTTACTTTACCAACTACATGATAAGTTAACAATAAAATTATAGAGATAGTATAAGATAAGTTTGCGTTGGGAAATTCACCAACCTGGATACTGGGGAGAGAACACTTGAGTAAACAAATTCCAGCTTTCATCCTCATTCAAGGTCCTCATATTATGGAAGTCATGCTTTTCAGATATGTATTCAGCTACAGATACTTCCCGGGTTGTCACTAGTATTTTGCTACCTTTCTTAAGCCGTGGCAATGTTATATGCAGCGTTTTCCAAGCTTCAATGGACCGTATGTCATCTAGGACAATTAAGCTCCTCTGAGATTTAAGGCTTTTGCTAATCTCCTCAAGCAATTGTTCTTCCGAGTACAACATGTTTGCGTTCTTTCCACCGATCTGTTCATGTATTTGTCGAAGTATATCCTTGCTTTTACAATTCTCGGGTACATAAATCCAGATGCGATACTTAAAGTTACCAGTAACAAGCTGGTCATTGAGAATAACATTAGCCAGAGTTGTCTTCCCCGATCCAACAACTCCAAATATTGGGATGACCAAGACTCCCAAGTGGGAGGACCACTCGGGGATGTTGGACACCGAGTGAGAGGATGACTCGGGGATGTTGGGCACCAAGTGAGACGA
The DNA here is from genome assembly GCA_032618575.1 of Nicotiana noctiflora. Lineage (NCBI taxonomy): Eukaryota > Viridiplantae > Streptophyta > Magnoliopsida > Solanales > Solanaceae > Nicotiana > Nicotiana noctiflora. Next base: position 270,984 of record JASVEL010013053.1, read on the forward strand.
CGACTTGGGGATGCTAGACACAGAGTGGAAGGACGACTTGGGGATGTAGGACACCAAGTGAAAGGACGACTCGGGGATGCAGGACTCCGAGTGGGAGGACGACTTGGGGATACACGACTCCGAGTGGGAGGACGACTCGGGGATGTTGGGCACGGAGTGGGAGGACGACTCGCAAATGTTGGGCACCGAGCGGGAGGACGACTCGCAAATGTTGGGCACCGAGCGGGAGGACGACTCGGGGATATTGGAGACGGAGTGGGAGGACGACTGGGGAATGTTGGGCACGGAGTGGGAGGACGACTCTGAGATGTTGGACACGGAGTGGGACGACGACTTAGGGATGCAGGACACCGAGTGGGAGGAGGACCCGAGGATACCGGATAGCGAGTGGGAGGACGACTCGGGGACTCCGGACACCGAGTGGGAGGACGACTCGGGGATACCGGACACCGAGTGGGAGGACGACTCGGGGATGCAGGGCTTCGATTGGGAGGACGACTCGGGGATGTCTGACACGGAGTGGGACGACGACTCCGGGATGTTGGACACGGAGTGGGAGGACGACTCGGGGATACAGGACGACAACTCGGGGATGCATGACACTGAGTGGGAGGACGACTTGGGGATATCGGACACCAAGTGGGAGGACGACTCGGGGATGCCGGACCCCGAGTGGGAAGACGAGCCAACTCCAGATAACGTAACTCCAAGCACTTTCTTCTTGTCCTCCTCAATACCAAATAGTTGTTGGGGCAAGAGAGGAGAACATCTCATTTGACCTTGATCTTCCTTCTTCTTAACTGCATTATAAGCAATTCTAATTTGCTCGCAGTTGAGCTCAATCTCGGATCTAATCTGCTGGAGAGTAACTGCAGCATCTCTGATAAACATCGATTTTATACCTTTAAAGAACCCCATTTTAGACGAGCTTCCTCTTGATTTTTCCACAACATCCTCCATTCGATAAACGAGATATTCAATTCGCCTAACTCGTATCTCAATTTCCCTTGCTCCATTTGTATGTTGTTGATTCTTATTGCTGCCTTTTAACAAAAGTTGCAACCGATTTAGCTCTCCTGATAAAGCATCTAAATGTTCGGTTACTGATAAAATCGATGGAGCTGATTCTTCGATCAAAACTAAACCACGCAGCCTTTCTCGGGCTAACCAGAGCAATAGCTCCGACATAGTAGTAGTAGTAGTCAATGCCTGGTATTTTTTCGTCTGCTTTTTTCCAAGATAGAAAGTCACTTTTAATATAGGGGCATAATATATAAATAGGCCCTCAAACTTGGCCTCAGGTAACAAGTATGCCCTCAAACTTTGGATGTGTATAAGTTGGCACTTTAACTTGTATAAAGTTAAACACGTAAACACAAATGCTGACTTAGCTCTATCGTGGTACATATATTTTGGATGTGCCTAGCTGATCATTTTGTAAGTTGGTGTGTTCAACTGAAAAAGTAAAGATAAGTTGAAGTGTCTACTTGTGCGCCTCCAAAGTTGGAGGGCATATTTGAGAGCGTCTTTATGTATTATAGGACAAATTTTCCACTTTGTAAAAATTGTAAAGCCGTGCGACATAGTAATAATCTACGTTGTCATTAAATATTATGGTGGACATAATATTCCACCATATTTTTGTTACGATTTTAGTGAATTGCTAAGTAAGATGAAGAAACCTAGTTTGTGCTTGGAAATATTGGAGAAATACGTTATCTCTTTTTGATGTACAAGTACAAGGACATTTTCCTTTTAAAATCTGGAGGGTGGGGGTCGGGGTGGTTAATATGAATCACATGTACTCAAGTCAAGCTGAAGAAGAGACAACTTTGATAAGATTTTGCTTCACTACCCTTCTCACACTCCATTTGAGAAAATATACTTAGTTCGTTATTATTGTAATCTTTGTGAAAATATACTAAGTTTGTTGTTATTGTAATTTATAAAAATCCATGGAGTTGGAGCATCGGGAAAAATACCCTGCAAGCACGAGTGCCTCATATAATCAAATCTGAGACACCATTAAGGTAAAAGCTCAGCATTATTTTATACAACTTTCATAACTTTAAAGAATTTAAAATTCGTTTAAGTGTTCGCAATTTAAATTGTGATGTAATATATCCTCACGAAACAAAATTTTCAGCCTTCATTTAAGTATGAATTCCACTATCGCTCATATATTGCAAATCGAAAGTTAACATCTTAAATTTCAAGTTTTATATGAAACGAAACCAAGGACTTATCTTTTACCTTCATTCTTGAGCTTCCAAATAAAGCATAGGCAAGCACTAAAATAAGATAATACTTGTATTACAAAGGATAATATTGTGAGATACAGCCCATTACCAAATAACTCTCATAACCACATTGCAAACTACCTTGTAAATTTCATTGTGAAGCCAAGGACTACACAATTAAATTTCTTATCTAAGAAAATGTAGCCCTAGTGGATTAACAAACCACTATAGACATCCAATTTCAAATTCGAACATGGGGTCACAATCGACAAGACTATACACGAATGGCATGAGAGAGACAAAAGCAGCTCAAAAATTACACAAAACACTCTGCTTTCGGTTTACTCTTTCCACGTATGAAGGACAACGAGAAATAATCTGGTTTTATTATGAAATTTATCAAAGTAGAATATACAAAATGCAGCAGGCTTCATAGTAAAAACCAACGAACCGGAAGCAAGGATGCAAAATGATGCAGCCCCTCCTCCTGAGAGAGTTGTATTTTGTCCAAAGTCTGATGCAATATGGTATACATCAGAGAAGACCTGTACCAATCAGGAAGTCATTTTCTCTTTTCCAAATAGACTGAATTGAAAATAAATTCCAGGTGTTCCAATTACCAAAATAAAATGCGAAGGCAAATAGCTATGCCAAACATCAAGATCTCTTGTTCAAGTTTAGTTAAATGTTATCAGACTGCAAACTGAGAGCAGAAACTGCGTGATTGAGTTGTTTGATATTTAGCGGATATTCTTATCTGCTCCCTATTTATTTTGGACTTGAATTGCAACGCAGGGACACAAATTCCAGTATGGATGTGAAAAGGGGGGTAGCAGGTAAAAGGGTCGTGGAAATCTCTACAAACAGGAAGTTGAAATTGAACAATTTAATTAAAGGTCAAGTAATGATTTAACTCACCTCTCAAGAAAGCTGTACATCCAGTTGCAATCACAGATCAGGAGGGAATATAGAAAGTTTGAACCCAGTCTTCTCGGTCACTTGAGGTTGCTTGTCCTTTTTGTCTTGTAGTTCCCGGGCAGATATTGCTGCTGTTTTGGTAGAATTGTACAACTCTACCGCTTGGAGGCTGCGTATATCAGCCAGACCAATGGGAATTTCCTTAAGCCTATCACAGGAGATGAGAACAAGACGCTTAAGTCTTGGAAATTGATCAGCTGATGCGTTCCAAGAAACTAAGTTTGTCCTTTCAATCCACAACACCAGTAGCGAAGAAAAACCTCCAACTTTTGGCTCCCAGCATTCTCCTATAAACCCATTTTCTTTGAGCTTCAGGACTTCAAGGTGTTCCAACTGCCCCAATACAGACATATCATTCCACCCCAACCAGGTGTCCAATAAAGTCAGCTTCCTCAATTTTGTTGGAAATATATATGCAGGTGGAAGGTGCAACTCTTTTCCTGTTTGAATACTATCATTTATCAGCTTCAAGCTTTCAAGGTATTCTAGCTTCTTAACATTTTTTAACGATGTAGATGTATTTGGCTCAAGAAGCACAGATATTTTCCCACGAATGCCCAGCTTTTTCAGGTTTGGAGCCCTTGCAAACACTTCTTCCGTGCAGCTTTCAGGAGCAATTGTGGAGAGAGTTTGCAGGCTTTGATTTACCAAAGTAACTTTACTACTTTTTCGGGCAATAGGCACAGGCAACTTAGCAGAAGAGTTGGTGTGCAGATGCCTTAGTCGTGCCATATTCCATATGTTTGCTTGAATGTCAAGAGAGCGCTGTTGCGTGTTAATTATGAGGGTTTGGACATTCCAAAGTTCTCCAATACGTTTAGGAAGGACCTTGATCATGTCAGATGAGAAAGCAATATACCTCAAATGATATAACTGGAAAAACTCCTTGGAAAAGCGACTAAAGTTGATGGATTCAACATCCAAAACCCTTAGCAATGGAAAGCCTTTTGGTATGGTTGGGATGTCGACATATGGCAACTCAATTTGTTTTGAAGAAAAGGATAAGAATGACCTGACATGTTCACCTACCGGTTTTGTACTGATAAAATCCAAAACTGAGGAATGAATGCATAAGCGACGGTAGGTGGATAATTCCCGCTTTCCAGGAAAATATTGTTCAGCACCTAGTTTTATTTCTTGGAAAAGATTTTCCTCCTTCACAGCCTCTAGTCTACAGAACTCGTGCAACATGTCATGAATACGGCATGTTTTGATGTGGCCATCAGAAGCTACTTGCATTGCCATCACTAGATTCCTATTGACGAGATCATTCAAGTTTTCCTCTGCTTTACATTCAAGAGATACGTCGCTTTTATGCTGTATGAATCCTTCTGCGATCCACAAACGGATTAACTTCCAAGAAGGTATCTCTAAGCCTCCTGGAAATACTGCACAATATAAAAAACATGCTTTCAAGTCATAAGGCAAGTTGTCATAACTCATTTGCACCAATTTCTTACAGTTCATTGAGTCTACATTTATGACGTGCTCACTCAAATTCTTATCGACTTGTTCCCACTCCCTTGTTGTCTTATCTTTTCCTATTAGAGCTCCTGCAATCACCACTATTGCAATGGGTAGTCCCCTACACTTTTCAGCTATGCTCTTTCCAGGTTGTTCCAATTTAACAGGACATTTATCCTTGTTAAAAACCTTCTTCTGTAGCAAAATCCAACTTTCATCCATAGTCAAAAATTTAAGATCATGAGGGATATGACTGCAGTATTTAGCGACTTTGCTATCTCGAGTCGTCAACAATACTCTGTTACCTTTATTGGTTTCCGGAAAAGCAATCCTGATACGCTCCCAAGCTTCGCCAGACCATACATCATCCAAGACAATCAGATATTTTCCACTCTTCCCCAAAAACTCTCGTATTTCGTCAGCTAAATCTTCCTCAGGCCTATCATGATATTGTTTGGTGTTTCGGGTGAACTTACTGATGATGTTGAGAAATAATTCTCTTCTTCTATATGTCTGAGAAACATAAACCCAAATGCGAGTGTAGAACTTGTATCCAACTTCAGGATGCTTGTAAACCTGATTTGCTAACGTCGTTTTACCAAGACCGGGCATACCAACAATTGGAATAACCTCTAGACTATCCGATCCTTCAAAAAGACGGTTGATTATCTTTCTCACCTCCTCGTCAAAGCCCACAACATCATCTTCCTCTACCACTGGAGACTTTTAACATAATAGAGAAATAGGTTAGATATATAAAATGAGGCTCGCAGGCCAAATAATGTATTATTTTAAAAAGAACAAGTTCTTCTTTCTTTGGAAACATGATAGTAAGTTCAACTAATTGCAGAAAAATGGGCTTCTCAGTCACATAGAACAGTGAGCTAAGTTGCTCCGACACTTCAGTTTAGGTGCCGCACCCATGTCGACACGACACAAGTATGGGTGTGGGTATGGGATCCGTACCGGATATGGTCAAACACTTTTGGGTACTTTGACCACAACGGACGGAAAAATTCGATACAAGATACAATTTGATTCTCGAAATCAGAACTAAAACTGGGATAAAATTTGAAGAAAATATCATATTTTATCTACGATATCAATTCATTACTAATTTACAACTTGAGAATAAAAAAGAAATACACACTTTGCAAGCTATGCTAAGTATTCCACTAAATTTCTTACAAATTTAGAGATATTTTTATATTTTTGAATTAATTTTAGCCGGATTCCCACACCCGTATTCACACTAGGATCCGTATCCCCGGATCTTAAAATTTACATCTCGAAGGATCCGACCTTTAGATCCGCACCCGTGTCGGACACCCGAACCCGTGTCCGAGCAACTTAGACAGTGAGTCTGCAAGATTATTTTGCTGTGAATGTGAACTAAATTGCATCGTATGTATTATGTCTTACCACTAAAAGTAATACATATACTTCCCAAAATTATAATTTGACAAACAAAAAGACCAGCGAATAGCTTTAATTCTTAACATAAAACATACTGTATGTTTTGTCATGCATTTAAGGAATATATTAAGGATTTAACTATATGAACATTTGATTTAAAATGATAAAAAATTCTTCTAGCACGGTGTCTCTTTCCAAAAAAGTATTAGTTAGGCAACATAACTTATAGGAGTTGATTGAACCCATTCGATCAAGCTAATCACAGAAGGACAGAAATATTTAGGAGTGGAAGACGGCTTTGATAAGACAGCCTCATCTTAAACAGCCTGCTTGGATAGTAATGATGTGCGGTCTACCAGACTAGTAATGAAATATCTAACCATGTACTGAGTCTGTATGTTGGGTTTGTTATTAGTAGGATGGAAATTACAATGGCTATATACATGTCCTCACCCCTCGGATCCAGCATGACAAGGAAAAGAGGGCAATATATAATAACAGACATATACCAAAGATGTTGTGTCACTTTTTTGGTCTAAGTAGCTTGATGTGATTTCGAATTATTTTTACTGGAACGTTATCTTAAATGGTAAAAGCAACTGAAATTTTTCAGGAGCAATCATTTTTCTAGTCCTCTAAGAATAGCAGAAATTTTTTCCGATAATCCATGTGTTCTTTTCCTAGATTAGTTATTTCTCTTAGCATGAATGAGTTTTGTTTAATCCTCAATATTCTACATTGTTATACTCATAATCCTGAATTCCTGTTGTGCCTTTTTTAAAATGGGCAAATCCTGTTGTACCTTTATACAACTTGCCTATGCAATATGCACTAAGGTCATAAGTTTAGTAATACAGCGGGAAAACAAAAAATTAATTGAAAAGTTAACTTGATGGAAAAAATAGCTAGTAAAGTTCAAAATTTCAATAATTGATAAATCTAAATGTTACTAAAGCTAATAAAAGTTAGTACAATCAGTTTTTACTACAAGTGTGTCAAACTCTAGACATTCTTGAGTAAAAAAAGCCAAATAAGTATGACAAATAGAGTGATATCTCATGTGTTTTGCATAAATTCCAGAGTACTTTTAAGAAATGACTTAATTCAAATATATACTCCATTTATTTAGGCTAAAATGTTTTATGTAATTGATTAATCTTTTGCACCCAAGGGTGTTGCCTAACCATCCATAAAGTTGGAATGAGGGCAATGGATGATCAGTGTTCGAATCCCATCACACACAAAACAACTAGGGTATTTGTTCTTACTTTCCTAAGTCTTAGGTGGGTAGAGTTACACCACATAACCAAGAAATCCCCTACAGCCAGCGGAGCACGATTCGAAACTCGGTGGATAATGGGACGCCCATTTACCCGTCTCCACTTAAATATCATCCTTTTGTCCTCGGCAGGCTTTGAACCCATGAAGTGTGCCTACCCCACATAACAAAAAGTGCTTGTACCACTGGACCATAGCTCGGGGAGTTAGTGCTAGCGTGTTTGGTTTAGTTATTTTCATGTTATTTCTAACACCAAAATACAATTCCCATTTAGTATAATCATATCGACAAATAAGAACGAGCACACTTTTAGAAATAAGATTTGTCCAACTTTCTAACATTTTGGACTATTTAAAATTTCTAAATCAGAACTAGAGAAAGGGTAACCCGGTGCACTAAGTTTCTGCTATTCACAGGACCGGACCACCTTAATCGCATTTCTACAAGAGCTTGTTTCCACCGTTCGAATCTATGATCACCTAGTCACATGGAGGCAACTAACCGGTTATTCTCTTCGGAAACAAAATTAGAAAAATTCCACAAAAAAAAAAAATCCAAATTGAGACTGATCACTGAAAAATGAAATTGAGATTGATCACTGAAGCCATACCTTTCTCTCCTGTCTACCTCTACCGGATGGATCGTCATTTTGAAGGGCATAAACTTCAGTCCGACGGATTTCCTTCACTTTCTCTCTAATAGATTTTATTTCACTAGCCACATCCCTCACTCTTTTATAATGAGTAAGGTCCACAAATCTGCTTACTCCTCTGTCCTTGTGAAGCTTAGACTCAATAACAAACTTATCAATGGCGTCTTCAGCTGCGTTGACTACCGTCCTAATCTTCTTGACCAATTCTTTTAGAATTTTATTCTCGTTATTGTATGTGGCTGCTTTTTTTAGGAAGACATCGAATTCCTTGAGATCATCAAGCAGACTCTCAGCCGCATCCTTAATCCCGATAATCAGTTCCTCGTTGTCCCGTAGTAACTGCTTTAAGTTCTCTATCAGAAAGCTCAAACCTAAATCTGCCATGTTTTTTCCTTCTTTTCCAATACTGAATTTGACCTAATTCTGTTCAGCTTTAGCATAGAGAGAGAAAGAGACTTTGCGGTTTTGGGGAAGATGTGCAAATGTTGAGTGGAAATGGTGAACATTGACATGTACTTGGACATTCATTGGTTTTTTATTCCGATTTATTGTTCATTTGTTAGGAAACAAGTAATCTCGTAATTAATAATTTCGAAATTAATTTTCACAAAATTATTATCTCAAATCCCCAAATTAATAATTTTGGAATTAGTTATCTCAGATTTATTATAACATCCGAGATTAGTTATGTTGTACTTTTATCCCAAATAAATATAAGATCATTCATCTTAAATCTACTCCCGAAATTAATTATCCCTTATTTTTTGTACATCTTGTTGCTACGTCTAGGCTGTACATAATTTGGTAAAATATCGAATTAATGTACCGAAACCAAAAATTTTGGTATTTAGTATTCGATATGGTATTTAATTTAAGTTTTTTAAAAATTGGTATTAGGTATGGTATTTGATATTTTAAAATTAAATATTGAGATATCGATACCATATCAAAATATATATTATGTTACATAATATACATATTGTGAGCATGTAATTTTTGCAATATCTAAATACTCCTACAGAATCCCAAGAAATAAATTTATTTTTAATTATTTGTCATTTTAGGAATTTTTGTAGAATTTTCCTAATTATTTGTATTTTTCTATGCATGTTTTATTTTTATTTAAATCACGAAAATGAAAAAATACTCTCCAATTGTATTTAGGATTTATTTTTATATTTTTAGGCTAATTAATAAATTAGGTGTTTTATAAAACATTAAAAAAGTCACAAAAATTGACTCACTTTGCATTTTTAACCTTTTAATTTTTAAATTTTATATTTTTTCTTTTAATCTAGGAGATAATTAATTTTTGTAAATACTATGATGATGGGTAATTAGTTTTAATTAGTTTAACGTGATAAATTAATTTAGTTTAAGAGTTAATTTAGGGTTTTAAATTAATTTAGAAAAGAAAAGAAAAGGAAAAAACTATGATTTGAGCCAATTTGGCACAGCCCAAATGCCCCCCCCCCCCAACCCGTTTAGATCAGGCCAAAACTCCACCTAAATCTGATCCAAACCCCCACCTAACCAAACGATCCTGTTTTCAACCCTTTTTATTTGAGCCATTGATTTCGTTCGATCAGACTGTCCGGAACTGGCCCTTAGCTTCATATATAAATGTCCTAACCTAAGTCGCCATCCCCTTGTTTCATTTCCCTTCAAATCCTCATCTTCATATTCAGAGACAAGAACCCTAGCACCGCCCTAATACTCCTCTGCGATCTTTACTGGCGACACGTCCTCAAACACCCCCAAATTTTTACCATACACTCCCCATACCCCCTAAGACCTAATCTTCTGTTAGTTTCCTCAAAATATTCACCTTTTTTCTTCAATCCTAGATCTGAAATTCAAACAAAAAAAAGCTCTAAGCCATCCTTAATCCCGATTTTCATGCTTCCTGACTCAAGACTTACGTTAAATGATTATTCTCGTTCAGAATAATTGGTTAACGATATTTTGGCTCATTTCAAGAGTTGTCGGCTTCTAACCAAACCATTGACGCCCGGCCAAATTCGTCGCATTCGTCGATTTATTCTATTTAAAACAAGTACCATTCCTTCTTCTTTCCTTTTCTTATGTCCGTTTTTCTAACTCTTGTTTGTTTTTTGTTTGAATTAGTTTTAGTTGGTTTAAAATCAGTAATTCTAATTGTTTAAATGCATGAGTAGGATTGATATTTTGTTATGATTTTTCTGTTTGATTCTTCATTTTGGCCTAATTTGTTTAGGGTTAGTCATTAATTTGAATTAATACTTAGCTTATTAAAGTATTTGTTGAAACGGATTTCTTTTTTCTTTCGTTCCAGCTCTTTTCTTCTTTCTTTTCTTTGAGTTTACCCTTAGTTCACCCTGAGTATGCCATTTTTGTTGAGTTAAGTTTTAGTTGTGGGCTTTTGGTCATCTCTGACCGTTTCAATAAGCCCGTTCATTTTTTAGCTTGGGTCTTGGGTCAAATTTGACCCTGGTGATTTTCTGAGGGTAAATAATAGAACTTTAAAGGGCAGTTTAGGGAAAAGGATAGAGGGAATCTCTTATAACTGCCTAGAAAGCTGCTAGGAAGGTGGGGTTGGGGTTAGTTTTAACAAATAGTTGAAAAAATAAAAATTGGGAAAGGGGTAATTGCTAAAATTTGAAAGCATTTTTGCTGCCCTAAAGGCTCTCTATAAAAAGCTTGTTTTTCTTTATTGTCAAGGCAGATTTTAGAGATTACAAGATTGAGAAAAACTTAAAAAATGGCTGAGCCTTCTTTTAGACTCGGAATACTGAAAATTGTTTGAAATTTATTTGGTTTTGTTCTATGAGTTCTGTGATAGTCAGAATTTTTAAAAAGCTCCAAAGAGCTAGGCTTATCTGGATTTAATTTGGTTTGAAAGAAGCTGGTTTTGCTGAGTTGTTGAGCTGATTCGGCTAATGTTGCTAATTCTTCATTTTCCTTGTTTTTCTTTTGACTTCAAGGTATCTTTTGGACCATGGATAACATATGAGATGTAAACATGGAAATTGAACGTAGATAAATGATGAACATTAGTGTCTTTGTTGAATTTTACTTCTTTATTCTTCAATCTCATTCATTGCTTGCAATATTTTAGTTTTAGGTATATTTTGTTAGTCTGTTTCATGTTATGGATGTGGAGTCCTATTGTTAAGCTAAAATTAAGTTTTGTGGATCCCTTGTTAGTTGGTATTTTGGTTTAAACTTGCGATGGATGAGAAAAATGCTCTAGGTTATTTGCAGTAAGGGTTAAGCCCTATGTTGAATTACTCTTAGTCTGTGTTTGAGTATGTTTAAAGTTGACATGATGTTTAGATTCAGGTTTGTCATATGACAATCTCATGGGTTTTTTGTTGCTATTGTGTATGTCAAAAAGGGTCTAATTGAGGTTTAAACTTCATACAATGGTATATAGGCTGGCTTGGAATTGAATTAAATATGAATGTTGTACAACTTCGTTTCTCATATCACTAATGCAATTCCATTCAGAATAATGTTGCTCTTAGGCGATTTAAAATATGTTTTTCCTCTTATATCATGGTGTTGTATATTGTTGAAAGTTAATCAGGATCATGTTGATATCTTTGAGTTTCAAATGCTATTTATGTGCAGTATGGACTCGATCTCGAGTCCTGCATTCCCCAGCCCCTATTTTTCGAGAGATTTGGGGTTATTCTTTGGGCTTAGACCTTGAGGCCGCTTATAAATAGGAATCACAGGCCTTATCTGATTTGGGCCTCCCTTTCAAACGCAGTTCCTCATGTAACCGCATTGTTGGCCTTGTCTATAGCAGGCTTGGTCCAAACAGCTAAAAGCCCAAGACTCCCCTATAACTAGTAGTTGTGCAAACAATAGTTTCAAATTGTTTTGTTTTAAAATAATTCTTTTACTTAGATAGAGGTGTGCCATATTAAATAATACCAATAGTTTATGACCCTCATAATTCTAAACTAAGAAATCATTCGAATAACTAGACATGAAGCGTGCCATATTAAGCAAGCTATAATCTATCGTTCTCAAAAGATTAGTTCAAACATCCTTTGAAAAAATAGACTTGAGGTGTGCCATTTGAGTAAATAACTCATAGCCCTCGTATAATTATTACTAACTTCTTAAAATAGGGGTGTGCCATCAATTAGACCATCCATGGCCCTCGCAAACTTAGTTATTAATTTGAACTTTCGTAGTTGCCTTAGGCGCGTTACTTAAATTGATTTTCTTTTTCGGGTGTGCATTTCATGTGACCCAAATTTATTTCTTAACAATATTAAATGGAACGTGTCGCGAACCGCGGGTGTATTTCATGTGGTTTGGTTCAAGACATATTTTAAATAACGTTGAATCTTCCTAAAAAGCGTTTTAAAAAAATAATTAAAAGCGGTTAATAAGTTAAAAATGCACAATAGGTTTAAAAACATGTGATAAATTTAATAATATGCCAATTATAATAGTTTAGCCGATCGTTCTACAACCACAGAACTCAAAAATGGCTAATACCTTCTCCCGGGTTAACAGAATTCCTTACTTAGAATTTCTGGTTCGTATTCTCCAAAAGGAAATCGATTTGAGATTAAAAATAAAACAGTGGCTTGGGACACCAATTAAATATTCCAAGTGGCGATTCTGGAAAATTGAATAAATAATCTCATTTTAAATAATGTCACTTTAATTGAAAAAATTCCCTTATATACCCTATCGGGTCTGTAAAAAGGAGGCGTGACACATATTATTAGTTATAATATAAATATTGGAAATCTGAATTTTTACTTTCCTCTATTCTCTAAGTTCATCAATTAACTCTAAGCAAGTAACAAGACATTTCTGATGATCAAATTTATTCTTTTACGTATAGTTTTGTCTCTCTAGGTATTTGCTGGTTTTGAGCAGAACTTTGGTCAACAAACATTATTAGTTTTGTACTTTCGAATATTTTAATTAAGAATATTACCGTCTATGGCTCTATGCACTAGATAGTATTCAAACCAAATAAATCGAAGTTACCAAACTAAATAAATCGAAATCGAAAAGAGAAAAACCGAATCATACCGAATTTAATTAGGTACTGTATTTGTATAGCATTTTAAGAAACTGAATGCCGAAAATGCCGGACCGAAATATCTAAAAGCGTACTGTACCAATCGGTGAACACCCCTAGCTATGGCTTCTTTCCGTCTATTTCCTCGCTTCGAAAGTATTTTACTATCTTTCTGATCTATTTATGGATATTACTTTTTTTTGTTAATTTTTTATATTTCTTCAGCGGAGGGTATATTGATCGGTGCGGACTCAACCCTTGGTAAGATTGGGTGCTAACTATTTTTACCCGATAGTGGTTTTAGGGTCAATTTCCTCAGGGAGCTAGTTGTGGGAGTCGAGTATTTGTGAAGTCTAGGAAAGTGTTTTGGCTCATAATTTTGCTTCTATCATTTTTGGTTTTTCTTTTGTTTATCAACTAAATTTATCAACTACAATTGTAAGCTAAAGTATGCTAGGTAATGATGCTAGATGTATGCAATAAGAGAGAAGCACTAGGGTCATAGCACTCGCCTAGGTAACTAATTAACGGGTATAAAATTCTAATACAAGGACGATAATTAAGGGAAATATGGATAACCGTTGCACTAATCACTCACACTCACACCTCTCAGTAGAGAGAGTGATTTTGCCTAACTGATTCTCTCGAGACCAATTGGGTAGGCTAATTTGCCCAAACAACTAATGATTCAGTAGGGTAATTACTCTCTCGAGGTTTAACCCGTTACTTGGGACTACCATTCTCATGGGTCCATCCAAAATCCTTGTTGGGTTAATTATGAGGTCATAGACTCTCTTTTTCAAGAAGAGTCAAGACCCACTAAGCTAGACTTAGTGTTTGCAACCACCAAATCCAAGTGAAAACATACAATTAACCCAAATACCAAACACCCAAAATCATCCAAACATTAAGCAAAAATACTCATTAATTACCTACACTAGGGTTGAGCCACAACCCTAGCTAATGGGTTTAGCTAGACATAGAAGCAGTAGAAATAGAGGAAACACTAGAAGAAATTGACATAATCATTAACTACAAGATTAATCCACTTGAATCCATGCTAATTGTAAGAGAAAATTGCCTAAAGTAGGCTAATAAAACTTGTCTCGTGCTCAGCTGCATAGATAGATTTGACCTAAAAAAGTAAAATATTTTATTTATACTACATAGGAAAAATCGAACAAAAATACCCCTGAGGGTCTATTGCTGACCGCATAGAAATGTCATGCGGCCGCGTAGGATAAAATGGTCTTCATATTTGGCTTTTGGACTTGAGGATGTGGACCGCGTAGAAATGTCACGCGGCCGCAATAGTAGAGTCATACAGACCGCGTAGAAATGGTGCATGGCTGCACAGGTGCGGACATGCGGACCACATAAATATGGTGTGTGGCCGTACTGTAGAAACTTTACCATTTTTGGCTCTCTGATCTTGTACCCACGTGGACCGCACTGATTTGGTGTGCGGCTGCGTTGAATTTTGCCTTGAATTTATTAGCCCTTGATCAATCTTCGTTGCGGACCGCGTAGAAACGGATGCGGTCTGCATGGAACTTCTTCAAAATTGTTGCCTCTCTGAACTTTTCTGTGTGGCCGCATGAAAAATCAGTGCGGACCGCGTAGCTTTGACTTAAACTTGATAACTTTCTAAACCTTCATGTGCAGCCGCATGACAAATCAGTGCGGTCCGTACAGGCCTCCTTTTACCCAACTTTCATATATCTTCTGGCGCTTTTTGAGCCGATTTGTGATATTCATCATCTAGTCGCTCAAACTTGCAATCCAACGCAACTTATAAGCAATTCAGGACTAATCAAGAGCAATTTATGCAAAAAGCTTAGGTAAGAATAGGTATAAAACATGTACAATTCACAGTTATCAACTCCCCCAAACTTAAACATTTGCTTGTCCTCAAGCAATTAAAATGAGACCTACCCCTCAATAGAAAACATCCAGGTAATTCCTATTTTTCCTAAAGTGACCTCAATCAAGTATAAATTTAGACTAATAATTTCCCTCAATGCGAATGCATCATTAACACATTTAAAACATTGAAAACTTGTTGATCAAGTGTGACACAAGAGCCTCAAGGATTGACACATCTCATTAAGGAACCTTTCTCAAATACTTTGGTCATTGTGGAACCTAAACTCAAGCATCCTCAACTCTCCCTATGCGAACCTCACCTTTTAGAGTAATTGCACACAAATCGAGGTGGATGGATTCTTCGCTCATCTCTCTCAAAGAAGAGACGCTAAGTCTGGCTCTAAGTACCATATGCTTGCCCTTCATGTAAGTATCCACTAATGTAGCTTCCCTCAACTCAAGATCACATAGGGCTTTTTCTGGAGTCATTGTGAAGGCTTTTGGGTAACGGTAGGATACACTTTCATCCATATGGGTTCAATCTTCCCCTAAGCACTTCTTTTGATTCGTTTTGGCACACTTTCTTGACTCATTTGAGTATTTCTTCTTTCAAGGGGTTAGAGAGACACAATGTTACTCTTTCTTTTGCAATTCAAACCTTTCTCCTTTTTGTTCACCCTTTTTCCACTTTTTGTTGACTTTGAGTTCCCTCTTTTGGGTCTTTTTCACTTTTGTCTTTCTTTTTACCTTTTTCTCTTTTCATTGCCTTCATTTTCTTTTTGTGTTTGTGCCTTTTCTACCACATTGGTGCCTATCTTGTCTCTCCCCCAAACTTAGATATATGCCATTACTCAAGGGAAGATTTTTGGGTGCCAAGAGAGGGTTTCATTAAAAACGGGTATAGGCTTGTAACTTTGGTTTATGAAAGAAGAAGGCTTAAGGATCAAAAGTGGTGGACTAGGGATAGTTGCATTAGTAGGTCATGAGATGGATCAAGGAGAGCCTACAATCACGTCTCAAGTCGAGTTCCACCTATTATTTCGCCTCAAAAAATATTCAGGGAAAGTTCTAGACCATTTGCTTGGTACTTGGGCTCACAAATCGAATTCTCGCCACACATACACTCAAGGATTGCCAAAGACGGATTCGAGGGCCCACAACGACCTTAGTCATGATTAAAGTGCATAATGGCCCATGTTTAACCACATGATGATTGTTTGGTCAACACAAGAGTCTCAAGGCCACGACTTTCACCATCCTAAACACAACTTAATGTCTTTGACCATAAGATCAAAGGCAAATGTGCTAGGCTCAAGTGAAGCTTTGCCTGAGGTACCCTTAACTACAAAAACTAGAAAATCAAAAAGAAAAATCAAAAACTTACTCAACCCTTAAGAAAGTTGTCACGCTATCTATCATTGGGAAGAGCCATCCGGTTCACACAACACTCTACCCTTGAAAAGAACCGTGGCATTAAGAAAATCAAGGGCTTATTGCAATATCAATGCAAATCCAAAAAGAGGTTGCGAGCCTAACTTTGCACTAAAACAAAAAATTGTAATGAAAATAACAAAAGGATAAAGAAAACTCAAATGATATCCAAATGAATATGTACACACGGGAAGTAGAATGTACAACTAAGGGAGTTCAAAATGAAAGTTTATATACAAACCATCTATGTCTATGAATGTATTGAGAATCGAAAGTATATACAGTCATCCATTTAATCATAAACAAAAAGTAAGGTCATACCCCCACGAATAAGAGCTAGCATTGTCCCCAATGCTAACTACCAAATAAAACATCAAAAATAGCCAAAGGATATAGAATGGCCCGTCAAGCCTCATCAGCTGCCTTGTGTGGGTCAGTGGCTCATGTGTCCTCTGTACTGGTAGGGACCTCAAACTGGTCCCCAACATGCTGCTGTTGTGCTGCTGGGACATGTGCCTGCTCCGAGTCTCGCTTATCAACTGAAGGGGCACTGGAGGGACCCTCATGCTCTAGAATAATTGATATCACAACTCCCTCAGTGTTGGGGAGTTTTCTCTTCTTCTTCGGCCTATGCTCCTCCTCTTGTGGCTGCTCAAATGGTGGGTCTATGGCCGGCTCCTCAAACAACAAGTCTAGTGGCAGTTGATCTGCCACTAGCTTGTCCACTTGCTCCTTCAATGCTGCCACCGACTCCTTCGAGGCTTTTGACTTTCTCAGCTTTCTGTGCTCCTTGGCCAAGGTCTTAAGTGCCTTGCTATGATCACCGACTACCTTGGCCAAGGAATCCTACTTTGCCATCATTAGCTTCTGGTTGGCCAGGATTTTCTTCAAGTCCCTTCAATAGAAGCAGGGATCTCAACAATCACCGGTGCTCTCTGAGCATGTACAGTTGTGGTCAATATGGACAACTTGGATGTCGCTGCCGACATCCAGTTGTTTAGACTGGCTAATGAGTGTGTGAGCTGGTTGGCGGTGAATCTATGAGTCTTTGATATCGGGATCAAAGGATCAACTGAGGTGGAAGGGGGTGTTGTGGAAGGTTTTGGGGGAACTGTAGTGGTATCAGTGTGCTGCTCAATGGCTACTGGCTCTTCAGACTGGCCAACTACGGAAGAAGTGGAGGCTTGGCCCTTCTTGGTATTTTTCGGGTTGTCGGGACCTTTTTTATCATACCACGAATATGGGCTTACTGCGGGTACCATAACATCATATCGTTTCTTTTCCACCCCTAGCTCTTTGAAGTACAGGGACAATGTGTTGGGGAAGGGGTGGTTTGTCTTCGTTTCATTTCCCATCGTGGAAATCACCCTATGCATAATATTGCCCACATTCAATGGGAATCCGGCCATGATGGAAGCAACCAATACAGCACGATCAATGGGGATGGAGGGATCATGTGTGGTCGGGTCAAGCCGATTGCACACGAATGTCAACCACCCTTTTGCTTCAAAGTTTAGGGTGTTGCGAAATATCTTCTCCTGTGCCTTGAGCCACATTGGGACTGTTCCTGGAGCTACTAAAATCTCAGATAACGACGGCCAAGCTTCTTCTTTCATAGCTAACTTTTCCAAGTATTGAGAGTCTTCCTCCTTCGCAAACCCCAAGAATTCATTAAAAGTCCTCCCGTCGAATAATACAATCTTGTCCCTTACTTTTGTAGCTGTGGAGCCCCGAACTACATGGTCAATATTGCTATAAAATTCCTTCCCCATGTGCTCATTTGTCAATCCCACTCGTTCTTTGAAAAAGCTCCAACCCTCTCTCGTATGGAACTATGCTTGTACGTGAGGGTTGTGAGGAACCAAATCAGCATCAATAAACCGCCTCTCCGGAATGATCTTTCTCTTGGGCCACCACTCCCTGTATCGGTGGAAGGCAACCTGACTGACGAACATGTCCTCCCAAACCTCGGGTTTTGTGGTCCACTCTATCCCCCCACTTGTGGTTCACCTCCTTCCTCTTGTTGTCCACTCTCCCCTGATAGTGAAGATGTGGGACAATTGGAGTATTTGTCATCACCCCCTTTTCTGTTCCGGACTCATCAGACGAGTCCAAAGATACCACATTCATTTGCCTCTTGGAGGTGGCCACATTTGTTTACTCAAATGAAGATGATTCATGTGCTGGAACCTCCACGAACATGTGTGTGGGGGCAGACTCTGAAGTCACACTCCGGAAGGGGACATATTCACTACCAGTTGACTGAGAAGTAGCCCTATCGGCTGCCCGAATTATCTTTTTGTTTTTCTTTATAGTCTCCCTGTCCTTGGCAGTTAGTTTTACTACCCTTCTAATTGTCTTCCCTCGGGAAGAACCACCCCTCTCAGTTTTCTTATCTTTTCCCCTACGTTGTGGTTGTGCACCTCCGTGTTTTTTCACCATTTTCTACAAGAGATACAAGTCTAAAATCATTAGTGGAAGCACATAAGGAGTGGACAATTTAAGATTAAATGCACAATTGCAGGCATAGTATTGTAGATAGGAGGGATGCGGACCGCACAGAAAAGTAACGTGGTCCGCACATGCACATTATTGGAATTAACATCTCTCTGAATTTGACCTACGCGGACCACAATGTTTTGGATTGTGGCCGCGTAGGTTCAACACGGACTGCACAATAAAGCCACGCGGTCCGCACAAGCAAATCATTAAAAACACCTATTCTCTGAACATTGCCAACGCGGACCGCACTGTTTTGGATTGCAGCTGCGTAGGTTCAATGAGTACCGCACAATAATGCCACGCGGTCCGCACAGATCAAACTCTTGGGTAAACACTTCTCTCAACCTTGTCCACGCGGTCCACACTGTTTTGGACCACGATCACGCTGGTTCATGCAGATCGCACAATTGTCACGCGGACCGCGTAGAGGAATTCTCAATTATCAATCAAAGCACGCGACCACACACAAATGTTGTGCGGCCACGTAGGGAAAAAATAATTGGGTAGGATCTTTTATTCATTTTTGTCCAATGTTTAACATCCTAAGTGTCCCTACTTAGTGGTTTCAATTAAGAACATATGCCCAACTTCCATAAGTATTCAAAAACCCTATTCTAACAACTAACTAATATGAACAAAGAAGAAATAGAAATAAATTAAGAAGTTAATCTAGCAGAAATCAATTTAAATAAACAAAGATTAAACTAAGAATTGAAATACAAATGAATTGTTACCAGGGATTAATGATAGTGAAAATATTGCAGAAGATAGACGGGTGAACAGTAGAAAGCTACTCTCAGATGAAAATTTGGGAAAAGGTTTGAAGGAGGACTAATGATCCTATTTATAGAAGACCTTGGGATCCATCTATTACCTACCTGCGCGGCCGCACAAAAATGGCATGCGGACCGCGCAGGGTTGTTCACACTTGGACTATTAGCAAATCCCACGCGGACCGTACTGTTTTGGTGCGCGGCCGCGTGGGAAACTTCAGAGACACATCCCAACAGGCAAATTCCATGCGGATCGCACTGTTTTGGTGTGCTGCTACGTGGAAAACTTCAGAGACCTTGATAAAATTAGTTTTTCCAGCGCGGACCGCACAAAAATGCCATGCGGCCACACTGGGTCCTCTGAGTTCAATTCCTTGATTATTTAAATCCCACGCGGATCGCACTGTTTTGGTGTGCGGCCGCGTGGGCACTGTTCAGAGACTGCTCATTTTTCACCTACACCGATTCAACATTATCCCTGCAACACTTCACAAATCATCAGCTCAAAAATCCTTCTCTACGAAGGAAAAATAAAGAAATTCAAAAGACATGGGTTGCCTCCCAAGACGTGCCTGATTTAACATCGCAGCACGACGCGGGTTACCATCACCTCACTTCAAGTGGATAAGCGCCACCACGTGGCTATCATCAACCTTGCCCGAGTAATGCTTGACACGATTCCCCATTAACTCGGAATAATTCACCATTTTTGTTCTTGAGATTAAGGGCACCAAAGGAAGTTAAAAAAACCACTTCAAAAGGACTACCCCATTTGGATTTTAGCTTCCCCGGAAATAACCTTAGCCTTGAGTTGAAGAAAAGGACCATATCACCAACCTTGAATTCTTTACCCCGAGCATACTTATCATGGAGGTACTTCATCTTGTCCTTATACAAATACGAGCTGGAGTAAGCATGGAATCTAAATTCATCAAGCTCATTCAATTGTTCCACTCCGAGGTTGGCCACAACATCCCATTCCAAATTTAACCTTTTCAAAGCCCACATCGCCTTATGCTCTAGTTCCACCGGGAGATGACAAGCCTTACCAAATACCAATCGATATGGAGACATACCAATCGGAGTCTTGTACGCCGTCCTATACGCCCAAAGAGCATCATCCAACTTCTTTGACCAATCGGTGTTATTCGCATTCACTGTTTTGGATAAAATACTCTTAATTTCCCTATTAGAAACCTCCACTTGGCCACTTGCTTGCGGATGGTATGGGGTAGTAACCTTGTGGTTAACTCCATATTTGGTGAGCAAAGAATCAAAGGCCTTGTTATAAAAATGGGACCCCCCATCACTAATGATAGCACGAGGTGTTCCAAATCTAGTGAGTATTTGCTTCTTCAAGAATGCCACGACACTTCGGGCTTCATTGTTGGGCAGAGCCACGGCTTCAACCCACTTGGAGACATAATCTACCGCCACGAGAATGTACGTGTTCCCACAAGAGCTTACAACCGATCCTATAAAGTCAATGCCCCACATATCAAAAATATCAACCTCTAAATGGTGTTAAGAGGCATCCCTTTTTAGAAATCCCGATGGCTCGTTGACATGGATTACACCTTTTAACCAAATCACTTGCATCTTGAAACAAAGTCGGCCAATAGAAACCACAACTTAGAATCTTTTATGCCGTTCTCACTCCCCCATAATGACCACCATAAGGAGAAGAGTGCCAACCTTCCAATATGCTCAATTGTTCTTCTTCCGGGACACAACGACGAATTACACCATCGGTGCAAATTTTGAACAAGTAGGGCTCGTCCCAATAGTAATCCAAACTATCCCACTTGAGCTTCTTCTTTTGGTTAGAAGAGAGCTCATATAGTATTATACACGTCACAAGATAATTGGGCACATCGGCAAACCATGGCATATCATGCATAGACACCGCAAGGAGTTGTTCATCCGGAAAAGCATCATTAATCTCAACACCATTGCTTGGTCTTCCTTCTTCCTATAGCCGGGACAAGTGATCCGCGACCTGATTTTCACTTCCTTTTCTATCCACAATCTCTAGATCAAATTCTTGCAAGAGTAAAACACGTCTCATCAATCTCACCTTTGAGTCTTTCTTTGTCATCAAGTACCTAAGGGAGGCATGATCGATATGAATAATCACTTTGGCCCCCAAAAGGTATGGGCGGAATTTTTCCATGGCAAACACAATAGCTAGCAACTCCTTCTCGGTGACTGTATAGTTATTTTGAGCCTCATTCATCATCTTGCTTGCGTAGTACACCGGATGGAACATCTTGTTAATTCTTTGTCCAAGCACCGCACCAACCACTACATCACTAGCATCACATATTAACTCAAAAGGAAAATCCCAATTTGATGCAGTGATAATGGGAGTGGTAGTCAACTTATGTTTCAACAATTCAAAGGACTCCATACACCTCTCATCAAACACAAACTTCACATCCTTCTCCAAAAGCTTGCACAACGGGTTCACAACTTTCGACAAATCCTTGATGAAACGCCGATAGAATCCAGCGTGGCCTAAGAAACTCCTCACCCCCTTGACAGAGGTAGGGGGAGGAAGCCTTGAGATAACCTATATCTTTTCTTTGTCAACTTCAATGCTATTCTTTAATATCTTTTACCCCAAAACAATTCCCTCTTGCACCATGAAGTGACATTTCTCCCAGTTTAGTACAAGATTGGTCTCCTCACATCTTTTCAACACTCTATCCAAGTTTGCTAGGCATTCATAAAATGAGTCCCCCACCACAATAAAATCATCCATGAACACCTTCAAAATGTCCTCCACCATGTCGAGATTGTCATCATGCATCTTTGGAAGGTCGCCGGAGCATTACAAAGTCCAAACGGCATCCTTGAGAAAGCGAATGTGCCATATGGACAAGTAAATGTTGTCTTTTCCTGATCCTCCGGGGCAATGAGAATTTGGTTATACCCCGAATAGCCTTCAAGGAAGAAATAATAAGCCCGGCCCGCTAAACGATCAAGCATTTGGTCCAAAAATGGTAGAGGGAAATAATCCTTCCTAGTGACCTTGTTGAGCTTTCTATAATCCATGCACACCCTCCAACTTGTGACCGTGCGGGTCGGAATCAATTCATTGTTAGCATTTGTGACAACCGTGATGCCACCCTTCTTTGGAAGACATTGGACTGGGGAGGTCCATGAACTATCTGATATTGGGTAGCCTACACCGGCATCCAACCACTTGATAACCTCCTTCTTGACCACCTCTTGCATAGCTCCATTTAATCTTCTTTGGTGTTCAAGCGATGGCCTTGCATCTTACCCAAAATGATCTTATGTATGCAAAAAGCGGGGCTTATGCCCCGAATATCCGCCAAGGTCCATCCAATCGTCCGCTTGCACTTTTGTAAAACCGCCAAAGTGGCATCCACCTGCAAGTTAGTTAAGCAAGACGAAAGAATAACAAGCAAAGTGAAATTGAGACCCAAGTATTCATATCTGAGGTGAGGAGGAAGTGGTTTCAACTCCAACACCAGCGGCTCCTTAATAGATGGCTTTGTTGGAGGGGAGTTGCGATTCTCAAGGTCCAATGATAACTTCCTAGGCTCATAAGAGTACGAGCTCATACCATGCAAAGCATTTACACATTCAATTCTCTCGGCATCATCATTAGCTTCCATGTTCAAAAGCACCGCTTCAAGTGGATCTTCAATATTGATCATTGTGCTTGTGTCATCCATTATCACTACCGTGACAATGTCGACAAATGAGCAAACTTTGGTACTATTTGGTTGCCTCATAGATTTGCACACATGGAACACTACCTTTTCATCACCAACCCGGAAGGTCAACTCTCCTGCCTCGACATCAACCAAAGCTTTCCCAGTTGCTAAGAAAGGCCTTTCAATAATAATTGGGACTTCAAAGTCCACCTCACAATCAAGAATCACGAAGTGGGCTAGCAAGATGAACTTATCAACTCGAACAAGGACATCGTCGATGATACCCAAAGGCCGCTTCATAGACTTATCCACCATTTGGAGCCGCATTGAAGTCGGGCGAGGTTGCCCAATCCCAAAGGTTTTGAACACTAAATATGGCATTAAGTTAATGCTTTCCCTTAAGTCACAAAGGGCTTTTGCAAAGTCGGTGTTTCCAATAGTGCATGGGATGGTGAATGCTCCGGGGTCCTCAAGCTTGGGAGCCATGGAGTGTAATATTGCATTAAATTGATGGGTCATTTTGATTGTTTCACACTCCATTGATCTCTTCTTTGTGACCAAATCTTTCATGAATTTTGCATACCCGGGTATTTGCTCGAGTGCCTCTACCAAGGGCACATTGATGGTCAAACTCTTCATCATTTCAATGAATTTTTTAAATTGGTTATCACTCTTTTATTTTGCCAAGCGTTGAGGGTAAGGCGGATGAGGCCTAGGCAAGGGTGCCTTGGCTTTTGGCACTTCCGACTCGATCATATCTATAACATGTTCCCTAGACGGGTTCACATTCTCTTGAGTCTCCTCCTCAATCTCTTGAATGTCAATTCTCACCTCATATCGTGCACTTGGATCCACAACATCATCAACCTACGTAGGCATGTCAACACTAAGCAACTCATCTTCCTCCAATATGGCTTGATTATCTCTTGAGGCATGCACATCACCGCCTCGTCCACTACGTGTGGTTGCCGCCATTACATGGTTGTTTTTCCTACCCTTAGGATTTACTAGGGTGTCACTAGGTAGCGCACCCTTTGGGCGAGTATTTAGGGATTGTGAAATTTGTAAAAGTTGTACTTCAAAGTTGCAGATAAAAGTATTATGTGAAGATAATTGTGCATCCGAGTCTTGAGTCCTTTTCACAATTTGTTCAAACATTACTCGATTCTCCCGAATTCATTGCCCAAAGAACTCGACCCTTGTGATTGATATGGTAGCGGGTTGTTTGGAAGTTGAAACATTAGGGGCCTTTGAAAGCCTTGCCCCCGATAACCTTGGCCACCATTGTTATTGTTCCAATTGTTGTTGTTCCAATTATTGTTGTTTCCACTCCAATTGCTACTATTGTTGCCTTGATTCTCCCAATTGTTGCTTTGATTACTCCCATTCCAACTTTCGCCGCCTTGGGGTTGATTATTGTTATTGTAATTGCCACCACCTTTTTTATTATTCCAATTCCCTTGAGATCGCCATTGTTGGTTGCCTTTGTTTCATCTATTCCCTTGGTAGTTGTTGACATATTGGCAATCTTCATTTTGCTCATCATAACATTCATTTGAATACCCACTACCATCATCATAATTTTCACAAGTCCCTTATTGTTGTGGCCCTCTTTGCCTTAACTTCATCATATTTACTCCTTCTATAGCATTGACGTGGCGCAGATTTTGCACTTGTTGCCATTGTGTCTTTGCTAATTGATTCATTGTTGTTGTAAGTTTGGCAATGGCTTGGCCGTGGTCATGCAACTCTTTATACAAGTGTATAATATTAGGATCACCTTGAGGAACATTTGCCCGACTTTGCCATGCCGAAGAAGTATCGTCCATTTCATCTAGAACTTGACATGCTTCATTGTACGGGAGCTTCATAAAGTTTCCACCCGCCAATTGGTTCACAATGCATTGGTTTGTTGTGTTGATGCCTCTATAGAATGTTTGTTGGATCATCACATCATTCATGTCATTATTCGGACACTCTTTTCCATGGTTCTAAACCTCACCCATATTTCATGCAAAGGCTCTGTCGGTTCTTGTTTGAAGGCCAAATCTCATCACGGAGCGCCGCCATATGACTTGGAGAAAAGAACTTGGCAATGAATTTATCCGCCAATTCGTCCCATGTAGTGATTGAATGATTCGGTAACCTCTCCAACCAATCGAGCGCTTTACCTAGAAGAGAGAACGGGAAAAGCCTCAATCTTAAAGCATCTTTGACACATTGGTTTGTTTACTTCCCCAAAAACCATCCACGAACCCCTTCAAGTGCTTGTGTGCATTTTGATCGGAGGCACCCGTAAAATACCCTCGTTGTTCAAGAAGTGTCAACATAACATTTGTGATTTGGAAATTTCCCGCCCGGATTCGGGGAGGAACTATTGCACTTGCATAACCTTGGTTAGGGAGGACCCTTGGAGCAACTCTTGGTGGAGGCGGAGGAGGGTCTGGAATTGCATCATTAGGATTTACATTAGCATTTCTACCTCTCCTTGGTATTTCTGGTACCTGGAGTTCCTCTTGTTCTACATCATCAAGCTCCTCCCCCGCGACCACGTTGTCATGAGGGACATTCCCGTTTAAAGCCATTTGTACCTGTTGGTTTGACACTAATAATGTTAGTAAAAAGAAGGAAAGAGAAGCAAAACACAAAACTAGCTACATAAATAGTCAACATCGTAAGCTCCCCGGCAACGACGCCAAAAAGTGATTGATGCGGACTCAACCTTTGGAAAGAGTGGGCGCTAACAACTTTTACCCGATAGTGGTTTCGGGGTCAATTTCCTCAGGGAGCTAGTTATGGGAGTCGAGTATTTGTGAAGTCTAGGAAAGTGTTTTGGATCCTAATTTTGCTTCTATCATTTTGGTTTTTCTTTTGTTTATCAACTATATTTATCAACTACAATTGTAAGCTAAAGTATGCTAGGTAATGATGCTAGTTTTATGCAATAAGAGAGAAGCATTAGGGTCGTAGCACTCGCCTAGGTGACTAATTCACGGGTATAAAATTCTAATGCAAGGATAATAATTAAGAGAAATATGGATAACCGTTGCACTTAGCGCTCACTCTCACACCTCTCGGTAGAGAGAGTGATTGTTACAACCCGACCCGTCGTTACTGAAGTTACCGTCTATTTTCCCCATTTTATGCTTTCATATGTTTTATTATATGTATTTGGAGAATTTGAAGTAAATCGGGTAGAATTCGGTTAGAAAAGGGGCAATAAACCTCTTTATGGAAAGGTTAGTTTGGAAAAGTCAACCAAATGTTGACATATGAGTTAGAAGGCTTGGAATGGATTTCTGATGATTTGACTAGTTTTGGGGGATGATTTATGACTTAGGAGAACAATCGGAATTGAATTCGGAGGTCAGGTGTAGATTTAGGCTTGAATTGGCTAAGATTGAATTTTGGCGAATTCCGCATGGTAGGTGAGATTTTGATCCGGGCTCTGAATGAAATTTCAAGAGTTACAGTAGCTCCGTTAGGTGATTTTGGATATACGTGCAAAATTTCAGATCATTCGGAGGTGTTTAGGTCAGGTATTAGAACAAATGCAAGTTTTGGAAGTTTTAGTGAAACTTAGGCTTGAATCTATGAGAATTCGATGATTTTGATGTTTATGATGATGTTTTTATGTTGCGAGCAAGTTTGAATGAAGTAATATAACATATCTGCACATTTGGTTGAGGTCCTGAGTGTCTCGGGGTGAATTCAGATGGCCAACGAGCAAGTTTTGAACATGATATTGCAGCAAATAATTGTAGACAATTATTGTTCTATGCGATCGCATGGACAGGTCTATGATCGCATAGAAGGATCTGAAGGGGTGAAATTTTACTCTATGCAATCGCGTGAAAGGGTGTGCGATCGCATTGGTTGAGGAAAATGTATAGTGCGATCGCAATAAGGGATGATGCGATCACGTAGTGTAAGGGGGCAAAGGTATGCGATCACATGGTGAGCTCTATGATCGCAGAGAAGGAATTTTGGGCCTGGAAAAGATTTACTCTATGCGATCGCAGTATAGGCATTGCGATTGCATAGAAGAAGGCGTCTGGGCAGAACATTTAAGTTAATTACAGACGCGACCCTAATCATATTTTCACCATTTTTACTCCACCAAGAGAGGGTTTTGAGCGATTTGAAGAGAGTTTTCAACGGGTATTTCTTGGAGATAAGTCTCTTGACTAGAAAATGTGATTTTATGCAAGAATCAACACTAAAATTCATGAAATTGGGTAGAAAGTGTGAAGAACTAGGGCTTAATTATAGAAAATGAATTTTTGGAATTTGAAAGGCCATTCGAACTCCGTTTTCGATAAATTTTATATGTATGGACTCGTGGCGAGACGAGGAATCTGATGGTATGATTTTCGGAATTTTTTGAGAAGTGGACCCGGGGCTCGGGTTTTACCAACTTCGTGAATTATTATACTTTTTGAGTAATTTTAATTGGGTTATATTTCTGTGACCCATATTTATGTAGTCGTTGCGGTTTTGACTAGATTTGACGCATGAGGAGGAAAATTCAAAAGGAAAAGGCATTGCGGACGAGTCCACATTCGATTAGATGTGAGTAGTTTGTGTATATGTGTAAGGCCCTGTAAAAGTTTTGTGCATAAAACCTAGTAGCTATGGTGTCATGGTCCGAATAATGTGATAGGAATGCGTAGAATCAAAAATGTAGAGAATCAATTTTTCCAGAAAAGTGTCAATTTTGCGGTCAAGAATGCGACCGCAGATCTGCTATGCGGACCGCATTCTTGCCGCAAAGCTTACCAGAAGGTTTCCCAAAATCATGTCAAAAATGCGGTCGATATGCGATCGCATAATGAATCTGCGGTGCACTTTGCGACAGCAGATCAAGAATGCGGACCGCATTCTGGTCGCATTCCTTAACAGAACTTGTCTAAATTTGGGGCAATTATGCGGTCACTATGCGGACCGCATGTTGATTCTGCGGTCAAAAAAGTGCACCGCAGAATTGACCCGGCCCAGGAATTTTATAAAATTTGACCCGACCTCTTCTTTAATATAACACCTTTCTCCTTCATTTTATCATATCATCTTACCAAAATTAGAGAGAGAAGAGAGGGGTTTTAGAGAGAGAAGTCTTCCATCTTCAAAGATTGTTCCAAACATCTAGTCCAAAGGATTCTAGGGCAAAGATTCAACTTCCCCAAATCTTTACAAGGTAAAAACCCTAACTATTTTCTCTAATTTTCAGATTTAAATTGGGTAAAGAGAGGTTTGCATATAATAGCTTTTGAAAATGGAATTTTTCACTCATGCATGATTATTGAACTTGATTTCTAGTAAAAGAAGTGAGTAGAAGTAAGAGTCTTCAAGAACAAGGTTGTCAAGAGTAGGATGTCTTGGGTA
Source organism: Nicotiana noctiflora (assembly GCA_032618575.1). Lineage (NCBI taxonomy): Eukaryota > Viridiplantae > Streptophyta > Magnoliopsida > Solanales > Solanaceae > Nicotiana > Nicotiana noctiflora. Next base: position 299,691 of record JASVEL010013053.1, read on the forward strand.
AGCATAAAGTAGGAAGTTAACGGAAGAAAAACTCGATACCAGGTATGTATGGCTAATTTTGATTCTTGTTAAATCGCCCAAATGTGTGCGAATTGTTTTGGCATGTGTTAAATTGAGAAATTGTACGTAATTCTTTGATTTCCTTGTTGAGCATTCGATTGATGTTGAACTACTTGTTAATGAATCACTCGTATGGTTTTATTTGTTTAATGTGAAATCATTCATGGTTAGTATGATATTTGGTTAATGAGAAACAATCAACACAGGGGTAACGCGTGGGAATGAAAGGCACCCAGGTCCGCTTGACTGGGGCAACCCGGTCAGGCGTCGGTCATGTTCCCCGATTTGGGGCGTGACAAACTTGGTATCAGAGCCTATGGTTTTTAAAGTGTCCTAGGATGTCTCGGAGCCGTGTCTAGTAGTGCCCTTTTATAGGTGTGTTGTCGACCACATCATATAAGTAGGGGGCTACACGGGCATTTAGGAATTTACCTATTTCTTTGTTAATCTATATCGTGCGGTAAAGTACAATGCGGAAATATTTGTGTCTAATTCGCGCCTTGTTCCCAAATTTTCAGAATATGGCGCCTAAGAAGAAGGCTAGACTCGGCCTTGGGGCCAATGCCGGCCCAAGTGCGGCTGCTAATCATGTACCCGATGCTGTGGGCGAGAATCACCCACCAGTCCTGAATTTGCCCGGCCCATCTGTTCAAAACCCAAGTGTCCCTATTCCAGCTGCGGCAGAGGATGCCACCATTCCTCTTGCCGGTGTTCCTGACTTAGATACAGTTCCCGCTTCGGGCTCTGGTATCTATAATGAGGATCTTAGGGGAGCTATTCATATGTTAACACAGTTAGTGGCCGCCCAGGCCCAGAGATCCCATGATGCCCGTGCATCCTCCGGCGGACAGGGAGATTCCTCTAGCTCCAGAGTCCACCAGTTCTTGCGGTTGGCCCCTCCAGAATTCTCAGGTACCGATCCAGAGGCTGACCCACAAGACTTCCTTGATGAGATATACAAGACCCTCAGAGTGATGAAGGCTACAGATATAGAGGGGGTAGAGTTGGCCTCTTACAGGCTGAAGGGAGCGGCACGTTCATGGTTCAAAATGTGGGAGGATTCCCGTGAGGAAGGGAGCCCTCCGGCCAGATGGGATGAGTTCGTGGATGTATTCATGGACCACTTCTTGCCTGCCGAGACAATGGCAGCCCGTGCCACTGAGTTTGAGGTCCTCAAGCAGGGCAGTATGAGTGTTTGGGAATATCACATGGAGTTCGTAAGGTTGTCCAAGTACGCTCCTCATTTAGTGTCGACCATGGATGCCCGGGTTTGACGGTTTGTTCAGGGCCTTAGCCCTTTGGTAGTGAATGAGGCCGCCACAGCAGCTTTGCACTCGGATATGAACTATGGGAGGATCGTGGGGTTTGCTCAGGCCACAGAGGCCAGGAAATTGAAGATTCGTGCAGATAGAGAAAGTAGCAGCAGGGCCCGGTCAATGGGTCATTCGGGGAGATCACTTCCAGGGAGAGGGTCATCAGGGCCATCCCAGTCATATGCTCAGTCCTCCGCAAGTGCACTGCCATCTGTGCACAGTCATCAGCAGGGTAGTTACTCGAGACCCGGTTCAGACAGCAGGAGGTCTCGTCAGTCTGGTCGTCCTGGGGTGAGGTCCCAGCAGCAGGGGAGACCTACATTCCCCAAGTGTGGGAGATTTCATAAAGAGACTTGCTACCTTGACCTCCCGGTGTACTTCGGGTGCGGGGTGAGAGTTCACATTCAGCGGGACTACCGTGCACCCCGTCAGGGTATAGGTAGGGGATCTGCTCAGTCATCCGATTCTTCAGCTGCTACATCGTCAGCGCGTACTCCAACATCAGCAGGGCGTGGTGCAGCTAGGGGTAGAGCTCAGGGTAGGGGTGGACCTAGCCGATTCTATGCATTGAGTGGCCGCCAAAATGCCGAGGCTTCTCCAGATGTTGTTACAGGTATCATGTCTGTTCAGACTATTGATTGCTATGCCCTTATTGATCCGGGTTCCTCCTTGTCTTACGTTACTCCATTCATTGCTTCAAGTTTTGGGGTAGAACCCAAACAGCTTCATAAGCCATTCTCTGTGTCGACTCCGGTTGGTGATTCTATTTCAGCCTCACGAGTCTATAGAAATTGTGTTGTCACGGTGAGTGGTCGTGTTACCATAGCCGATCTTATTGAGCTTGGGATGGTTGATTTTGATGTAATTATGGGGATGGATTGGCTCTACTCATGCTTTGCCAAACTTGACTGTCGGACGAGAGTTATGAGGCTCGAGTTCCCTAACGAGCCAGTTATCGAATGGAGAGGAAATGGTGTAGTGCCCAGGGTAGGTTTATTTCCTACCTTAAGGCTTCAAAGATGATTAAGAAGGGGTGTATCTATCACTTGGTTCGGGTAACGGACACCACCTCGGAGGTGCCTACCCTCGAGTTCGTGCCAATTGTGAATGAATTTCCTCAAGTGTTTCCGGATGAGCTTCCAGGCATTCCGCCTGATAGGGAGATTGATTTTGGGATCGATGTATTTCCAGATACTCAGCCAATATCCATTCCACCATACAGAATGGCGCCAGCAGAGTTAAGAGAGTTAAAGGAGCAGCTGAGCGATTTATTAGAGAAAGGGTTCATACGACCGAGTGTGTCGCCGTGGGGTGCTCCGGTTCTTTTTGTCAGGAAGAAGGATGGGTCACTTCGAATGTGTATTGATTATCGGTAGCTCAACAAAGTCACCATCAAGAATAAATATCCTTTGCCTCGAGTGGATGATCGGTTTGACCAATTGCAGGGAGCGAAGTTCTTCTCAAAGATTGATTTACGGTCTGGGTACCACCAGTTGAAAATCAGGGAGCAGGATATTCCTAAGACCGCCTTCAGAACTCGTTATGGTCACTTTGAGTTTTTGGTTATGTCTTTCTGGCTAACCAACGCCCCAGCAGCTTTCATGGACCTTATGAATCGGGTTTTCAAGCCATTCCTAGATTCTTTTGTGATTGTATTCATTGATGATATCCTCATCTACTCTCGAAGCAAGGAAGATCATGCCATTCACCTCAGAGCAACATTGCAGACCCTTCTTCAGCATCAATTGTATGCCAAGTTCTCAAAATGTGAGTTTTGGTTGGAGTCCGTAGCCTTTCTAGGGCATGTTATTTCAAGTGAGGGAATTCAGGTGGATCCTCAGAAGATTGCGGCAGTGAAAGATTGGCCTAGACCCACGACCCCGACAGAGATTCGTAGCTTCTTGGGTTTGGCAGGGTACTATCGGAGATTTGTAGAGGGATTCTCAACCCTCGCTTCCCCATTGACAAAACTGACGCAGAAGGCAGTTAAGTTCCAGTGGTCCGATGCATGTGAGAAAAGTTTTCAAGAATTGAAGTCAAGATTGACCTCAGCACCAGTATTGGCCTTGCCAGAAGGCACAGAGGGATTTGAAGTTTATTGTGATGCCTCCAGAGTCGGTTTGGGATGTGTATTGATGCAGCAAGGAAAGGTTATAGCTTATGCTTCCAGGCAACTCAAGAACCACGAAAAGAATTATCCGACGCATGATTTGGAGCTTGCAACTCTGTTGTGTTTGCCTTGAAAATATGGCGACACTATCTTTATGGGGTTCATGTAGATGTGTTTTCGGACCACAAGAGCCTCCAGTATTTGTTCAAGCAGAAAGAGCTGAATCTGAGACAGCGGCGGTGGTTAGAACTACTCAAGGACTATGATATGGACATATTGTACCATCCAGGAAAGGCAAATGTGGTAGCCGACGCTCTTAGTCGAAAATCCATGGGTAGTTTGGCTTATTTGGGTGTGGATCAGAGACCCCTAGCTCGAGAGGTTTACCAATTCGCCAGTTTGGGGGTTCGTATCTCGGCGACAGACGAGGGGGATATCTTGGTGCATAATGGAGCAGAATCATCATTGGTCGCGGAAATCAAGGAAAAACAGTTCATGGATCCAGCATTGGTTCGGGTGAAGGAAGCGATCATGAATGACAAGACCTCAGCATTTGTACTCAGCAGCGAAGATGGTGTATTGCGGTGTCAAGATAGGCTATGTGTTCCGGATGTGGACGAGCTTCGGGAAAGAGTGATGGCAGAGGCTCATATATCCAGGTATTCGGTGCACCCTGGTTCAACGAAAATGTATCATGACCTTAAGGAGATTTATTGGTGGAACGGTATGAAAAGGGATGTGGCAAGCTTTGTAGCTAGATGCCCGAACTGCCAGCAAGTGAAGGCCGAGCATCAGCGGCCCCATGGATTAACCCAGCTTATAGAAATACCAAGCTGGAAATGGGAGATGATCAATATGGATTTCGTGGTGGGGTTACCTCGCACTCAGCGTAAGTTCGATTCAATATGGGTGATAGTAGATCGACTCACCAAATCGGCTCACTTCCTGCCTGTCAAGTCCACTGATACTGCGGAGCAATATGCAAGATTATACATCAAGGAGATAGTAAGGCTTCATGGCACTCCACTTTCTATCATCTCAGATCGCGGGGCTCAGTTCACAGCTAACATTTGGAAGAAGTTTCAGCAAGGTTTGGGAACTAAGGTGAATCTCAGCACAACTTTCCATCCGCAGACCGACGGTCAGGCCGAGCGGACCATTCAGACGCTTGAAGATATGTTGCGGGCTTGTGTCTTAGATTTTAAAGGTAATTGGGATGAACACTTGCCATTGATAGAATTTGCTTACAATAATAGCTATCATGCTAGCATTCAGATGGCCCCGTTTGAGGCATTGTACGGGAGAAGATGTAGGTCGCCAATTGGGTGGTTTGAGGTAGGTGAAGCGGAATTGCTAGGGCCAGATATGGTGTATGAAGCTATGGAAAAGGTCAAGGTTATTCAGGAGAGAATGAAAACAGCACAGAGTCATCAAAAGTCCTATGCAGACGTTCGTCGAAGGGATTTGGAGTTTCAAGCCGATGATTGGGTGTTCTTGAGGGTATCTCCTATGAAGGGAGTCATGCGATTCGGAAAGAAAGGGAAATTAAGTCCTAGGTATGTCGGGCCATATCGGATCGTTCAAAGGATTGGTCAAGTTGCTTATAGGCTAGAGTTGCCTCCTGAGATGTCATCAGTGCACCCGGTATTCCACGTGTCCATGTTGAAGAAAGTGATTGGAGACCCATCCACCATCATGCCGGTCGAGGCTATTGAGGTTAATGAAGATTTGTCATATGAAGAAGTTCCAGTTTCCATTCTTGATAGGCAAGTCCGTAAGTTGAGAAATAAGGAAGTTGCCTCTGTTAAAGTAGTGTGGCGAAGTCAACAAGTTGAGGAGGCCACATGGGAAGCAGAAAAAGAGATGAAGGAAAAGTACCCCCATTTGTTTGATCAAGCCTAGAAGAAATTAGGTGGCCCTCCTACTCCTAGTAACTGCCATCTTGTCCAAGTTGTTTCACTCCTAGTATTAGCAAAGTTTCCTTCGTTTTGTAATGAGTTAAAAGTGTTGCTACCTTGGGTCACTTGAACCTTTCTTGTTAAGTGAAAGCCTTATAAAGATTTATGTGTTAAATAAGCAATTAATAGTAAGTGTAGATTGGTAATGGTTTGTTAAGTGTACATGGTGTGTTAAAATGGTTAAATAAGGTAAGAATTCATTGAAGTGACTAGTTTATGTGCAATTGTAACAATATGATAGAATATGTGCATTCGTTGAGGTAAGAAAGTGTAAACTAGTTATGAAAAGTGTTGTATTTGTGTATTGTTGTTTGGTAATGTGTTTCGGGGGCCCTCTGACAGGTGGATATGTCCATAATACAAAGGAAACTCTGGCAAAATTTTTCTGAAATATAAGAGTTAGTCAAAATTTTGATAGCTTGCATATCATGTCTTTCAAAACCAATTTATTTTCAAAGTCCTCATTCGAGGACGAATGATCTTAAGGGGGGGGGAGGATGTAAGGCCCCGTAAAATTTTTGTGCATAAAACCTAGTAGCTATGGTGTCATGGTCCGAATAATGTGATAGGAATGCGTAGAATCAAAAATGTAGAGAATCAATTTTTCTAGAAAACTGTCAATTTTGCGGTCAAGAATGCGACCGCAGATCTGCTATGCGGACCGCATTCTTGCCACAAAGCTTACCAGAAGGTTTCCCAAAATCATGTCAAAAATGCGGTCGATATGTGATCGCATAATGAATCTGCGGTGCACTTTGCGACCGCAGATCAAGAATGCGGACCGCATTCTGGTCGCATTCCTTAATAGAACTTGTCTAAATTTGGGGCAATTATGCGGTCACTATGCGGACCGCATGTTGATTCTGCGGTCGCAAAGTGCACCGCAGAATTGACCCGGCCCAGGAATTTTATAAAATTTGACCCGACCTCTTCTTTAATATAACACCTTTCTCCTTCATTTTATCATATCATCTTACCAAAATTAGAGAGAGAAGAGAGGGGTTTTAGAGAGAGAAGTCTTCCATTTTCAAAGATTGTTCCAAACATCTAGTCCAAAGGATTCTAGGGCAAAGATTCAACTTCCCCAAACATTTACAAGGTAAAAACCCTAACTATTTTCTCTAATTTTCAGATTTAAATTGGGTAAAGAGAGGTTTGCATATAATAGCTTTTGAAAATGGAATTTTTCACTCATGCATGATTATTGAACTTGATTTCTAGTAAAAGAAATGAGTAGAAGTAAGAGTCTTCAAGAACAAGGTTGTCAAGAGTAGGATGTCTTGGGTAAGCGTAAAGTAGGAAGTTAACGGAAGAAAAACTCGATACCAGGTATGTATGGCTAATTTTGATTCTTGTTAAATCGCCCAAATGTGTGCGAATTGTTTTGGCATGTGTTAAATTGAGAAATTGTACGTAATTCTTTGATTTCCTTGTTGAGCATTCGATTGATGTTGAACTACTTGTTAATGAATCACTCGTATGGTTTTATTTGTTTAATGTGAAATCATTCATGGTTAGTATGATATTTGGTTAATGAGAAACAGTCAACACAGGGGTAACCCGTGGGAGTGAAAGGCACCCAGGTCCGCTTGACTGGGGCAACCCAGTCAGGCGCCAGTCATGTCCCTCGATTTGGGGCGTGACAAACTTGGTATCAGAGCCTATGGTTTTTAAAGTGTCCTAGGATGTCTCGGAGCCGTGTCTAGTAGTGCCCTTTTATAGGTGTGTTGTCGACCACATCATATAAGTAGGGGGCTACACCGGCATTTACGAATTTACCTATTTCTTTGTTAATCTATATCGTGCGGTAAAGTACAATGCGGAAATATTTGTGTCTAATTCGCGCCTTGTTCCCAAATTTTCAGAATATGGCGCCTAAGAAGAAGGCTAGACTCGGCCTTTGGGCCAATGCCGGCCCAAGTGCGGCTGCTAATCATGTACCCGATGCTGTGGGCGAGAATGACCCACCAGTCCTGAATTTGCCCGGCCCATCTGTTCAAAACCCAAGTGTCCCTATTCCAGCTGCGGCAGAGGATGCCACCATTCCTCTTGCCGGTGTTCCTGACTCAGATACAGTTCCCGCTTCGGGCTCTGGTATCTCTAATGAGGATCTTAGGGGAGCTATTCATATGTTAACACAGTTAGTGGCCGCCCAGGCCCAGAGATCCCATGATGCCCCTGCATCCTCCGGCGGACAGGGAGATTCCTCTAGCTCCAGCGTCCACCAGGTTCTTGCGGTTGGCCCCTCCAGAATTTTCAGGCACCGATCCAGAGGCTGATCCACAGGAATTCCTTGATGAGATATACAAGACCCTCAGAGTGATGAAGGCTACAGATATAGAGGGGGTAGAGTTGGCCTCTTACAGGCGGAAGGGAGCGGCACGTTCATGGTTCGAAATGTGGGAGGATTCCCGTGAGGAAGGGAGCCCTCCGGCCAGATGGGATGAGTTCGTGGATGCATTCATGGACCACTTCTTGCCTGTCGAGACAGTGACAGCCCGTGCCACTGAGTTTGAGGTCCTCAAGCAGGGCAGTATGAGTGTTTGGGAATATCACATGGAGTTCGTAAGGTTGTCCAAGTACGCTCCTCATTTAGTGTCGACCATGGATGCCCGGGTTCGACGGTTTGTTCAGGGCCTTAGCCCTTTGGTAGTGAATGAGGCCGCCACAGCAGCTTTGCACTCAGATATGAACTATGGGAGGATCGTGGGGTTTGCTTAGGCCACGGAGGCCAGGAAATTGAAGATTCGTGCAGAAAGAGAGAAAGTAGCAGCAGGGCCCGGTCAATGGGTCATTCGGGGAGATCACTTCCAGGGAGAGGGTCATCAGGGCCATCCCAGTCATATGCTCAGTCCTCCGCAAGTGCACTGCCATCCGTGCACAGTCATCAGCAGGGCAGTTACTCGAGACCCGGTTCGGACAGCAGGAGGTCTCGTCAGTCTGGTCGTCCTGGGTGAGATCCCAGCAGCAGGGGAGACCTACATGCCCCAAGTGTGGGAGATTTCATACAGAGACTTGCTACATTGACCTCCCGGTGTGCTTCGGGTGCGGGGTGATAGGTCACATTCAGCGGGACTGTCGTGCACCCCGTCAGGGTATAGGTAGGGGATCTGCTCAGTCATCCGATTCTTCAGCTGCTACATCATCAGTGCGTACTCCAGCATCAGTAGGGCGTGGTGCAGCTAGGGGTGGAGCTCATAGTAGGGGTGGACCCAGCCGATTCTATGCATTGAGTGGCCGCCAGAATGCCGAGGCTTCTCCAGATATTGTTACAGGTATCCTGTCTGTTCAGACTATTTATTGCTATGCCCTTATTGATCCGGGTTCCTCCTTGTCTTACGTTACTCCATTCATTGCTTCAAGTTTTGGGGTAGAACCCGAACAGCTTCATGAGCCATTCTCTGTGTCGACTCCGGTTGGTGATTCTATTTCAGCCTCACGAGTCTATAGAAATTGTGTTGTCACGGTGAGTGGTCGTGTTACCATAGCCGATCTTATTGAGCTTGGGATGGTTGATTTTGATGTAATTATGGGGATGGATTGGCTCTACTCATGCTTTGCCAAACTTGACTGTCGGACGAGAGTTATGAGGCTCGAGTTCCCTAACGAGCCAGTTATCGAATGGAGAGGAAATGGTGTAGTGCCCAGGGGTAGGTTTATTTACTACCTTATGGCTTCGAAGATGATTAAGAAGGGGTGTATCTATCACTTGGTTCGGGTAACGGACACCACCTCGGAGGTGCCTACCCTCGAGTCCATGCCAATTGTGAATGAATTTCCTAAAGTGTTTCCGGATGAGCTTCCAGTCATTCCGCCTGATAGGGAGATTGATTTTGGGATCGATGTATTGCCAGATACTCAGCCAATATCCATTCCACCATACAGAATGGCGCCAGCAGAGTTAAGAGAGTTAAAGGAGCAGCTGAGGGATTTATTAGAGAAAGGGTTCATACGACCGAGTGTGTCGCCATGGGGTGTTCCGGTTCTTTTTGTCAGAAAGAAGGATGGGTCACTTCGAATGTGTATTGATTATCGGTAGCTCAACAAAGTCACCATCAAGAATAAATATCCTTTGCCTCGAGTGGATGATCTGTTTGACCAATTGCAGGGAGCGAAGTTCTTCTCAAAGATTGATTTACGGTCTGGGTACCACCAGTTGAAAATCAGGGAGCAGGATATTCCTAAGACCGCTTTCAGAACTCGTTATGGTCACTTTGAGTTTTTGGTTATGTCTTTTAGGCTAACCAACGCCCCAACAGCTTTGGACCTTATGAATCGGGTTTTCAAGCCATTCCTAGATTTTTTTGTGATTGTATTCATTGACGATATCCTCATCTACTCTCGAAGCAAGGAAGATCATGCCATTCACCTCAGAGCAACATTGCAGACCCTTCTTCAGCATCAATTGTATGCCAAGTTCTCAAAATGTGAGTTTTGGTTGGAGTCCGTAGCCTTTCTAGGGCATGTTATTTCCAGTGAGGGAATTCAGGTGGATCCTCAGAAGATTGCGGCGGTGAAAGATTGGCCTAGACCCACGACCCCGACAGAGATTCGTAGCTTCTTGGGTTTGGCAGGGTACTATCGGAGGTTTGTAGAGGGATTCTCAACCCTCGCTTCCCCATTGACAAAACTGACGCAGAAGGCAGTTAAGTTCCAGTGGTCCGATGCATGTGAGAAAAGTTTTCAAGAATTGAAGTCAAGATTGACCTCAGCACCAGTATTGGCCTTGCCAAAAGGCACAGAGGGATTTGTAGTTTATTGTGATGCCTCCAAAGTCGGTTTGGGATGTGTATTGACGCAGCAAGGAAAGGTTATAGCTTATGCTTCCACGCAACTCAAGAACCACGAGAAGAATTATCCGACGCATGATTTGGAGCTTGCAGCCTGTTGTGTTTGCCTTGAAAATATGGCGACACTATCTTTATGGGGTTCATGTAGATGTGTTTTCGGACCACAAGAGCCTCCAGTATTTGTTCAAGCAGAAAGAGCTGAATCTGAGACAGCGGCGGTGGTTAGAACTACTCAAGGACTATGATATGGACATATTGTACCATCCAGGAAAGGCAAATGTGGTAGCCGACGCTCTTAGTCGAAAATCCATGGGTAGTTTGGCTCATTTGGGTGTGGATCGGAGACCCCTGGCTCGAGAGGTTTACCAATTAGCCAGTTTGGGGGTTCGTATCTCGGCGTCAGCCGAGGGGGATATCTTGGTGCATAATGGAGCAGAATCATCATTGGTCGAGGAAATCAAGGAAAAACAGTTCATGGATCCGGCATTGGTTCGGGTGAAGGAAGCAGTCATGAATAACAAGACCTCAGCATTTGTACTCAGCAGCGAAGATGGTGTATTGCGGTGTCAAGATAGGCTATGTGTTCCGGATGTGGACGAGCTTCGGGAAAGAGTGATGGCAGAGGCTCATATATCCAGGTATTCGGTGCACCCTGGTTCAACGAAAATGTATCATGACCTTAAGGAGATTTATTGGTGGAACGGTATGAAAAGGGATGTGGCAAGCTTTGTAGCTTGATGCCCGAACTGCCAGCAAGTGAAGGCCGAGCATCAGCGGTCCGGTGGATTAACCCAGCTAATAGAAATACCAAGCTGGAAATGGGAGATGATCAATATGGATTTCGTGGTGGGGTTACCTCGCACTCAGCGTAAGTTCGATTCAATATGGGTGATAGTAGATCGACTCACCAAATCAGCTCACTTCTTGCCTGTCAAGTCCACTGATACTGCGGAGCAATATGCAAGATTGTACATCAAGGAGATAGTAAGGCTTCATGGCACTCCACTTTCTATCATCTCGGATCGCGGGGCTCAGTTCACAGCTAACTTTTGGAAGAAGTTTCAGCAAGGTTTGGGAACTCAGGTGAATCTCAGCACAGCTTTCCATCCACAGACCGACGGTCAGGCCGAGCGGACCATTCGGACGCTTGAAGATATGTTGCGGGCTTGTGTCTTAGATTTTAAAGGTAATTGGGATGAACACTTGCCATTGATAGAATTTGCTTATAATAATAGCTATCATGCTAGCATTCAGATGGCCCCGTTTGAGGCATTGTACGGGAGAAGATGTAGGTCGCCAATCGGGTGGTTTGAGGTAGGTGAAGCGGAATTGCTAGGGCCAGATATGGTGTACGAAGCTATGGAAAAGGTCAAGGTTATTCAGGAGAGAATGAAAACAGCACAGAGTCGTCAAAAGTCCTATGCAGACGTTCGTCGCAGGGATTTGGAGTTTCAAGCCGATGATTGGGTGTTCTTGAGGGTATCTCCTATGAAGGGAGTCATGCGATTCGGAAAGAAAGGGAAATTAAGTCCTAGGTATGTCGGGCCATATCGGATCGTTCAAAGGATTGGTCAAGTTGCTTATAGGCTAGAGTTGCCTCCTGAGATGTCATCAGTGCACCCGATATTCCATGTGTCCATGTTGAAGAAAGTGATTGGAGATCCATCCACCATCATGCCGGTCGAAGCTATAGAGGTTAATGAAGATTTGTCATATGAAGAAGTTCCAGTTGCCATTCTTGATAGGCAAGTCCGTAAGTTGAGAAATAAGGAAGTTGCCTCTGTTAAAGTAGTGTGGCGAAGTCAACAAGTTGAGGAGGCCACATGGGAAGCATAAAAAGAGATGAAGGAAAAGTACCCCCATTTGTTTGATCAAGCCTAGAAGAAATTAGGTGGCCCTCCTACTCCTAGTAACTGCCATCTTGTCCAAGTTGTTTCACTCCTAGTATTAGCAAAGTTTCCTTCGTTTTGTAATGAGTTAAAAGTGTTGCTACCTTGGGTCACTTGAACCTTTCTTGTTAAGTGAAAGCCTTATAATGATTTATGTGTTAAATAAGCAATTAATAGTAAGTGTAGATTGATAATGGTTTGTTAAGTGTACATGGTGTGTTAAAATGGTTAAATAAGGTAAGAATTTATTGAAGTGACTAGTTTATGTGCAATTGTAACAATATAATAGAATATGTGCATTCGTTGAGGTAAGAAAGTGTAAACTAGTTATGAAAAGTGTTGTATTTGTGTATTGTTGTTTGGTAATGTGTTTCGGGGGCCCTCTGACAGGTGGATATGTCCATAATACAAAGGAAACTCTAGCAAAATTTTTCTGAAATATAAGAGTTAGTCAAAATTTTGATAGCTTGCATATCATGTCTTTCAAAACCAATTTATTTTCAAAGTCCTCATTCGAGGACGAATGATCTTACGGGGGGGGAGGATGTAAGGTCCCGTAAAATTTTTGTGCATAAAACCTAGTAGCTATGGTGTCATGGTCCGAATAATGTGATAGGAATGCGTAGAATCAAAAATGTAGAGAATCAATTTTTCCAGAAAAGTGTCAATTTTGCGGTCAAGAATGCGACCGCAGATCTGCTATGCGGACCGCATTCTTGCCGCAAAGCTTACCAGAAGGTTTCCCAAAATCATGTCAAAAATGCGGTCGATATGCGATCGCATAATGTATCTGCGGTGTACTTTGCGACCGCAGATCAAGAATGCGGACCGCATTCTGGTCGCATTCCTTAACAGAACTTGTCTAAATTTGGGGCAATTATGCAGTCACTATGCGGACCGCATGTTGATTCTGCGGTCGCAAAGTGCACCGCAGAATTGACCAGGCCCAGGAATTTTATAAAATTTGACCCGACCTCTTCTTTAATATAATACCTTTCTCCTTCATTTTATCATATCATCTTACCAAAATTAGAGAGAGAAGAGAGGGGTTTTAGAGAGAGAAGTCTTCCATCTTCAAGGATTGTTCCAAACATCTAGTCCAAAGGATTCTAGGGCAAAGATTCAACTTCCCCAAATCTTTACAAGGTAAAAACCCTAACTATTTTCTCTAATTTTCAGATTTAAATTGGGTAAAGAGAGGTTTGCATATAATAGCTTTTGAAAATGGAATTTTTCACTCATGCATGATTATTGAACTTGATTTCTAGTAAAAGAAGTGAGTAGAAGTAAGAGTCTTCAAGAACAAGGTTGTCAAGAGTAGGATATCTTGGGTAAGCATAAAGTAGGAAGTTAACGGAAGAAAAACTCGATACCAGGTATGTATGGCTAATTTTGATTCTTGTTAAATCGCCCAAATGTGTGCGAATTGTTTTGGCATGTGTTAAATTGAGAAATTGTACGTAATTCTTTGATTTCCTTGTTGAGCATTTGATTGATGTTGAACTACGTGTGGTGTGGTATGAAATATGAATTGAAAGATAAAAAGGTAACCGAGATTGGTAAAGAATTGGGAACAACCATTGTGATGGCATATTTGGCTTATTGTGGAAGGAATTTGAAACACTTGAATGGTGGTAAATTGTTGAACATGATTATGTGGGCATTCTCGATTTTGTAACACTTGTAACTTGGTTTTGATATTGGCTTGAGAAGTAATTGAGAACATGAACCAATGTGTAAGTTGCTTATTTGAACTTATTGTAATTGGGTGTAGTACCTTATCTGCTATTTGTGATTGTTGTGTTTGAAAACTGTACGGTGGGATCGGGTTGCGCGCCGCAACATGAAGAAACAAGGTGTGGGTTGGGGTGATAAGGGTGGCCGAGGTAATAAGGGTGGTCAAGGGTAATAAGGATGGAAAGCGATCGAAATCGCTATTGAAAATTGATACAAAATCATTAATATGAAATTGTGAAAGGAGACAGCAGGAGAGTTTGCAACCTGGGGGGCACTGATTGCCCCTATGTTTGACTACTTGCAATTTATGTGGTTGATTGGTTATTGTTCTATTTGCTGACCTTAAACGTGCTTGTGTTGAGGCTTATCTGAAATGAGTAAAAGGTTGGAAACATGGTTAGTTAGCTTAATTGATTACTTGATGTAATCTATTGGCCGTCTTAACATTGTGATTCTTGTTTAACGGCTTGAGTTTACTTGGGACAAAGTTTGTCCATACATACCAGTACAATTCAAGTGTACCGACGTCCCTTTTGCCGGGGACGCTACATTCGTGTTATGATTGTAGGTGGATCAGTAGCAGGCACTTCAGCACATCGGCAGTAGTATCCTTCATCCTCCACTGCCCGTTTGGTGAGCCCCTTTCTTCCTCGGGGCCCTGTGTGGTTCATGCCACTTTTGTTTAGATTTCATTTTGGTTTTGTAAGGTATAGCCGGAGCCTTGTTACCGGCAAGTATTGTATTCCCCTTTTTGTATCCTAGAGGCTCTGTAGACATGTAAACTGTGGGACTCCAGTCTTATGTATATATTATGTTATGTCGGGCGTTGTAAAAACTACAAACTTGTTAATGAATCACTCGTATGGTTTTATTTGTTTAATGTGAAATCATTCATGGTTAGTATGATATTTGGTTAATGAGAAACATTCAACACAGGGGTAACGCGTGGGAGTGAAAGGCACCCAGGTCCGCTTGACTGGGGCAACCCAGTCAGGCGCCGGTCATGTCCCTCGATTTGGGGCGTGACAATATGATGGCCTGAGGGTTTGAAACCCCGACTTATCACATTGTGACGCTATTTAGGGCGTGACTTGCATCCCATGGCAGGTGCGGGATTGGTTATGAATGGGGATTGTGACTTGGTCCATCCTGAACAAGAATAATACTATATTGGCACGCACTCTGTATTGAATATTTATAGGCTTTATGTCATGTTTGGGACCTTGTGCCGACCTGTAGTATCCTTAGGGGATAGATATCTTTGTGATAGCATGATTTGTAATATCATTGATCTCAGTCCTGGGTTGAAATCACTATTATGAAATGTTAAGTCACCTGTTCTTGAAAATTAATAAATTAAAGTAATTTCTTTATTAATGAATTGGAAATTGGTAGTAAATAAATTAAAACTGTTTTGTGACTAATATGCATATTGTGGACTGAGTCTGGATCGGGTTGCACACCGTAGCGAATAATATAAATATATTGTGCTTGGGCTGAAGGACCCTCTTCGAAGTCTGTACATACCCCCCAGTGAGCTCCGTCGACGTTAAATGGATCGGGCTACGCGCCGTAGCGGTCATGTGCATTGCATTGCATTCATGCATTGTTAATTATTTGTGTTATCTGTGGTTTGTTGTTATTGTTAGTTCGTAGTAGGTAACGGATTGTTAGACATAGCTTTATTCTGTGGTATTTTGTGGATTTTCCGCTTTCAGCTATTTTATATGCTTTTTACTCATTGAGTACCTAGTACTCACCCCTACTCCCTGCACCTTTGTGTGCATATTCAGGTACGCCGGAGGTTTAGCCGAGCAGTTCAGTTTCATTCAGAGTTATCTGAGTTACTGAGGTAGCTGCTGGCGTTCGCAGGACCTGGCTTCTCTCCTTATTTTAGTTTATTTATATATATATACTTTCAGACATGAGTATTTCGTTCAGATATTCCTATTATTATCCAGTTTTTGCTTAGAGGCTCTAGACTCGTGACCCCAGATCTTTTGGGAGTATTATTATCAGTGTTCGCACTTCTCACTATTTTCATTTTACTATCATTATTGGATTATTATTTTAAACTCTCATACTCTCCTTGAATTTGTCCTTTTGGGGCTTGTTGTTAAATATGAAACGGTTGTTGGTCTAGCTTGCCTAGCTTTAGGGTTGTGTGCCATCACAATCGGGTTTGGGTCGTGACAAGTTGGTATCATAGCTAGGTTACTAGGCCTCGCGAGTAACGAGCCGGTTTAGTAGGCTCTCGCGAATTGGTACGTAGACGCCCGCATCTATCCTCGGGGGGCTACAGTACTTTTAGGAAACACTTTACTTTCTTGGATTCATATCGTACGGTTTGTGTTCTCGTGAAACTAAATTTTTCCATATTCTATTCTCTAGCAGATGGCGAGAACTCGTGCTAACGGGCGTGGTGGACGACCACCAGTGGCACCTAGAGGCCGTGGTCGTGGCAGAGGCAGGGGTCGGGGTAGAGGTAGAGCCGCGAGGGCAGCATGTGTTGCTCCATCAGTTGCCCTGGCTGAGGATCATGTTCCAGCTGCAGACATTCCAACAACACCTGTTCAGGCACCAACAATGCCCATTATGATTCTGGGCCTTCAAGAGGCCTTGGCACAGATTCTATTAGTGTGTACTGGCTTAGCCTAGGTGGTTGCGGCTTCTACTGCAGCAGCTTCTTCTCAGGTAGGGGGAGGAAATAAGACCCCCGCTACTCGTACACCAGAGCCGGTAGTTTAGGACTTACAGGTACCTGAGGCAGCTCCAACTCAACCAGTTCAGTAGGCTGCACCAGTCGTGCCAGCCCCAGCTCATGTGGTCCCAGCTATGCCTGATGACGAGCAGCGTCGGTTGGAGAGGTTTGGTAGACTTCAGCCTCCGACATTTAGTGGTGTTGAGGGTAAGTATGCCAGGGTTTTCTGGATAAGTGCCAGCGTATGCTTCGTACTGCGGGTATTCTGGAGTCTAGCGGTGTGGCTTTTACTACCTTCCAGTTCACAGGGCCTGCATTTAATTAGTGGAAGGACTTCAAGAGGCGTAGGCCTATTGGGGCAGCACCCCTCACATGGCAGGAGTTCTCCATAGTGTTTCTGGAGAAGTATGTGCCCCAGTCTCATAGGAATGAGCTGTGTCATCAGTTTGAATGGTTGAAGTGGGGAGATATGACAGTGACTCAGTACGAGTTGAGGTTTACACAGCTAGCTCGGCATGCTATGTGGATGATCCTGACAGATCGTGAGAGGATCAGGAGATTTGTGGATGGTCTCAACTATCCTATCCGTATATTGATGACTAGAGAGAGGGCTACAACAATTACTTTTGAGGAGGTGGTTGATGCGGCTCGTCAGATTAAGACAGACCGCCGTCTAGAGCGTGATGAGAGGGAGGATAAGAGGCCTCGTGGTGCAGGTAGTTACAGTGGTGCTCCGTCTAGGGGCCAGTTTCAGCACAGTAGAGGTCGTTCCTTCAGATCTCCTCAGTCAAGCCGTTCAGAGTCTAGTGGTGCTTCGTCAGACCGTGGTTGTCAAGATCATCATGGTCAGCAGGGTCGTTAGCAGAGCCAGCCCGCACTGAGCGCCCTTCCAGCTCAAAGATGTGCTCCTGCTCTTCAGCTCAGGGTTCATCTGCAGAGAGGGGTTCCCAGCAGTCCCTTTCTCCAGCTTCAGGCCGTTGCTTTAGTGTGGTGAGTTGGGTCATATTAGGAGGCAGTTTCCCCAGTTTCTCCGTAAGCAGTCTCAGCAGAGGGATCAGTGATTCACGTCCAAGCAACGATCGTAGTCAATATAACCTGGTCAAATAAGTCCAGAATCGATCCCACGGAGAATTAACCTACCAACTGCAACTGTCACGACCCAAGAACACTTCTGAAGCAAGTTCCCAAACTTTGAGTATATTTTTTTAAAGGTTTCCTAACAACTAACTTTTGCAAGAATTAAATATTAAAAAGAAAGAATTGAATGTTGGGTAAATAATATGGAGAAATACTAAGGTATTGATTTCCCCTAGTGATGGAATCCCTTCTGTTTATGCTCATACAAATTGTCAATATATTCTATCAATCATGAACGCTATTGTTACCGTAATTCTCTCCCGAGCAACTACAATAATTTACTAGTGCACTCTCCCGAGCTACCCTAGCTAGCTTTAGTTTGAATAATTCACTTAATATTGCACCCAAGGCTTCATTATTACTAATCCCACCTTTACGCCTAAAGTTATAGATTCCTCCAATAACCTAGGTGTGGTGTTGTTCAACAATATACATAAATATGCACTCTTTTCCAAGTTATGCACACTAAATAGGCACAGCTAATCGGGAGCTCTACCAATTAACTACAACAAGAATGAAGTTGAACAAATAGAAATCTAGCTAACAATTTGTAATCACATAAACGAGAAGTTCATCACCCAATAGGTTCCATCAAAACCTTAGATAAGAAATTAGCTACTCATAATCAAAGAAACAAGAATAATAATTGAATTCATAATTAAAGAATTAATATAAAAGAAAGAAATAAGTTGAGAGAGTTCTCTCTTACTAATAATCTTGCAAAAATAGGTAATAATACAATGCTTGCCTCTCTTGGGTGAAATCTAGGTTTATATAGAGGGCTTAGATCTTAAAAATTGAGTTTTTACAAAATTATCCTTAAAATCTGCGGCACCTTCCGCGGTTCGTTCGGGGTCGCGAGCGAACCGCGAACAGGGAAGGCCTCTGAATCTCCAATTGTTCCGCGAGCATGTTTGTTCGCGCTTCATTCCCGGTCGCGAGTGAACCGCGAATGAACAGTGTCCGGAATTTATACTTCAATTTTTTTCATGCCAACTTCACTTCAACTCTTCACTTGGCTTTTTTACCATCCTATGACTCCAAAATAGCTCCTTTAGTCTCCAATGGTTCATGTGTACCTATAACACACCAATAAACACTAATAAAAGCATTTTGTCATCATAAACAATATCAATTAAACAACAAAGTGTGATTATTTAGGGCATAAATATAGTCAAATTCACCTATTATCAATACCCCACGCTTAAACCTTTGCTCGTCCTCGAGCAACCTTAATCACACTTTAGGCCAATTTTATTAATGCCTCCCCCAAAATATGTCACAAAAGCTATCTTTTATGATTAACTTAAGACATGCACAATCCTTACCTAACCGTAAACTCACATGCCAGCACATTATTGCTTACTCTAGTTATTATCACAGACTTGCAAATTTACCATTTTCCTCTTGAGTTACATGCCCTCACACAATATATTGAGAGAAGTTCCCACACATAAACAATTTAGAACATGAAACTTATAGATATAGGAAAAATTCACTCACTCTCAACAAAGAACATTCATATGCATACAGACACACCATAGGCTTGCCCCTAGTGTAATACTCCACTAATCGAGTTATTCAATCATAGATCGAGAGGTCTTTAAGGGTTGTAATGTTGGCTAAGGGACGGGTAGGATACTTTTGGATATAGTGGCTAACCTCCCTAAGCACTTTTCTTTCTTTTTTACAACTTCCCTTTTTGTTTTCTTCCTTATGTCTCCCCTAAACATTCCTTCACTTTTATTTGCTTTTAATCCCCAATTTTCTTTTGTTGGTGTAACTGGCCTTTCTAATTTACATATATACATTGATTTTTTTTTATCATTGCTTTGCAACCCATTTACATTATTTTGCCAGTTCACCTTTTTCTACCATTCATTCTTGATTTTCCCTTTTTCAACTTCCCTTCACCCCACACTTAGACTTTTGCATATTCATTACAACACAAGTGCTTCTAGGAGGTAAAGTAGAACAATATAAGATTTCGATTTTTCATGAACGTTCAAGGGTTATCAAAGAATAGGCTTTAAGCTCAAAGGGGTTAACTAGGATATTATGTACAAGTGAATTCATGTCTTGTTGATTTACGGGGTTACACAAAGAAATGCCTCTATCATCTCTATAACTAAACAACTTCTATTTCGCTTTGCAAACACACAGGGCAAGTTCTAGGTATCATGTAAAACATATAATGTAAGTAAAATCTCACACATACATAGCATGCAACTCATTTAGAATCCGGTCCATCTACAAAGTCCTGTCAATGTTCAAGCAAGCTGTATTGTGCAATTTAAGGCATATCCTAGAATCTACAGTCAAGCTTAGATAATACATTCTCAACTTCAATTAAGTTTTGCTAATGTGCATACTTGGGGTTACATGTTAACCTTTTCCCTCTAATCCTAGAAAAATCTACCTAACCCAGTTCAATAAAAACCCTTGGAAAAGAACCGTGATCAAAAGAAAAACCAAGGGGGAGGTGATACACTACCTAGAAAAAGAAAATAAAAGAAAGAAAAATTCCTACGTGGACTACTTTCCTCAAGAGTACTTGTCCAAATAGTCCGTCATCAGGAAGAGTCCTCTACTAATATTTTTTGGACTTCTCAAATTTTTTTAATTTTTTTTGTGTTTTTACTGCGACTTAGACCCTTAGGAAACTCGTCGCCAAGTGTCCATCATCGGGCCAAGCCAGCTAATATTATTTACAACTACAACTACTATGTACAACATATACAAGATAAGTTTCCTACCCCACACTAAAAATCATGTCATGTCCTCATGACATAATAATACAAATATAGCTCAGAAGGGCGAGAAAACTTACCTATGACTCACTCAGAGTCGGAGACGGTGAGGGGTCAATGTGACATGCTCGACCAAGTGCTCGGAACCATGCCATGAATCTATTTTCCGACCGAGCTTGCCTCTGTGACATCGCATCTAAGCGCATGTGTAAACCATCCACGGAGGTGCGTAAGTCCGCAACCTCCTCCTCCATAGACCTAAGCATAGGTCTAGTAGATTCGGACCTAGACATGCCCGCTCCATGATGAGCGTGCCTAGAAGGTCCGGCTAAGTCAGTGGAATGCCTGGCCCGGACAACCAGCACAGGGTCAGCCTCAGTATCCAAGTCAATTGGGTCATTGTCTCGGCCCACCCGGATTTGAGAAGCTCTGAATGGAGCTTTTGGAGGGAGATCACTATCCGTGGCAAGGACTGGAGTCCGATGGCTGAGACACAGAGTAGTGACGACTCATGAGGCCTAGTAAACCTAGGCTTTGATACCAACTTGTCACGACCCCAAATCCGGTCGTGATGGCGCCCAGCACATTGCTAAGCCAGCCCGACCAATCCATATCAACCACGGAGCTAGAAGCTCTTTTTAACCCATTTAAGCAAATTAATTCAAGAAATAACAGCGATATATGTAACGAAAACGGGGAACCAAGTCCCATAATACATCAACTCCCATAGACCAAGGGTCAAGAGTCATGAGCCTCTACCGAACATGAGTGTATAAAGGTTTACAAGATACCAAGTGCGGAAAGAAATGTCAATACAAAATCAAAAGACAGTAGGAAGGAATGTCGGGTCCTGCGGACTCTGCATCTACCTCGAATATCCACAAACGTCGCCTCGCACAGCTACTGGATCACTGCTGAGAGGTACCTGGGTCTGCACACAAGGTGCAGGGAGTAAAATGAGTACTGCCAGACTCAGTGGTAATAAACAAGGGTAAGACAGCGCAGATAAGAAATCCGCAATAAAGCACTATGTAAAGCTATAATCAGCTACCCTGTCATAGAATCAATCTTCACTGTACCTGTTCCAACAAATACCAATAAATAGCATAACAGCTAGCGGATGTAGCTAAATGCAATGCAATGCATGATATGACCGCTACGGCGTGTAGCCCGACTCCAATTTTGGGTACCCGTGCTCACTCTTGGGGGTTCGGACTCCGGAGGGGCTCCTACAGCCCAAGCACATCTCATAGAGATATTCCTGCGGCGTGCGGTCCGATCCAACATATATCCTCGCTGCGGCGCGCAGCCCGATCCACTACTAGTCGGCTAATATGCAGATACAGCCTCGCAGGCTCAAAAGTAGTTTTTGAAAACTCTTTTATCATTTTTCAGTTGGAAAACAGTAATGTCAAGTTCCAGAGATTGGAATTGGCATAATAACAAAATAGCTGCGGACTAGTAGTAAACTAGCATGTCTATATGATAAGACAATGATAACGATCCTCGCGGGATCCAATAACCGGCTCACGGCCCACATGTATAATCAACCGCCCAAGAAGGGGGTTCCTCGGCTCAAGAGTAGCCATTATCACAATATATATATATGCAACCATCCGAGAAGGAGGTTCGACGGCTCTAGAATAGCCAATAATACAGTATCAATAGGTTGGACTAATATATAGTCTCCAATTCATGATCGACCCCGCACTCTCAAGAGTGTGCGTGTCTCGCCGCTATACAGCGTCACAAAGTGGTATACCGGGGTTTCGAACCCGCCTGGTCATCACCCACATCTATTACTCACCTCAATACGGCGCGACGACTACTCCGCAATGCCCTTGCCACGAGAATCAAGCTCCGCACGTGTAGAATCTGATCAAATACAGTAGAAACACAACAAATTAGGCCAATGGGACGACACCCAATCAATATAACTCAATTTACATCAAAATTCCCAAAGTTGTCAAAACCCGACTTCCGGTACGCTTATCGAAAAATCACGAAAGTCACATATTCGGAACCCTCATCTCAATACGAGTCTAAGCATATCAATTTTACCAAATTCGGACTCCATTTGCCCATTCAAAACCTTGATTTTCTAAAGTTCAAGACTAGGGCTAAATCCTCCATAAATTACCCTAAATTCCTCTATTTTCATGATATAATTGCATAATATTACCAATACTAATCATAGTTTAAGTCCATAGATGATTACCTGATGATTTCCCTTGAATTTCTCTCCAAAATCGCCCAAATCGCCTCTAAAGCCGAGACCCAATATGTGTGAAATGTTCTGAAATTTTTCTAACTTCTGATACACTTACTTACAGCGATTTTCGCTTCTGCGGAACATTTTCCGCTTCTACGCTCCCGTATCCGGGACCAAAGGGTCGCTTCAGCGGTTCCAGGCCTAGCCGGCCAAATCCGCTTCTGCGATATACGGACCACCTCTGCGCGTCCGCTTCTGCGAAGATTTTCCCGCTCCTGCGGGTTTTCCCGCTTCTGCGTCTAGGCGTCCGCCTCTGCGGACTCGCCTAAGCGGCTACCCTTCCGCTTCTGCGATACGTCACCCCATAGCCCTTGGCCGCTTCTGCGGCTCACCTTCCGCTTCAGCGGTGCCGCACCTGCGGGCTCAGCTCCGCTTCCGCGATCACAAGCGCTTCTGCGCTCCAATATCCGCTTCTGCGACCAAAATTCCGCAGGAGCGAAAATGACAGAACCAGAACTCTTCAACCAGCAATTTCCATGATTTTCTTCCGTTTAACCATCCGAAAACACCCCGAGGCCCCCGGGACCTCATCCAAACACACCAACACATCTTAATACCTTATTCGAACTTGTTCCAATCCTCAAAACACGTCTAACAACATCAAAACCCATAATTCGCATCGAATTCAAGCCTAAATTCCTTAAAACATTCCAAATTACACATTCAATCAAAAACCCGACCAAACGACGTCCGAATGACCTGAAATTTTGCGGACATATCCAAAATCACCTAACGAAGCTACTGCAACTGTCGGAATTTCATTCCGACTCCCGGATCAAAATCTCACCTACCGTTCGGATTTCGCCAAAATTCAACCTTAGCCAATTCAAGCCTATTTCTACACCGGGCCTCCAAATTCAATTCCGATCGCTCCCCTAAGTTACAAATCACCTTCCGGAACTAACCGAATCATCAAAATCCGATTTCGAGCCCTCTAACCAAATAGTCAACTCCGGGTTGACTTTCCTTATTCAAGTTTCTTTCCCAAAGGCTATATGCCTCATTTTCAATTCAATTCACTCCTAACTCACCCGATAGACTTTAACATTGATATAAAATCATAAAACATGTATTTACAACATAACGGGGTGGTAATTACCGTGACGACGGGCCGGGTCGTCACATTCTCCCCTCTTAAGCAAACGCTCGTCCTCGAGCCGGTCAAGAAACATACCTGAAGTCTCAAATAGCTGAGGGTATCTGCTCCGCATCTCCTGCTCAACCTCCCAAGTAGCCTCCTCTACGGGTCGACCTCTCCACCGAACCTTAACTGATGTAATCTCCTTGGACCTCAATTTCCTCACCTGACGACCCAAAATAGCAATAGGCTCCACATCATAGGATAGATCACCATCAAGCTGGATGGTGCTGAAATCTAATACATGAGATGGATCTCCAATGTACTTCCGGAGCATAGACACATGGAATACCGGATGAACGCTGGATAAACTGGGTGGCAAGGCTAACTCATATGCCACCTCTCCAACTCTCCTGAGTATCTCAAAGGGGCCAATATACCTGGGACTCAACTTCCCTTTCTTCCCAAACCTCATAACACCCTTCATAGGTGAAATCTTCAACAATACTCTGTCACCAACCATGAAAGACAACTCTCGAACTCTACGGTCCGCATAACTCTTCCGACGAGACCGTGCTGTACGAAGCCTCTCCTGGATCAACTTTGCTCTATCCAGAGCATCCCGGACTAACTCGGTCCCTATCAATCTAACCTCACCAGGCTCAAACCATCCCACGGGGGATCTACATCGCCTGCCATACAATGCCTCATACGGGGCCATCTGAATACTCGACTGATAACTGTTGTTGTAGGCAAACTCAGCAAGTGGTAGGAACTCATCCCACGAGCCACCAAAATCAATCACACAAGCTCTCAACATATCCTCCAAGATCTGAATAGTGCGCTCAGACTGTCCGTCTGTCTGGGGGTGAAATGCTGTACTCAACTCAACCCGCGTACCCATCTCTCGCTGAAATGCTCTCCAAAACTGAGAAGTGAACTGAGTACCCCTGTCGGATATGATAGACACCGGAACTCCATGCAACCGAACAATCTCTCGAATAAAGATCGCTGCCAACCGCTCCGATGAGTAGGTAGTACTAACTGGAATGAAGTGAGCTGACTTGGTCAGTCTATCCACAATCACCCATACGGAATCAAACTTCCTCGCCGTCCGAGGGAGTCCAGTAACAAAGTCCATAGTGATCCTCTCCCATTTCCACTCAGGAATATCAATGCGCTGAAATACACCACCGGGCCTCTGATGCTCGTACTTAACCTGCTGACAGTTGAGGCACCGTGCTACATGTCTGACAATGTCCATTTTCATCTTTCTCCACCAATAGTGCTCTTTCAAATCTTGATACATCTTAGCGGCTCCTGGATGGATAGAATACCGCGAGCTATGGGCCTCTTCCAGAATCAACTCACGAAGGCCATCAACATTGGGCACACATATCCGGCCCTGCATCCTCAATATGCCGTCACTATCAATGGTGACATCTCTAGCATCATCATGCTGAACTCTGTCCCTAAGGACAGCCAAATGTGGATCATCATACTGGCGCTCACGAATACGATCATATAGAGATGACCGAGATACAACACAAGCCAATACCCGGCTGGGCTCCGAAATATCTAACCTCACTAGCCGATTGGCTAGCACCTGAACATCATGAGCAAATGGCCTCTCCTCAGCCGGAATATATGCCAAGCTCCCCATACCGACCGCCTTCCGGCTCAAAGCATCGGCCACCACATTGGCCTTCCCCGAATGATATAATATAGTAATGTCATAATCCTTCAGCAACTCTAGCCATCTCCGCTGTCTCAAATTAAGGTCTTTCTGTTTGAACAAATGCTGGAGACTACGATGGTCGGTATACACCTCACAAGTCACGCCGTACAAATAGTGCCTCCAAATCTTCAATGCATGAACAATGGCGGCTAGCTCCAAGTCATGAACAGGATAGTTCTTCTCATGCGGCTTCAACTGCCGAGAAGCATAAGCAATTACCTTTCCTTCCTGCATCAACACACAACCTATCCCCACTCTCGAGGCATCACAATAAACGGTATATGAACCCGAAGCTGATGGCAATACTAACACTGGAGCTGTGGTCAAAGCTGTCTTGAGCTTCTGAAAGCTCTCCTCGCACTCATCCGACCACACGAATGGTGCACCCTTCCGGGTCAATTTAGTCAATGAAGAAGCAATGGATGAAAATCCCTGAACAAACCGGCGATAATACCCCGCCAAGCCAAGAAAACTCCCGATCTCTGTAGCTGAGGACGGTCTAGGCCAACTCTGCACCGCCTCTATCTTTTTCTGATCAACCTGAATACCCTCACGAGACACCACATGTCCTAGAAATGCTACGGACTCGAGCCAAAACTCGCACTTGGAGAATTTAGCATATAGCTTCTCCTCTCTTAATCTCTGCAACACAATACTCAAATGCTGAGCATGCTCCTCCTGGCTACGGGAGTAGACTAGAATGTCATCAATGAACACAATCACAAATGAATCCAGATAGGGCCTGAACACACTGTTCATCAGATGCATAAATGCTGCTGGGGCATTGGTCAACCCAAAAGACATCACAAGAAACTCATAATGACCATATCGGGTCCTGAATGCAGTCTTCATAATATCCGAGTCCCTGATCTTCAGCTGATGATAGCTCGAACGAAGATCAATCTTAGAAAACACCCTCGCACCCTGTAACTGATCAAACAAATCATCTATGCGCGGTAGAGGGTACTTGTTCTTCACTGTCACTTTGTTCAATTGCCTATAATCAATACACATTCGCATGGAACCATCTTTCTTTTTAACAAACAATACCGGCGCACCCCACGGAGACACACTAGGGCGGATGAAACCCTTATCCAGAAGTTCTTGAAGCTGCTCTTTTAGTTCTTTCAACTCAGCTGGTGCCATCCGATAAGGAGGAATGGATATGGGCTGAGTGCCCGGCACCAAGTCAATGCCAAAATCAATATCCCTGTCCGGCGGCATGCCCGGCAGGTCTGAAGGGAATACATCCGGGAAATCCCTCACAACAGGTACAGAATCAATGCTAGGAGACTCAGCTCCCATATCTCTCACAAAAGCTAAGTACGATAAACACCCTTTTTCAACCATCTTCTGAGCTTTTAAGAACGAAATAACACGGCTAGGGATGAAATCAGTCGAACCCCGCCACTCAATCCGAGAAATACCAGGAATGGCCAACGTAACTGTCTTAGCATGACAGTCCAATATAGCATGGTACGGAGACAACCAGTCCATACCCAATATAACATCAAAATCCACCATCTCCAACAATAATAAATCTGCCTGGGTCTCCAGACCCCCAATAGATATAACACGGATCTATAGACATGATCCACAACAATCGTATCACCCACGGGGGTGGATACATGAACAAGTAAATCAAGACTACCACGAGTCGCACCCAAATGATGTGAAAAATAAGAGGACACGTAAGAATATGTGGACCTTGGATCAAATAGAACAGAGGCATCTCTGTGACAGACAGAAATGATATCTGTAATCACAGCATCGGAGGCAACTGCATCACGCCTGTCAGGAAGTGCATAGAACCGTGCCTGGCCTCCACCAGATCTCTCCTCGCCCCTGGGGCGTCCACGAGAAGACCGACCTCCACCTCTACTAGACTGAGATGGTGCTGAAGAGGAGGGCTGATCCCTCTGCTGAGTCCTGCCCCTACGTAGTCGAGGGCACTGCCTCCTCATGTGGCCAAACTCACCACACTCGTAACATGCACCTGGTGCTGGAGAAGTAGGTGCTGCACTCTGGGCTGGGAGGGCACTAAGTGATGACCGACCCTGCTGAAACCCCTGTCGACCACGACCATAAGAACCTCCGCTCTGCTCTGGGCGGCCTGAATGAGAAGGTCTAGATGAGCGACCTCTGCTCTGCTGGGAATGCCCTCTAGATGGAGCACCACTGAAACTACCGGAACCACGAGGCCTCTTGGCCTCCCGCTCCTCTCTCTCTCGGCGACGATCCGCCTCAATGGAGCGTGCCATATCAGCTACCTGCTCAAACGATGATGATAGAACTCGCTCGCTGGTCATAAGAATACGGATAGAGTAGTTGAGGCCATCAATGAACCTCCCTGATCCTCTCCCTCTCAGTGGGGATCATCCATGTGGCATGCCTAGCCAACTGAGTGAATCTAAGCTCATACTGAGTCACAGACATGTCGCCCTGAATCAACCACTCGAACCGGCGACGTAGCTCCTCGCGACGAGACCGAGGTACATATTTCTCTAGAAAGAGAGTAGAGAACTGCTGCCATGTGAGAGGTGCTGCTCTAGCAGGCCTACGCCTCTCAAACTCCTCCCACCAATCAAATGCGGGACCAGTGAACTGAAATGTAGTAAATGAAACTCCGCCGGACTCAAGAATACCAGCCGTACGCAGCATCTTCTGACACTTATCCAAGAAACCCTGGGCATCCTCGCCCTCAACGCCACTGAAATGGGGTGGTTGAAGTCTACCAAATCTCTCAAGACGACGCTGCTCGTCATCGGGCATAACCTGAACCATATGCTCTGGAGCTGGAGCTGGTGCAGTTGGAGGAATAACCGGTGCAACCACCTGAGCGGGGACCGCCTCTGGCGTCTGAAGTCCCTGAACAACCTGCTCAGGTGTGCGAGCTGCAGGGGTCTGCTGACCACCCCCTGTCTCAGATGTCGCTGCAGTAGCGGTAGCTGAAACTACCCGAGCCAAACCGGAACACACCGATAATATCTGAGCAAGAGTCTCCTGAAGACCAGGAATAGCAATAGATACAGTCTGGCCCTGAACTGGGGCTGCTGGAGCATCAACCACTGGGGGCTGCTCCTGAACTGGTACAACAGGCGGGTCAGCTGGCACTGCCTCAGCCCGCCCTACCTCTAACTCTAGCACGACCGCGCCCACGACCTCTAACAGGTGGCAATGGAGGTCGTCCACCTCGTCCCTGATGCTCGCGTTCTCGCCATCTGCGGGAGAATAGAATATAGAAGTTCAGTTCTCAGAACAACAAGATCGCACGACGGAGTTCAAGAAAAGTGAAGTTTTCCTAAAGATTCGCAGCCTCCCGAGGATAAGTACAGGCGTCCCCGTACCGATCCACAAGCCGCCCTACCTCAAGACTCATGAGGCCTAGTAAACCTAGGCTCTGATACCAACTTGTCACGACCCCAAATCCGGTCGTGATGGCGCCCAACACATTGCTAAGCCAGCCCGACCAATCCATATCAACCACGGAGCTAGAAGCTCTCTTTAACCTATTTAAGCAAATTAATTCAAGAAATAACAGCGATATATGTAACGAAAACGGGGAACCAAGTCCCATAATACATCAACTCCCATAGACCAAGGCTAAAGAGTCATGAGCCTCTACTGAACATGAGTGTATAAAGGTTTACACGATACCAAGTGCGGAAAGAAATGTCAATACAAAATCAAAAGACAGTAGGAAGGAATGTCGGGTCCTGCGGACTCTGCAGCTACCTCGAATATCCACAAACGTCGCCTCGCACAGATACTGGATCACTGCTGAGAGGTACCTGGATCTGCACACAAGGTGCAGGGAGTAAAATGAGTACTGCCAGACTCAGTGGTAATAAACAAGGGTAAGACAGCGCAGATAAGAAATCCGCAATAAAACACTATGTAAAGCTATAATCAGCTACCCTGTCATAGAATCAATCTTCACTGTACCTGTTCCAACAAATACCAATAAATAGCATAACAACTAGCAGATGTAGCTAAATGCAATGCAATGCATGATATGACCGCTACGGCGTGTAGCCCGACTCCAATTTTGGGTACCCGTGCTCACTGTGGGGGTTCAGACTCCAGAGGGGCTCCTACAGCCCAAGCACATCTCATAGAGATATTCTCGCGGCGTGCAGTCCGATCCAACATATATCCTGCTGCGGCGTGCAGCCCGATCCACTACTAGTCAGCTAATATGCAGATACAGCCTCGCAAGCTCAAAATAGTTTTTGAAAACTCTTTTATCATTTTTCAGTTGGAAAACAGTAATGTCAAGTTCCAGAGATTGGAATTGGCATAATAACAAAAATAGTTGCGGACTAGTAGTAAACTAGCATGTCTATATGATAAGACAATGATAACGATCCTCGCGGGATCCAATAACTGGCTCACGGCCCACATGTATAATCAACCGCCCAAGAAGGGGATTCCTCGGCTCAAGAGTAGCCATTATCACAATATATATATATGCAACCATCCGAGAAGGAGGTTCGACGGCTCTAGAATAGCCAATAATACAGTATCAACAGGTTGGACTAATGTATAGTCTCCAATTCATGATCGACCCCGCACTCTCAAGAGTGTGCGTGTCTCGCCGCTATACAGCGTCACAAAGTGGTATACCGGGGTTTCGAACCCGCTGGTCATCACCCACATCTATTACTCACCTCAATACGACGCGACGACTACTCCGAAATGCCCTTGCCACGAGAATCAAGCTCCGCACGTGTAGAATCTGATCAAATAACAGTAGAAACACAACAAATTAGGCCAATGGGACGACACCCAATCAATATAACTCAATTTACATCAAAATTCCCAAAGTTGTCAAAACCCGACTTCCGGTACGCTTATCGAAAAATCACGAAAGTCACATATTCGGAACCCTCATCTCAATACGAGTCTAAGCATATCAATTTTACCAAATTCGGACTCCATTTGCCCATTCAAAACCTTGATTTTCTAAAGTTCAAGACTAGGGCTAAATCCTCCATAAATTACCCCAAATTCCTCTATTTTCATGATATAATTGCATAATATTACCAATACTAATCATAGTTTAAGTCCATAGATGATTACCTGATGATTTCCCTTGAATTTCTCTCCAAAATCGCCCAAATCGCCTCTAAAGCCGAGACCCAATATGTGTGAAATGTTCTGAAATTTTTCTAACTTCTGATACACTTACTTACAGCGATTTTCGCTTCTGCGGAACATTTTCCGCTTCTACGCTCCCGTATCCGCGACCAAAGGGTCGCTTCAGCGGTTCCAGGCCTAGCCGGCCAAATCCGCTTCTGCGATATACGGACCGCCTCTGCGCGTCCGCTTCTGCGAAGATTTTCCCGCTCCTGCGGGTTTTCCCGCTTCTGCGTCTAGGCGTCCGCCTCTGCGGACTCGCCTAAGCGGCTACCCTTCCGCTTCTGCGATACTTCACCCCATAGCCCTCGCCGCTCTCGCGGCTCACCTTCCGCCCGGCGGTGCCGCACTCGCGGGCTCGGCTCCGCTTCCACGATCACAAGCGCTTCTGCGCTCCCTCGTCCGCTTCGCGGACTCGCTCCCGCGACCAAAATTCCGCAGAGCGAAAATGACAGAACCAGGAACTCTTCAACCAGCAATTTCCATGATTTTCTTCCGTTTAACCATCCGAAAACACCCCGAGGCCCCCGGACCTCATCCAAACACACCAACACATCTTAATACCTTATTCGAACTTGTTCCAATCCTCAAAACACGTCTAACAACATCAAAACCCATAATTCGCATCGAATTCAAGCCTAAATTCCTTAAAACATTCCAAATTACACATTCAATCAAAAACCCGACCAAACGACGTCCGAATGACCTGAAATTTTGCAGGCACATCCAAAATCACCTAACGAAGCTATTGCAACTGTCGGAACTCCATTCCGACTCCCGGATCAAAATCTCACCTACCGTTCGGATTTCGCCAAAATTCAACCTTAGCCAATTCAAGCCTATTTCTACACCGGGCCTCCAAATTCAATTCCGATCGCTCCCCTAAGTTACAAATCACCTTCCGGAACTAACCGAATCATCAAAATCCGATTTCGAGCCCTCTAACCAAATAGTCAACTCCGGGTTGACTTTCCTTATTCAAGTTTCTTTCCCAAAGGCTATATGCCTCATTTTCAATCCAATTCACTCCTAACTCACCCGATAGACTTTAACATTGATATAAAATCATAAAACATGTATTTAGAACATAACGGGGTGGTAATTACCGTGACGACGGGCCGGGTCGTCACATCCCCTCAGCACCATCTCGTCACTAATCAGGCGGGCGGTGTCCACGTCCCGTTGGGTGATAAAGTACCATGTTAGTAATGCCCTATTGAAGTTCACGTCAGTGGTGTTGCCTAAGGGCAAGAGCCGGTTACATATGATTGTGAACCAGCATTTAGCAGTGTGGCTGAAACAGTTAGAGTGGAGTGTTTTGTTTCTTATCCAAACCGGGATACCATAAACACATAAGGCCTCAATTAAGGTGTCCCAGGTGACACCAGGCCTATCGTGGTAGTAGTCCACGTCACTAGTAAAATTTGGCAGTCTAAGAGTCTACCTAATAGAATGTACATGAGTCCAGACGAATGCCTCGGACGAAGACTTCTCCGGACATCCCGTAGGGAGCATTAGCATAGAACTCCCTAACCAGCATCTTGTTCACGAGGGTTGGTGCGTCGAACAAGAACTCCATTTCGCGGCGGCGGATTTCATAATATATCTCGGGCTTTTCAGTCCGAATGGCTAGCCTATCAATTTCAATTTCCTGGAGCCAAGCTTTAGTAGCCTTGGCATGGAAGTCAGCTTCCTCCTCCTCGCATCTGAATCTAGACTTGTCATAGGTCGATTGCCTAGACGAGCTAGCTGCATGCCATGATCTTTTAGGAGCCATAATCCTGCACAAAAGAGAAACAACCAAAAATTTTGCAAGTTAGAACAACGGTTGGCTACTCAGACTTCACCGTCCGTGGACTACCACAATATTCTCTTTAGTGCTATCATCCCATAACTCCTACAATTAACCACTTATCTAACAAATTCACCAAGTCACCTTAAGCACCCTACACTTATTTCATTTGGCAATCTAACATGACCCAATTAAACCCACACCATCTCCAATTTTATATAATAACAAACAACCAAAAAGTTGGGCAATATCTCCCCTAAAATTTCAATATCCAAATACTACAACATACAATTGCCCACTAACCAAATCACCAACTATATCATCCATCACATTGGGTCTCCAAAACAATAAAATTAACACAATTAACTATATTGGAGACCCAACAATACCAACACTACCAACAATCCCAACTATACCAACAATACCAACACCACCAATACCAACAAAACCAACAATAATCATACTAGAACTATACTACACAAACAAATTAATTTCTATAGAATCTACTACTACTAGCGATATATTGTACAATTCTACAATTAAACTAGAATAGTGTAAACTAATTAATTCTACCAAACTAATGATAAGAATTAGAGAGAGAAAGAAAAAAAAGAAAGAAAAACAAAGAAGAAAACTTACTATGAAGTGTTGGAGAAGTGTCGAAGATGAAGAAGATTGATGTAGAGGGGTTGTTGGGAGAAAGATTGAAGAGAGGGGGTAGAGAGAAAGAAGAAACAAATTTAGAGAGAGAGAGAGAGAGAGATATGGTGAGGGTGGCGGCTGGAATGGGGAGTAACAGGAGGGGGGGATAATGTTTTAGGTTAATTAAAAGAAGGGGAGGATAAAAAAGAGAAATTGTTTTTTATACATGTCTGTCGCGGAACTGACCGCGGTCGTTCGCGGTTCGTCCGCGGTTGCGGATGGACCGTGAACAGTGTGAGCACATGATTTTTGCACTGGGTAAATAATTCCAAAATTAAAATAAATATGTTTTTTTGAGTGCCATTACTTGCTTTGTTTGGAATTAGCTATACTTTTAAGTTTGAATAAGTAGAAATTAGAAGAAAATCAAAAAATATAGTAGTAATTAATTTGTTAGTTTAGTTGATTAGAAAATTAGCAAAATAGTTTAGATAGGAGAAAATAAAGAAAAATAGCAGAAAAATTGCAAAAAATACTAGAAAATTAGAGTAAATAGGAAATTAGGTTTTGTAATTTTTCATAAAAAGAAAAAGAAAAAAAAATATAAAAGAAAATACATAAAAATCATTAAAATCGGAAAAATACAAAAATATATGTTGTGTAATAAATTTGGGCCAATTGTAGTCCAAACCGTTGGCCCAGTTCCTTAGCCCAAGAGCAGATCCAGTCCATTGAGGACGAATGATCTCCACCGTTTATTCAGGGAAGATCCAACGGGTAGAATAATTAAGGGATTTATTTGGTTAATTAAGATAATTGGATTAATCTCAACCGTCCACTCGAAAGGATCAGATGGAAGAGACTCTTGGTCTCATAAATGACAATACTACGTCGTTTTAGTAACGCCTCCCTGAGCCGTTGATCATCATCGAATGGACGGCCAGGATTTCATGCGACATTTAGCCTATAAAAGGCTTATGTCTGAAGACCCCAGCCATTTCTCTATATGCCAAACCCTAGCCGCCCCTGATTCTCTTCATCTTCTTCATCATCTTCACAGAAACCCTAGCCGGCCAATGGCGGCCACCACCCTCCACGGTGGTCGCCGGCTCTCCTTCATCCCTCCTCTCTTCTTCTCTCTTCTTCTTTATTCATAGCACACCTAAAACCCAGAAAAACACCCTGTTCTTCAAAGTCCCGGTCACCGGAATCCTCGCCGGTGACCACTAAAGTATGAACCTCACCCTTAAACCAATGCCAATCTCTTCCCCTTCCCTTGATCTACATCCCTATACTACTGGAATCCCTCGAATATACCCCAGTCGTCTCGAATATCCCAAAAAGGGTCATCGGAACCCTAACTCCGGCGACCCCAAATTCAACCCCAATCAAGATCCCTTCTTTTACACCCTGAACACCCCCCTGCAACTCAGAAACCCAAAAGGCCTCATCTTGAAGCCAAACAATGGAAAACAGAAAAGAAATTCAGAAAAAGAGAACGGAAAAAAAGAGAGAATAAAGAAGAAAAGAACTCGTGAGAGAGTGAGAAAAAGAAAAGAAATAGGAAGCTTGGGGGACAGACCCCGCCAAGCTAAGTCCCTTTCCTTCTGTGCCTAATTTTTCCTTTTCTTTTTCTGCATGTTTTTGTGTTTTGCATGATTCTTATGCCTTCATTGATTGTGTGTCTCACATGTTAGTCATAGGATTTTTACTTGCTTCTCTTTTGTTTCTGTTTAATACTTTTGTCCTCGATTTGGTTCTGTTTGGTTATGCTCTCTAGTTCGTCTTTTCTGTGTTGCTTTTCTCTAATGGTTGTTATCTCTGCTGTATTTCGTAGTTGTTTTGCATATTAGTTTTAGGGTCTCTATTTCTCTGCTTACCATTTGCTCTTTTCTTTTCATATTAATCTCTCCAGTTCCTTCGCATGGTTAGTTATAAGTTTCTTACCCGTTGTTTCTTATTTTTCACATCTTTTGCCTGTGTCTCTGATGATTAAGTCATAAGGTTTCATAACATGTTTCTTTTGGGTCTGTTAGTGATAGAGTTCTTGTTTTGTTATGTGTCGACCTCATGGTTCTTTGCTTTAAGTTCAGAGACTTCATCTTTTCCTTATCATTCTACTGTCGAGTTCTGATTCATGGCAAAAGCATGACCCTTGATCTTTGTCTTCCATTTAAAATCAGGCTTAAGTTACTGTGACCACTCTTGTTGCCTTTGGCTTTAATAATCTGTGATAGAACTGGGCTTCTTTTTTAGCTTTCATGGTCTAGCTTTCTCCTATTGTCATGCATGCTTAGTTCTAATATCAGCTTAGCTCTATTCTCTTTTCACACTAAGTTGCTTTTGAAGCACCCTGATTGAACTTTCCTGTTTTTCTTCACTGTTTCTCCATATCCTTCTCTTCTTCATCTTCATGTTTATTAAGACTAGGCTTAGTACTTGAAAAGGTATTTTGATTGCCATTCTTAGTCCATTGCTTTCCTATTTAAAATAAGTCCTATTTTTATTCCCTTGTTGATTGTTTTCTGAGAGTTTTAGTGTCTATGTGTCTATACCCATGAATGCTAAGTGTTTTGGGGTTCTTTCCAGTATGTCACCTGACATGAATTGATTGTGGCTAAGCCTATTTGATCTTAATTGACACTTTGCCATGTGAGATTGAGTTTGTGGGTCTGACTGATTAAAACTCAACATTATCCATCCTCTCTTCTGAATTTTAATTAGTTGATAAACATTGTTTGGTTTCATATGGTTATGTGTGCAATTATATGTTGAAATGACTAAAAATACAATAGTTCTATGTTAGTGTGAACACTGTTGAGTGCCTACCATACTTTAGGTGAATTGGTTATAGCTGTTAGTGCTAGGTTTCATAAAATGGCTAGTTTTTAAATAGGTTAAAATTGAAAATGAACAAATAGGCTATAAGTTTAATAATTGGCCTAAGAGTGGTCAACCTTGCAAAAGGTTGACCAATTCTATAAGGCCCTAACACACAGCCCACCTTAAAAGTGGCTGGTTGTGCAAAAGGGGCTATGTCTGCAAATGCAGACTGGCCCAGGCTCTTTTTAGAGCCCTGAGCATGAAATAGCCAAACCTGCAAATGGTTTTGGGCCCAAATGTTCAATAATTGGCTTTAATAGCCAAAGCCAAGTCTCAACTTGAGACTGGCTAAGTTTTAAATAGTTTAAACATAATAATAAAACAGGCTAGTCCTGCAATTGGCTTTAAATGGGAATAATTTGGTCTTAATTGACTGGAACTAGTTTAAATAGGCTAAAACTGAAATAGTTCTTTAAAGTAGAAGTGGCCAGCCCTTAAATACTAATGCCAGGGCTGGCTATTAGTTAAATAAGTCCAAAGAAGCTGAAAATCTAACCTAGGTAAGCTGGTAAATCAGCAGTGCCCTTAGGGGCACAATTGGGAATTAAAAAGGTGAAATAGTAAATAGTTAGAACTTAGGAGGGTAATTGAGACACTTATGCTCCCGATTTCTGCAATTTTGCAGAGGTTTAGGGGTATAATGGTCTCTTAAAAATGGGAAATCTGTAAAAATCTCAAACCCCTAAGGTCATACTAGTAAAAACCCATAAAAAGGAATCTTTAGAACCTTCCAGCACATGCTGGAAGGGTTTTTCATAACAGAAATAGGGGCTAAAGTGCATAATTCATAAATTTAGGAGGGGGAGAAGTGGGATTAATCCCATACTTCCTCCCCAAGTCTTCAGCCCTAAAAATAACTATAAATACCTCTAAGAATGGGGCTGAAAAGGGGGTTCCAATTCAGAGAGTAATATAAGAAATATATTGGGGTTCCAACATTAAGTAATCTGAATTCACTCGGGCTGGCTTTTTGAAAGAAAAGTTTCAGAGATTTAAAAATAGCAATACAATAGTAAAATTTCTGAGTTTCTCTCTCGGATTGCTGGGTTACTTGCCTGGGTTTCTGCTTGATTGATTGCTGCTGGGTTCTATCTTATTGTAGCTGTGTTGTCTTGCTCATTTGGCATTCAAATCTTCCTGTTGCATTGCTGATTGAGTCACTGTTGTCTGCTTCTATCCCTTAGAACTTATCGGTTTTCTTGGCTTTGATTCAGGTACATTACTCTTACACTTGAAGCTGTAATGCTGGTCTATTGAAATAGAAATGAAGTTCCAGATTTGAATATATGTTGCTGTGGAGTTGTACTTTAATTTTACTAGTTTAATTTTGTAACTAATCCATTGTAGTAGTATGTAGTAGACGAAGAACAAAAACCGAACAAAAAACTATGTAATAGCTAGCATAATAGTAGTAGTGTAGTGGTAGTATAATCATAGATCATCATCACTTAGCTAAATAGGAAAAACCATTAAAACAAAGTTAATCGATTCTCTCGCATGCGTTAATGATAACAAGTTCACTTAGTTAATTTGTTTTTGTTAATCAATATCAGAGTCTAAGTAAGTTTAAAAGGGAACAACCAGATGAAGAGTGAAATTGGCTTTAGTAACATCTAATGAGCTTGGTTTGTATTAATAGTAATATTTAATCATATCAGTGAATTAGCCTCTAGATATCAACAAGTTTCAAAGAGAAAAATAGTCTGAAGAATTAGTAATCCGTTTGCAACTGATACTGCCTAAGATAAGTTGATTTAGAATTAGTAACATAATCATGAATATATCATTAAATCACTTAGTCTTAGATTATCAGAGCCGTCTTAGTAAATAATTGATTTGTTTAATAGGATAATATCATACTGGGATAAACTGTTTTCCTCATAAATTCTTAGTATAAGTGATTTTTCAGGTTGTTATAGGTCCTTTAACAGGAAACAATAGAATAATAGCAGTTCAGTCATGTATTCATCAATTAGTTGTAATTTAGTGTTAGTATTGACCATTTTGTACAGTGGTTTTCCTTCTTATCTGATAAATAAAAGCAATTGAATTTCATTCTTAATTTTAAGTGTCTGTTTTATTATGCATTCTTTATTGTCTATTTACTATTGTTACCATAAATCTGGTTTGGGCCTACTATACAGTGAAGGCCCGAACTATGTCAATGAATCTGCTAGGCTGCCGAGAGCAAGCCTGAACACTGCCTGGACATCTGAGGCCTGGGCAAGCTTACCGTTCTATTAAAAGTTATGGAGAGTCCAGGCCCAATAAACAACAAAAATACGGGTCCTGATTGTTTAATATTAGAAATCGATTAAGGAAAAAACAAATATAGAAAATATAGCCAAATACTAGTATTGAATCCTTTAATGAAAATTGGGACGAGCCTCGCCCGAATAAACACCGGGGCCCCCATTTAGTAATAAGATAATAAAAGTAGATTCGGGAAAGCTAATAGCGAACTCCATAGCTTCTCCCAAAAGACTTAAAAGCCGATAGATGTTATTTTAGGGCACGATTTAACGTACTTTCCTTTGAACGAGTGTGCACTTGGTGCGACTCAAATCCAAATCTCGGTAAAGCTGAAATACACCAAAAGTCATAGGCGTACTGGTTGCGGTATGACTCGAGGTGTGTTTTCGCGATACCGCAAATTCCTAAAAAGTGATATTTAACGTAAAAGCACATTATGTTGTTAAAATCTACAATTGAGTCAAACAAAAAGTCAAGAACGACAGTGGAGCGACCGTGCTAAAACCACGGAATCCGGGAGTGCCTAACACCTTCTCCCGGGTTAACAGAGTTCCTTATCCGGACCTCTGCTTCGCAGACATTTACAAGAGTCAAAATTCCTCGGATTCGGGATTAACCGGTGACTTGGGACACCATTGTCATTCCCAAGTGGTGACTCTGATTAATCTCTAATAAAATCCCGAACCGATTGTCCTTAAATTGGAAAAACTCCTTCCCTTATGTTATTTTATCCGTTTTGGGTAATTGAGCGTCGGGGTATACCCTACAAGTGTATTTATACACCTTACGCATTTACGCATGTTGTTGGGTAGTAAAAAGGGAGGTGTGACAGCTCTGGCGACTCTGCTGGGGAACCAACCCTGAATTTCGGTTTCAGGGTTTAAGAACTCGAGCTCCTTAGAACTGCCATTCGCGTTTTTATTTGACTTCATTATGTGATTTGAACAACATGCTATGTGCTTTATCGCTTTGATATTATGTGAACTGTATATAAAATTGTGCCGAAAACCCTTCTCTCTTCTCCCTCGGGGATGTGCTTACTGGTTGAGACTCCCCTTTCTTTTAAAGTCACCTTAAACTAAGAAAACAGAGGCCGGATAAGTTACAAAGCCGATTGACTCCGCGGGTCACCGGTACGTAGCCCCCTCCTCGATTCGAGTTGTCCGCTCGGGTACACGGTCTAGCAATCCATGAAACCGTAAGATTTTGAACATAGGTCTAGGACGATTATTTGCATCATATTTGACTTAGGGGACTCAACACAGGGGTTGGGTCCGTCTAGGACAGGTGACCCGGTATTGAAAAGACCGAGCATGCTATGTGTTGCATTTTATTGTCCTTGATCGTTATGCGGACCGGCGAAAATCCCGAGATTGGAAAAATTGTTGAAAAAGGAAAAAGAGAGAGAGGAAAATAAGGATTTATAGAAAATAGGTACATGGAAAATTTGAAAAAAAATATAGGTGGAACATTTTTTGAAATAATTGGTCAAATAATCTGACCGAACTACGCAGGTTTGATTCTCGCCATTAGGTGGGATACGTAGGCAACCCTTAATCGGGTCCAACCACACTTTTAGAAAAAGACCAAAAGATTTTATTTTCAAATAATCGAGGTGATTGCTATTTTTGGAAATTGCCGAATGTTCCGAAAGGACGACGGAAGGCCGTTTTTGCAAAAATGGCCACTTCGAAAATCATTTTTCTTTTCTTTCATTCAAAAATTGAAAACTTGCATTGAAAAAGATTTTTCCTTTTCTAAATAAAATCACCTTAATAAATGTGCAGGACGAGCACGATGATGAATGAACAATTTTCCCTAAATAAAATCCCTTTGGAGCCGAGGTTATGGTGGCAGGACATGGGATCTGATGGTCAAGACTGGGTCAAAAAGTACTTAAAAGGCCTTACGGGGTTACTAGACATGGTTCCTCGAGGTGATGTGGTTAGAGCGTTGGTCATGTTTTGGGATTCGGCACACAACGTATTTCATTTCCCAGATTTTGAACTTACCCCAACTTTGGAGGAGATTGCCTTTTACATTGGGAAGACCGAGGTTCCGCTGAAAGGAAAATACCCGGTATCTCCGAGGACGGTGACAGTACATCGCTTCCTCGACTCTTTGAAAATTGCCCGGAATGTTCATAATGAAGATCTGGCCAACGGGTTTTGCTCTTTAAGCTTCATCTACAATAGGTTTGGACACGTTGGGGGTTTCAATGATCTTACCAACAAATTATGCTGTAAGTCCAATCGGGCGAAATGGGAAGAACACCGGAGGTTCGCATTTTTGGTGGCATTTCTTGGAGTTGTTGTATTCCCGAGGAAAGATGGACATATCAATATAAAAGTTACCGGAGTAGCTACCACACTGATAGTACAAGAAAACTGTACTTTGGCCCCGATGATTGTTGCGGATATCTATCGTGCTCTGACTGCGTGCAAAGCAGGGGCTAGCTTCTTCGAGGGATGTAACTTGATCTTGCAAATCTGGCTAATTGAGCATCTATGCCACCATCCTTCGTACTCGAGCTATGGTTCGGCCGATCGGACATGTTTGGAAGAGTTCAATGCGAGGACAAAAGAAGTAAAGTTGCCGGAGGGAGTCCAAGGTTGGATTGTGTATCTTCGATCACTAACTGACGGTCAAATCGATTGGACGTATGACCGGTTACCTCTTGACGAGGTGATATACATGCCAACGGAGGGATCGCCATTTTTGATCATGGGTTTGAAGAGTATACAACCTTATGCCCCATACAGAGCCTTGCGACAGTTGGGTCGGTGTCAGATTATTCCAAGAGATGGGGATCTCAGTGTGCAGGCCGTGGAGATTGGTCCGAACGGGCAATTCCCGGAAGCAAAAATCCGGCAAATCTGGAACGAGTGCCAAAATTTGAAGATTGATACTTGTGTGCCGAATAGAGCAAAGGGGGAGATATCACCTGGGTACTCCACATGGTACCAACGAGGGGTTGAACACGAACGTCTTTCAAAGAGACCTCACTTGCAAGACCTGATAGAGCAATCCGAGAAAAATCTGAAATGGGCGGCCAAGGAAAAAGAATATAAGGCCAAAATCAGTCTGTTGGAAGATAAACTGAGAAATCTTCATTCTGAAAGTGGCTTGCAAGCAGCATCCGATGAAGTAGAAAAGAAACAGCCGAAGAAAGAAAATGATGTGTTGAAGGCTCAAATAGCTCAAATGAAAATTGCATCCGAGACCCCAGCTCGTTCAGCCCGAGATGAAAAGTTAATTGAGATTCTCCGGCGGAAAGTAAACGACTATAGCTTTGATTTGGACGTAGCTGAAAAAGAGTTAGTCAAGGCTCGGAAGCAAATGGACAAAGACGCCGAGGAAAGAGCCAAGTTGGTCCGGCAGCCACAAGGCAAGCATGATGTTGAAATAGCTCAGCTTAGAAAGAAAATGATCTCAGCCACAAGTCAAGAGTAACAAGATTATCAAAGATCTTGAGGAAGAAAGAGAACACTGCTACACGGCTATGGCTAGATTGGAATTGGAGCTGCAACAAGTGCAAAAGGACAACCAACACACCTTGGATGCTCGCACTCAACAAATAAGCCGGCTATTGCAAGAGAAAGGGGTCATCAGAGAAAAGATTGTTCGCATCGCCCAATACATCACCCGGAAGACTCAGCTTTGTGAGGATATGTCTCGGAGGACTTTTGTATCTGCAGTGAAGTTTTTTGTACAACAAGTCATGGCCGACCTGGATAGGATTCAAAGGGGTTTAGCATATAGGCCCGCGGCAAGGCCGAACGATGCCACGCGGGCACTAGGTGCATTAATGTACTCTTAGGTCATGCATCATCTTTTGTTTTTCTTTTTAAAACATCACTTTGTAATCAGTGTTTTGAATTATCAATGAGAAAACAAGTGTTGTTACCAATTCTTTTGTTTTATGTCATTTTCCTTTGAATCCGCTAGGCAAATAAATAGGAACGTAATTATGAAAACGACAATGAAAAAAAGAGAGAAAGAAAAAGCAAGAAAAGAAAAGAAAAAGAAAAGAAAAAAAAAGCAAGAAAAGAGAAAAAGCAAAAGAGAAAAGAAAAGAAAAGAAGAAAAGAAAGAAAGAAAACAAAAGAGCGGAAAAAGAAAAAGATGATTGAAGTGAGCAACGGCCGGGATGATGCATAACGACTCGAGCAAATGTGTTTGTTTTTAAAGTCGTTACATCTTATTCATGCGCTAACAACTAACAAGTGTTGATGTTTGTGAGTCCAGATTTTTCTAGGCAACTGGCATTCTGGCTACCCACCCATACAACACCAGGTCCAAAAAGATGACAAAGGCTGTGTCCCAGGAGATCGAGGCAACCATTGTAGACCCTGCTCACGAAGAAGAGATCGTGGATGTGGCAGGGATGAAAGAAGAAATGTACAAGTTAAGACAACAGATGGCTGAAATGTACCAGGCTTGGTCAAGAGGTCAACCACTACCAGCCTACCCTGCTAACCCTGCATATGTCCCTCCAGCCAATCCTAACCCCGAGCCACCAACAATGAACTCATCCTCTACCTACCCCGACTACCCTCAATACTATGCTTCCACCTCCCAGATACCACCACCTCCAGCCAAGCAAGCACCACCTCCTATGCCACAAATTGCTCCTGTATATGTGGCACCTCCGCCCGCCGTTATCCACAAATCCTCTAGTGAACCGATGTTTCATATCCAGGATCCTCACTACTACCCTCCGGAGCCTACTTTTAGACAACACGAGTCTCACGCTCCGATGATAGAAGCAAGTGCCGGGCAGGAAGAGATGGCTCGAAAAGTAAAAAGTCTTGAGAATGCTTTCCGCAATATGCAAGGGCTGGGAGGGCAAGTAAGTGTAGCCTACAAATACCTGTGTTTGTTCCCTGAGGTGCAGCTTCCTGCGGGATTTAAGTTGCCAAAGTTCGACATGTACAATGGACACGGGGATCCGGTAGCTCATCTAAGAGGATACTGTAGCAAGATGAGAGGCGCGGGAGGTAGAGATGAATTGTTGATGGCGTACTTCAGCCAAAGTTTGAGTGGGTCAGCTCTGGAATGGTATACCCGACAGGACCATACAAGATGGTTCGTTTGGGATGACTTAGCGCAAGCTTTCGCTAGTCACTTTCAGTATAATTTGGAGATCATACCCGACAGGTTATCCCTTACCAAGATGGAGAAAAAGCCAGGAGAGAGCTTTAGAGAATACGGTTTTAGATGGAGGGAACGGGCCGCTAGAGTGGATCCACCAATGAAAGAAGGAGAGATGGTGGATTGTTTTCTCTGCAAGCTTTGGAGCCAACATACTACGGCCATCTAGTGTCAGCAATTGGAAAGAGTTTTAATGAAGTTGTGAAAATGGGGAGTTTCGTAGAAGAAGGTTTGAAGACAAACAAAATTATGAGTTTTTCGGCTATCAAAGCCACCAATCAAGCTATACAGAGTGGAAACGGGGGAGTGATGGGAAAGAAGAAGAAAGAAGAAGTAGCAACCGTTGAAAGTAGGTCATGGAGTCGCAACCCACATTATAACCCACCAAGACCCTACCGCCAACACCCACCAAGCCCGTCAACTCCATATAATCCACCACCACCATCTTACCCGCCAAACCCCTACAACACACCAAGCCCATATAACCCACCACCACCACCGTACCCACCAACTGTCCCACATTACCACCACCCTCAAGCCCAAGCTTACCCACCACCACCACCCCACGTGTGGAGAGCTCAAGCTCCACACAATGTGTACCACACCTAGAACACATACCCAACCCCTAAACCTTACCGCAACCAGAATAGACCCAGGCCGGACGCTGATTGGAGAAACAAAGCAAGAAAAACATTCACTCCTCTCGGAGAATCATATACCAGTCTTTACCACAGGTTGAAAGAATTGGGGATGTTGAGACCACTTGCACCAAAAGTTCCAAACCCACCCCCGAAAAATCTTGATTCTTCTGTCAGATGTGAATACTGTTCGGGAACATTGGGCCACGATACCTGAGAAGTGTTGGCAATTAAAGAATGCCATTCAAGAT
This sequence comes from Nicotiana noctiflora, assembly GCA_032618575.1. Lineage (NCBI taxonomy): Eukaryota > Viridiplantae > Streptophyta > Magnoliopsida > Solanales > Solanaceae > Nicotiana > Nicotiana noctiflora. The sequence continues at coordinate 343,976 of JASVEL010013053.1, forward strand.
CTTATCGATGAGAGGAAAATTGAAGTACAGGCTCCCGAAGCCCCAAACATTACCCAGAATCCATTGCCAAATCACCACGAAACGCATATGATAGAATTGGTGCAGGGTGATGGCAATCAAAAACCATCTCAAGCCGTCATGATGATAAAGTCGAGTGACAAGTTAGAAAAGGAAGTTGTGAAGGAGAAAGCGATTGTTGAGAAACCAAAGCCAGTAGTGGTAGGAGGTTTAAAGGTGGTAGTTCCAGGTGCAAAGACGATCGTGACTGTGAAAGGAGCAAGTGCAGAGCCAGTAATCATAAAACCAGTAGTGCAAATGCCAGTGGTGAATACAAAGACTGTGCCTTGGAACTATAACAAGGTAGCAGTAGTTTACAAGGGAAAAGAGATTTCTGGTGAAATTAACGAAACGCATGGACTCACCCGATCCGGAAGGTGTTTTGCTCCAGAGGAACTGAGAAAGATGAAGACGGTAAAAGAAAGTCAATTGAAGAAGCCGGTGTCGGAGGAGGAAGCAGAAGAATTCCTTAAGAAAATGAAATCACAAGAGTACTCAGTGGTTGAGCAGTTAAGAAAGACCCCGGCCCAAATTTCTTTGCTATCTTTGTTGATACATTCGGAAGAGCACCGGAAGGCTCTTATGAAGATTCTAAATGAGGCTCATGTTCCGGAGAAGATTTCAGTGTGTCACTTGGAGAAGATTACCAGCAAAATTTTCGAGTCTAATAGGATCACCTTCTCTGATAGGGAGTTGCCGGTGGAGGGAACTGAACACAATAAAGCATTGTACCTTACAGTAAAGAGTGAAGAGTCAGTCGTGACCATGGTATTGATTGACAATGGATCGAGCGCGAATATTTGTCCGCTGTCAACTTTAGGGAAGCTGAACATTAGCCCGGACAGAATCCGGAGAAACAGTATCAATGTGAGAGGGTTTGACGGCGGAGGCAAGAACACGTTAGGAGATATTATTTTGGAAGTGACCATCGGTCCCGTTGATTTTACGATGGAGTTCCAGGTGCTCGACATTGCCGTGTCGTATAACTTGTTGTTAGGTCGACCCTGGATTCATGCGGCCAAAGCGGTACCATCTTCTCTGCACCAGATGGTCAAGTTTGAGTGGGAAAAGCAAGAGATTGTTGTACACGGGGAGGAAAATGCTTGTAATGTGGTAGCACCTTTTGACGGTACTGATGGGGATAGGGGTCCTTGGGTCTACCAAGTGACGGATGCTGTTGAGGTGAATAGAGTTGCTGAAGGAGAAAAGTTATCAACCCCGATGTTGGCACCAACTGCTGTAATGGTGGCCAGAGAAATGCTGAGAAACGGATTTGCACCGGGGAGGGGATTAGGCAAAACACTGCAGGGAGTCACTCAACCAGCTCAGCTTCCGGAGAATAAAGGTACATTCGGCTTAGGGTTCAAACCCACCTTTGCCGATATCCAAAGAGCCTCTAAAGCCAAGAAGAACTGGACCTTGCCCAAACCCATACCCAAATTATCCGACATCTTCATCAGGCCTGGTACAAAATATCAACCATCTGCTGCAGCAAAGTGCATTGAGACCCAACTTGATGAAGAAATGCTTGGTTTTGAAAAAATGTTTTGGGAGGTGAATACGATTGAAGCAGGGGAAGGCACGAGCAGAATGGACGTGCAATTTGTGGGGCCTAGAGTCACATTGAACAATTGGGAAGCTACTCCTTTCCTTATCCGGAAGGAGTCTTGGTAGTTAGCTCAAAATTTCATCATTGCTTCCCCGAAAGTTGTTATTTTATAGTTTCCCCATTCCCCTCATGAAAAAAAATCACCATGTATCCCGAACATTGTTCGTTTCTTTTATTAATGAAATGCAGTTTTTCCTTTTTCTTCACTTTTGCCTTATTTTTCTTTATTTTTCTTTTGTACAGTTTTGCATGTGTTGATTCCAATGCCATGTCATGCGTGAAGGATTCTAGACCCGGTTCTGACAATCATGTTACTATACAAGAAATCGAGGAAGATAGTGAAACAGAATGTGAGGATGAGGAAGCCTTGGAGGAAATAAGTAAGGACATGAAACAATACGAGGAAAAACCCAAGCCGAATCTGAGTGATACAGAATCTGTAAACTTGGGGAGCGAAGATGATGTCCGAGAAACAAAGATTAGTGTGCATTTGGAGGCACCCCTCATGGATGAATTGATAAGGTTGTTACATGAATTTAAGGACATCTTTGCCTGGTCCTATGATGACATGCCCGGGCTTAGCACAGATCTAGTGGTACACAAGTTGCCTATCTACTCGGAATGCCGGCCAGTAAAACAAAAGCTGAGGAAATTCAAAACGGACATTAGCGTGAAGATAAAAAAAGAGGTGAATAAGCAGTTTGAGGCGAAGGTCATAAGAGTTACCAAATACCCCACCTGGTTGGCAAATGTTGTGCCGGTCCCGAAGAAGATGGCAAAACCAGAGTGTGTGTAGACTATAGAGACCTCAACAAAGCCAGTCCGAAGGATGACTTCCCATTGCCAAACATTCACATATTGATCGACAATTGCGCCAAGCATGAGATCGGTTCATTTGTGGATTGTTATGCCGGTTATCACCAGATCCTGATGGACGAAGAAGACGCTGAGAAAACTGCCTTCATTACACCTTGGGGAACGTATTGTTACAGAGTAATGCCGTTTGGATTGAAGAATGCCGGGGCAACTTACATGAGGGCAATGACCACAATGTTTCACGATATGATGCATCGAGAAATTGAAGTATATGTGGACGATGTCATTATAAAGTCCAGGAAACAACCTGATCATGTGAAAGATTTGAGGAAGTTTTTCCAAAGACTCCGGAGGTACAATCTAAAGCTCAATCCGGCGAAGTGTGCTTTTGGAGTACCTTCAGGGAAACTACTGGGGTTTATTGTGAGTCGGCGAGGTATTGAACTGGACCCATCAAAGATCAAGGCTATTCAAAGTCTACCTCCGCCGAAGAACAAGAAGGAGGTCATGAGCTTATTAGGAAGGTTGAATTACATTAGTCGATTCATTGCTCAATTGACATCAACATGCGAGCCAATCTTCAAGTTGTTGAAGAAAGATGCAGCAGTTAAATGGACCGACGAGTGTCAGGAAGCCTTTGACAAGATCAAGGAATATTTGGCCAATCCTCCGGTGTTGGTACCTCCAGAACCAGGGCGACCACTGATTTTGTATCTGACAATGCTGGATAACTCTTTCGGTTGTGTACTGGGTCAACATGATGAGACAGGCAAGAAAGAACAAGCCATATACTACCTCAGCAAAAAGTTTACATCCTACGAGCATATACCACGTACTTGATATCACGACTGGATCCTCTCAAGTATATATTTCAGAAGCCTATGCCTACGGGAAGACTGGCCAAATGGCAGATTCTGCTCACAGAATTCGACATTGTCTATGTAACTCGTACGGCAATGAAGGCACAAGCTATTGCGGACCACTTAGCCGAGAATCCGGTGGATGATGAATATGAGCCATTGAAAACATACTTTCCGGATGAAGAGGCAATGCTTGTCGAGGAGATGGAGCAAGAGGAGAGGCCAGGATGGAAAATGTACTTTGACGGAGCTGTCAACAGCAGGGGCGTTGGTATCGGAGCGGTACTCATTTCAAGTACGGGTCAACACTATCCCGTTACAACTCAGCTTCGATTTTTCTGTACCAACAATATGGCCGAATATGAGGCGTGCATCTTGGGATTAAGAATGGCAATTGACATGGATATTCAAGAGATTTTGGTCATGGGTGACTCGGATCTCTTGGTACACCAAATTCAAGGGGAATGGGAGACACGAGATTTGAAATTGATACCATATCGGTATTGTTTGCACGAGTTGTCTCAAAGATTCCAGTCTATAGAATTTAAGCACATCCCGAGAATGCACAATGAGATTGCAGATGCTTTGGCCACATTGTCCTCTATGTTGCATCATCCGGACAAGACGTATATAGATCCGCTCCAGATCCAAGTCCGAGATCAGAATGCTTATTGCTTCGCTGTGGAAGAAGAGTCGGATGGAGAGCCGTGGTATCATGATATTAGAGAATACTTGAAAGTTGGCAAATACCCGGAGCAAGCCACCGGAGACCAGAAGAGAGCCATCAAGCGTCTAGCCAATGGATTTTTCTTTAGTGGAGGAGCGATATACAAAAGAACACCAGATTTGGGTTTATTGCGGTGTGTAGATGCACAACAAGCAAATGAAATCATGATCGAAGTACATGCTGGAGTATGCGGACCCCACATGAGCGGATATGTTTTAGCAAAGAAGATTTTGAGAGCGAGGTACTACTGGCTCACGATGGAGCGTGATTGTATCAGGTATGTAAAGAAATGCCATCAATGCCAGGTACATGGAGATCTAATCCATTCTCCGCCTTATGAATTGCACACAATGTCAGCACCTTGGCCCTTTGTTGCTTGGGGCATGGATGTCATCGGCCCAATAGATCCAGCCGCTTCTAATGGGCACAGGTTCATCCTGGTTGCAATTGATTATTTCACCAAGTGGGTCGAAGCTAAGACATTCAAGGCAGTGACGAAGAAAGCGGTGGTGGATTTTGTGCACGAGAATATTATATGCCGATTTGGAATCCCCAAGGTGATTATCACAGACAATGGAGCCAATTTAAACAGTCATCTCATGGCGGAAGTTTGTGAAAGGTTTAAGATCACGCACCGCAATTCCACACCTTACAGGCCAAAGGCGAATGGAGCAGTAGAAGCGGCTAATAAGAACATCAAGAAGATTCTCCGAAAAATGGTGGAGGGATCCAGGCAGTGGCATGAAAAGTTACCCTTTGCTCTCATGGGTTACCGCACGACGGTACGTACTTCTATCGGAACCACACCTTATACCCTGGTGTACGGAACGGAGGCTGTTATACCCGCAGAAATAGAAATACCGTCATTGCGAATTATAGCCGAATCTGAGATAGATGACGATGAATGGGTAAAGGCCCGATTAGAACAGTTGAATTTGATTGATGAGAAGAGATTAGCCGCAGTCTGCCATGGGCAATTGTATCAGCAAAGAATGGCCAGAGCATATAATAAGAAGGTACGACCTCGAAAGTTTGAAGTCGGACAGCTTGTTTTGAGGCGTATCTTACCACATTGGGCCGAGGCAAAGGGCAAATTTGTGCCAAATTGGCAGGGACCGTTCGTGGTATCACGGGTGTTGTCCAATGGAGCATTATATTTAACCGATGTTGAAGGAAAGTGCGTAGAGACTGCTATCAATTCAGATGCGGTCAAAAGATACTATGTATGATTCCTTTTCAATTGTATGTTTTGTATTTTGTTGTGATTTTGGAATTGAAATGATGAAGGCATTTTATTCTCTATCCAAACACTTTATCCGTTGATAACCCCTTTGAGCCTTAAAGAATGAATTCTTTCATATCCCTCTCTCGGAATCGCTCTAGTGCAATAAGATCGAAATTGCCAGAATGAAAAATGAAATGATGGAAAAATGATGAAAAAAAAAAGAAAAAATGAAAAAATGAAAAAATGAAAAAAAAAGAAGAGAAAAAGACAAAAATCGGGAAAAAGTCAAAAAGAAATCCATCTAACTTATAAAGTTGGATGAACTACGTCTGACTTGATCCCGAAAGGGTACGTAGGCAGCCTCTCTGAGGTTCAGTCACAATAAAGAAAAAATCCAAAAATTCCCCACATATTGAAACTGGGGCAGAAGTTATGTTTAATAATTCCGAGAGTTGTAAATATTTTTAACCCTCGTTGTAATTTTGAGCCTTTATATCTTTCTTTCTTAACCCGTCCAAAAAGCCACGTTACAGTCCAAAGAAAGACCTTCTGATCAATTTTGAAATGATAACGAATACAACGAAGGAGGAGCGGAGCATCGGATAATACCCGTGGTACAGAAAACAAAATACAAAAAAAAATGAAAAAAAATAATAAAAAAAATGAGAGAGTCTCATCAGTGAAAACCTTAGCCGGCACTGCGAGGCGATTGTGAGGTTGAGAGAAATAAAATGAGAGAGTCTCATCAGTGAAAACCTTAATCGGCACTGTGAGATGATTGTGAGGTTGAGAGAATAAACGAGAGAGTCTTATCGGTGAAAACCTTTCGAGGCACCGTAGGGCGATCGCGAGAAAAGAGAAAAGGCAACAAAAAAGAGTATCGGTTTGGGTCAAAGGCAATTCAGAGTCAGAATAATGATTGGAACGAACTGGGTCGGAGTTTAAATACATGGCATGGTCGGCGGAATCAGCCAACAAATACCCAGATAAGTTCCGTCATCTCTCCAAAATACCCTTACCTTTCTTTCATTTTTTCTGCATTTCATTGTTTACCTTTTGAGAGCTAACTACCGGCTCCCGATAACGGAAGTTGAAACAACACTGGATCAGAAAGGATAGAAGATTGGGGAAAGGAATAAAGAAGCTTGGCAAACATGGCCAAAGAAAAAGAAAACAAAACAAAAATGAAGAAATGAGAAAAATACAAAAAGAATCTGCAAGGGACAAGAAGTTGAAAGCCATGCAACACGAGAAAGCAAAAAACAAAGGAAGCAATAAGAAGTGGGGACGGCAGATGCCAGTTGCCAGCAGTTTATATCTAATAAATTTTGTTTCATGCAGGAACAAATTGTCACTAATCACTTTGAAGTGAATGTGACCAATGTGGAAAATTCAAAATACCAAAAAGAGAAAGTCTGCCGAATAAGTGGAGAAATTCACAGGCAAGAGATGAGTTGGTAAAAAGAAAATACCAAAAAGAGGAAAGTAACATCTTTTAAAATCCACTCCCCAGTCCTCAGGCTGAGGGAATACTTTCTGCATTCGCATTGCACGTTTAAATTCTGTTAGGCGTCCACCTTCTAATACGGGAATATTTTCTGCATTCGCATTGCACGTTTAAATTCTGTTAGGCGCCCACCTTCAAATACGAGAATATTTTTCTGCATCGCATTGCACGTTTAAATTCTGTTAGGCGCCCACCTTCAAATACGGGAATATTTTCTGCATCGCATTGCACGTTTAAATTCTGTTAGGCGCCCACCTTCTAATACGGGAATATTTTCTGCATTCGCATTGCACGTTTAAATTCCGTTAGGCGCCCACCTTCTAATACGGGAATATTTTTCTGCATTTTGCATCGCACGTTAGGCGCCCACCTTCTAATACGGGAATATTTTTTCTGCACATCATAGTTTAAATTCTGTTAGGTGCCCACCTTCTAATACGGGAATACTTTTCTGCATTCGCATTGCACGTTTAAATTCTGTTAGGTTCTCACCTTCTAATACGGGAATACTTTTCTGCATTCGCATTGCACGTTTAAATTCCGTTAGGTGCCCACCTTCTAATACGGGAACACTTTTCTGCACATCATGGTTCATATAGGTTAGGCGCCCACCTTCAAATACGGGAATACTTTCTGCATCGCATTGCACGTTTAAATTCTGTTAGGCGCCCACCTTCAAATACGGGAATACTTTCTACATCGCATTGCACGTTTAATTTCTGTTAGGCGCCCACCTTCAAATACGGGAATACTTTTCTGCATCGCATTGCACGTTTAAATTCCGTTAGGTGCCCACCTTCTAATACGGGAATATTTTCTGCATCGCATTGCACGTTTAAATTCGGTTAGGCGCCCACCTTCAAATACGGGAATATTTTCTGCATCGCATTGCACGTTTCATTTCTGTTAGGCGCCCACCTTCTAATACGGGAATATTTTCTGCATCGCATTGCACGTTTAAATTTCGTTAGGTGCCCACCTTCTAATACGGGAATATTTTTCTGCATTCGCATTGCACGTTTAAATTCTGTTAGGTGCCCACCTTCTAATACGGGAATATTTTCTGCATCGCATTGCACGTTTAAATTTTGTTAGGTGCCCACCTTCTAATACGGGAATATTTTCTGCATTCGCATTGCACGTTTAAATTCTGTTAGGCGCCCACCTTCTAATACGGGAATATTTTCTGCATTCGCATTGCACGTTTAAATTCTGTTAGGTGCCCACCTTCAAATACAGGAATATTTTCTGCATTCGCATTGCACGTTTAAATTCTGTTAGGCGCCCACCTTCTAATACGGGAATATTTTCTGCATTCGCATTGCACGTTTAATTTCAGTTAGGTGCCCACCTTCTAATACGGGAATACTTTCTGCATCGCATAGCACGTTTAAATTCTGTTAGGTGCCCACCTTCTAATACGGGAATATTTTCTGCATTCACATTGCACGTTTAAATTCAGTTAGGCGCCCACCTTCAAATACGGGAATATTTTTTGCACATCATGGTTTATACAGTTAAAAGCCCACACTGGGGCAGAAAAAGAAAAAAAAGAGAGGTAGTTTGTTGTTTTGTTTTAAGCAGGTTCAGTTCAAGATCAAGAAAAACAAGAAAATCAACCAAAAAAGAGAGTCAACAAGAAAAACAAGAAAATCAACAAAAAAGAGAGTCAGCATCAAAGAAAATCAACAAAAAAGGAAGATTTTGCATCACCGGAAAGGGAAGGAGAGCAAAAGCTAGATTAGGAACAATTGTAATTGTAGGATCTTAGCTTAGAATAGCTTCTTCATTTTACATTTCCCCCCCCGGTGTAATAAGGAGTAAGTCAGCAGGTCTCAACAGTGTCAATGCAACAGTGAGTCTGGTAGTTTTTAAAACTGCCAGACCTTCCCGAACTACACTGACCTGATTCCCTGTTTAGCCCAGGATATGTAGGCAACCTCTAAAGCAGGGTGCGGTCAAAAGGTTTTCAAAAATACTTTCACGGAATGTGCCAATGTGCAAAAATCTCTCATTACTGCTCACTTGTCTTTGCACTGAAACTCTTCGTGTTCCCGAGCAAAGAGGGGCAGCTGTGAGCACATGATTTTTGCACTGGGTAAATAATTCCAAAATTAAAATAAATATGTTTTTTGAGTGCCATTACTTGCTTTGTTTGGAATTAGCTATACTTTTAAGTTTGAATAAGTAGAAATTAGAAGAAAATCAAAAAATATAGTAGTAATTAATTTGTTAGTTTAGTTGATTAGAAAATTAGAAAAATAGTTTAGATAGGAGAAAATAAAGAAAAATAGCAGAAAAATTGCAAAAAATACTAGAAAATTAGAGTAAATAGGAAATTAGGTTTTGTAATTTTTCATAAAAAGAAAAAGAAAAAAAAATATAAAAGAAAATACATAAAAATCATTAAAATCGGAAAAATACAAAAATATATGTTGTGTAATAAATTTGGGCCAATTGTAGTCCAAACCGTTGGCCCAGTTCCTTAGCCCAAGAGCAGATCCAGTCCATTGAGGACGAATGATCTCCACCGTTTATTCAGGGAAGATCCAACGGGTAGAATAATTAAGGGATTTATTTGGTTAATTAAGATAATTGGATTAATCTCAACCATCCACTCGAAAGGATCAGATGGAAGAGACTCTTGGTCTCATAAACGACAATACTACGTCGTTTTAGTAACGCCTCCCTGAGCCGTTGATCATCATCGAATGGACGGCCAGGATTTCATGCGACATTTAGCCTATAAAAGGCTTATTTCTGAAGACCCCAGCCATTTCTCTATATGCCAAACCCTAGCCGCCCCTGATTCTCTTCATCTTCTTCATCATCTTCACAGAAACCCTAGCCGGCCAATGGCGGCCACCACCCTCCACGGTGGTCGCCGGCTCTCCTTCATCCCTCCTCTCTTCTTCTCTCTTCTTCTTTATTCATAGCACACCTAAAACCCAGAAAAACACCCTGTTCTTCAAAGTCCCGGTCACCGGAATCCTCGCCGGTGACCACTAAAGTATGAACCTCACCCTTAAACCAATGCCAATCTCTTCCCCTTCCCTTGATCTACATCCCTATACCACTGGAATCCCTCGAATATACCCCAGTCGTCTCGAATATCCCAAAAAGGGTCGTCGGAACCCTAACTCCGGCGACCCCAAATTCAACCCCAATCAAGATCCCTTCTTTTACACCCTGAACACCCCCCTGCAACTCAGAAACCCAAAAGGCCTCATCTTGAAGCCAAACAATGGAAAACAGAAAAGAAATTCAGAAAAAGAGAACGGAAAAAAAGAGAGAATAAAGAAGAAAAGAACTCGTGAGAGAGGGAGAAAAAGAAAAGAAATAGGAAGCTTGGGGGACAGACCCCGCCAAGCTAAGTCCCTTTCCTTCTGTGCCTAATTTTTCCTTTGCTTTTTCTGCATGTTTTTGTGTTTTGCATGATTCTTATGCCTTCTTTGATTGTGTGTCTCACATGTTAGTCATAGGATTTTTACTTGCTTCTCTTTTGTTTCTGTTTAATACTTTTGTCCTCGATTTGGTTCTGTTTGGTTATGCTCTCTAGTTCGTCTTTTCTGTGTTGCTTTTCTCTAATGGTTGTTATCTCTGTTGTATTTCGTAGTTGTTTTGCATATTAGTTTTAGGGTCTCTATTTCTCTGCTTACCATTTGCTCTTTTCTTTTCATATTAATCTCTCCAGTTCCTTCGCATGGTTAGTTATAAGTTTCTTACCCGTTGTTTCTTATTTTTCACATCTTTTGCCTGTGTCTCTGATGATTAAGTCATAAGGCTTCATAACATGTTTCTTTTGGGTCTGTTAGTGATAGAGTTCTTGTTTTGTTATGTGTCGACCTCATGGTTCTTTGCTTTAAGTTCAGAGACTTCATCTTTTCCTTATCATTCTACTGTCGAGTTCTGATTCATGGCAAAAGCATGACCCTTGATCTTTGTCTTCCATTTAAAATCAGGCTTAAGTTACTGTGACCACTCTTGTTGCCTTTGGCTTTAATAATCTGTGATAGAACTGGGCTTCTTTTTAGCTTTCATGGTCTAGCTTTCTCCTATTGTCATGCATGCTTAGTTCTAATATCAGCTTAGCTCTATTCTCTTTTCACACTAAGTTGCTTTTGAAGCACCCTGATTGAACTTTCCTGTTTTTCTTCACTGTTTCTCCATATCCTTCTCTTCTTCATCTTCATGTTTATTAAGACTAGGCTTAGTACTTGAAAAGGTATTTTGATTGCCATTCTTAGTCCATTTCTTTCCTATTTAAAATAAGTCCTATTTTTATTCCCTTGTTGATTGTTTTCTGAGAGTTTTAGTGTCTATGTGTCTATACCCATGAATGCTAAGTGTTTTGGGGTTCTTTCCAGTATGTCACCTGACATGAATTGATTGTGGCTAAGCCTATTTGATCTTAATTGACACTTTGCCATGTGAGATTGAGTTTGTGAGTCTGACTGATTAAAACTCAACATTATCCATCCTCTCTTCTGAATTTTAATTAGTTGATAAACATTGTTTGGTTTCATATGGTTATGTGTGCAATTATATGTTGAAATGACTAAAACTACAATAGTTCTATGTTAGTGTGAACACTGTTGAGTGCCTACCATACTTTAGGTGAATTGGTTATAGCTGTTAGTGCTAGGTTTCATAAAATGGCTAGTTTTTAAATAGGTTAAAATTGAAAATGAACAAATAGGCTATAAGTTTAATAATTGGCCTAAAAGTGGTCAACCTTGCAAAAGGTTGACCAATTCTATAAGGCCCTAACACACAGCCCACCTTAAAAGTGGCTGGTTGTGCAAAAGGGGCTATGTCTGCAAATGCAGACTGGCCCAGGCTCTTTTTAGAGCCCTGAGCATGAAATGGCCAAACCTGCAAATGGTTTTGGGCCCAAATGTTCAGTAATTGGCTTTAATAGCCAAAGCCAAGTCTCAACTTGAGACTGGCTAAGTTTTAAATAGTTTAAACATAATAATAAAACAGGCTAGTCCTGCAATTGGCTTTAAATGGGAATAATTTGGTCTTAATTGACTGGAACTAGTTTAAATAGGCTAAAACTGAAATAGTTCTTTAAAGTAGAAGTGGCCAGCCCTTAAATACTAATGCCAGGGCTGGCTATTAGTTAAATAAGTCCAAAGAAGCTGAAAATCTAACCTAGGTAAGCTGGTAAATCAGCAGTGCCCTTAGGGGCACAATTGGGAATTAAAAAGGTGAAATAGTAAATAGTTAGAACTTAGGAGGGTAATTGAGACACTTATGCTCCCGATTTCTGCAATTTTGCAGAGGTTTAGGGGTATAATGGTCTCCTAAAAATGGGAAATCTGTAAAAATCTCAAACCCCTAAGGTCATACTAGTAAAAGGCCCTAAAAGGAATCTTTAGAACCTTCCAGCACATGCTGGAAGGGTTTTGATAACTGATTTTGGGGACTTAAGTGTATAATTCATAAATTTAGGAGGGGGAGAAGTGGGATTAATCCCATACTTCCTCCCCAAGTCTTCAGCCCTAAAAATAACTATAAATACCTCTAAGAATGGGGCTGAAAAGGGGGTTCCAATTCAGAGAGTAATATAAGAAATATATTGGGGTTCCAACATTAAGTAATCTGAATTCACTCGGGCTGGCTTTTTGAAAGAAAAGTTTCAGAGATTTAAAAATAGCAATACAATAGTAAAATTTCTGAGTTTCTCTCTCGGATTGCTGGGTTACTTGCCTGGGTTTCTGCTTGATTGATTGCTGCTGGGTTCTATCTTATTGTAGCTGTGTTGTCTTGCTCATTTGGCATTCAAATCTTCCTGTTGCATTGCTGATTGAGTCACTGTTGTCTGCTTCTATCCCTTAGAACTTATCGGTTTTCTTGGCTTTGATTCAGGTACATTACTCTTACACTTGAAGCTGTAATGCTGGTCTATTGAAATAGAAATGAAGTTCCAGATTTGAATATATGTTGCTGTGGAGTTGTACTTTAATTTTACTAGTTTAATTTTGTAACTAATCCATTGTAGTAGTATGTAGTAGACGAAGAACAAAAACCGAACAAAAAACTATGTAATAGCTAGCATAATAGTAGTAGTGTAGTGGTAGTATAATCATAGATCATCATCACTTAGCTAAATAGGAAAAACCATTAAAACAAAGTTAATCGATTCTCTCGCATGCGTTAATGATAACAAGTTCACTTAGTTAATTTGTTTTTGTTAATCAATATCAGAGTCTAAGTAAGTTTAAAAGGGAACAACCAGATGAAGAGTGAAATTGGCTTTAGTAACATCTAATGAGCTTGGTTTGTATTAATAGTAATATTTAATCATATCAGTGAATTAGCCTCTAGATATCAACAAGTTTCAAAGAGAAAAATAGTCTGAAGAATTAGTAATCCGTTTGCAACTGATACTGCCTAAGATAAGTTGATTTAGAATTAGTAACATAATCATGAATATATCATTAAATCACTTAGTCTTAGATTATCAGAGCCGTCTTAGTAAATAATTGATTTGTTTAATAGGATAATATCATACTGGGATAAACTGTTTTCCTCATAAATTCTTAGTATAAGTGATTTTTCAGGTTGTTATAGGTCCTTTAACAGGAAACAATAGAATAATAGCAGTTCAGTCATGTATTCATCAATTAGTTGTAATTTAGTGTTAGTATTGACCATTTTGTACAGTGGTTTTCCTTCTTATCTGATAAATAAAAGCAATTGAATTTCATTCTTAATTTTAAGTGTCTGTTTTATTATGCATTCTTTATTGTCTATTTACTATTGTTACCATAAATCTGGTTTGGGCCTACTATACAGTGAAGGCCCGAACTATGTCAATGAATCTGCTAGGCTGCCGAGAGCAAGCCTGAACACTGCCTGGACATCTGAGGCCTGGGCAAGCTTACCGTTCTATTAAAAGTTATGGAGAGTCCAGGCCCAATAAACAACAAAAATACGGGTCCTGATTGTTTAATATTAGAAATCGATTAAGGAAAAAACAAATATAGAAAATATAGCCAAATACTAGTATTGAATCCTTTAATGAAAATTGGGACGAGCCTCGCCCGAATAAACACCGGGGCCCCCATTTAGTAATAAGATAATAAAAGTAGATTCGGGAAAGCTAATAGCGAACTCCATAGCTTCTCCCAAAAGACTTAAAAGCCGATAGATGTTATTTTAGGGCACGATTTAACGTACTTTCCTTTGAACGAGTGTGCACTTGGTGCGACTCAAATCCAAATCTCGGTAAAGCTGAAATACACCAAAAGTCATAGGCGTACTGGTTGCGGTATGACTCGAGGTGTGTTTTCGCGATACCGCAAATTCCTAAAAAGTGATATTTAACATAAAAGCACATTATGTTGTTAAAATCTACAATTGAGTCAAACAAAAAGTCAAGAACGACAGTGGAGCGACCGTGCTAAAACCACGGAATCCGGGAGTGCCTAATACCTTCTCCCGGGTTAACAGAGTTCCTTATCCGGACCTCTGCTTCGCAGACATTTACAAGAGTCAAAATTCCTCGGATTCGGGATTAACCGGTGACTTGGGACACCATTGTCATTCCCAAGTGGCGACTCGATTAATCTCTAATAAAATCCCGAACCGATTGTCCTTAAATTGGAAAAACTCCTTCCCTTACGTTATTTTATCCGTTTTGGGTAATTGAGCGTCGGGGTATACCCTACAAGTGTATTTATACACCTTACGCATTTACGCATGTTGTTGGGTAGTAAAAAGGGAGGTGTGACAAACAGGTGAGATTCAGAGGGGGTGTTTTTCCGCGGTTCGTCCGCGACCGCGGATGAACCGCAAAAAATCCCCCTCTCTAATTTTTTTTGCTGGGCAGTAGATTTATATATAATATTATATATATATATATATATATATATATATATATATATATATATATATATATATATAATATAGACTAACTATAATGAGTACACTTACAACAAGTTCGTGGGTTGCCTCCCACGTAGCGCCTGATTTAACATCGCGACACGACTCAACTTAGCGCATTTCAAGGCTCGCTAGACCTTTAAGGCTCCTCCAACCGTAGTTCCACCTTGTCCTCGATTTCATCTATGCCAACATAAAGTTTCAACCGATGTCCATTTACTTTGAATGTGCGTGAACCATCAATGGTTTGAATTTCCACAGCGCCCGAATCTAATGCCTCAATTACCCGGAAAGGGCCTGACCACCTTGATTTTAATTTGCACGGGAACAACCGTAATCTTGAGTTATATAAAAGTACCTTGTCCTCGGTTTTGAAGTTACGCTCTATGATGTTTTGATCGTGAATACGGTTCATCCGTTCTTTTCTTGTGCTCTCGAAGGCCAGATACCGGAATTCTTCCAACTCGTGCAACCCGGTCATTCTAGATTTCCTCGCTTCATCCAAGCTGAGATTTAATTGTTTCATTTCCCACCATGCTTTGTGCTCTAGTTCCACAGGTAGATGACAAGCTTTCCCAAACACCAATTTGTATGGTGACATGCCGGTTGGTGTCTTGAATGTTGTCCGGTATGCCCATAATGCATCATCAAGCTTCCTGGACCAGTCGGTCCTTGTGGCGTTCACTATTTTTGTTAATACACTCTTTATCTCCATGTTGGAGACCTCAACTTGCCCGCTGGTCTGCGGATGATATGGAGTATCAACTCGGTGTTTCACATCATATTTGGCCAACAATTTCTCGAATGCCCCGTTGCAAAAATGCGTACCCCCATCACTAATGATTGCCCTTGGAGTCCCGAAACGGGTGAAAATGTCCTTCTTCAGAAATCCCACCACCACCTTAGCATCATTGGTGGGTAATGCTACAGCTTCCACCTATTTGGACACATAGTCTACCGCAACAAGTATGTATTTATTACCGTATGAGCTGACAAAGGGACCCATAAAATCTATTCCCAGACGTCAAACACTTCCACTTGTTGAATTATATTCCCGGTGCGTTGACATTCGTTGCAACCTTTCACCCACAAGTGTGCATCTTTAAACACCGTTGGCCAATAGAAACCGGCCTCAAGTATCTTTCCGGCTATTCGCATTTCTCCAAAGTGACCACCATATGCGGAAGCATGACACGCCTGCAAAACAGAAGATTGTTCGATCTCAGGGACGCATCTCCGGATCATGTTATCGAGACATATCCTAAACAAATAGGGTTTATCCCAATAATAAAGCTGGCTTTCACGAAAAAATCTTTTCATCTGGACCGATGATAGGTCGTGAGGAACAATATCGCTGGCCAGGTAATTTGCATAATCTGCATACCATGGCGCTTTAAGGAGAGTGGTGGTGAGCAGCTGCTCGTCTGGAAAGGTTTCCAGAATTTCTCCACTCTCTTTGACAATTTCAGCTCCTTCAAGTCGTGACAAATGATTAGCGACTTGATTTTTGGTGCCCTTTCTTTCACGTATTTCAAGGTCGAACTCTTGTAGAAGCAGCACCCAACAAATTAGGCACAGCTTAGAGTCCTTTTTATCAATTAAGTACCTTAAAGCTGCATGGTCAGTGTATACAATTATCTTGGATCCTATAAGATAGGACCTGAATTTCTCGAACGCGAACACTACCGCCAGCATCTCCTTATCTGTCTGTGTAGTTCAGCTATGCTCCACTCAATGCTCTACTAGCATAGTATATTGGATGCATCAGCATGTCTTTCCTTTGGCCAAGCACTGCCCCACTGCATAATCACTTGCATCGCACATTAGCTCAAACGGTTGCTCCCAATCGGGGGCAATGATGATGGGTGTTATGACCAACCTTTTCTTCAGCTCCTCAAAAGCAGTCCTGCATTCATCAGAAAAAACAAAAGGGTGATCTTTTTCAAGTAATTTACAGAGAGGGTTTGAGATTTTGGAGAAGTCTTCAATGAACCTCCGGTAAAAACCGGCATGTCCAAGAAAGCTTCTTATGGCCTTGACGGATGTTGGTGGAGGAAACTTTTCAATGACATCTAATTTAGCTCGGTCTACCTCAATACCTTTGCTCGAAACCCGGTGCCCCAATACTATACCTTCTTGTACCATAAAATGGCACTTCTCCCAGTTTAGCACTAAATTTGTCCCCATGCACCGTTTCAGCACTCTTGTGAGATTGACAAGGCATTCATCGAATGAACTCCCTACCACTGAGAAATCATCCATGAAAACCTCCATAATGTCTTCCACCATGTCGGTGAAAATAGCCATCATGCACCTTTAGAATGTGGCAGGTGCATTGCATAGTTCGAATGGCATCCTCCTAAAGGCAAAAATGCCATATGGGCATGTGAAGGAGGTCTTCTCTCTATCCTCGGGGCTATGGAGATTTGATTGTACCCCGAGTACCCATCCAGGAAGCAAAAGTGTGACCTCTCTACCAACCTGTCAAGCATCTGATCAATCAAGGGAAGTGGGAAGTGGTCCTTGCGGGTGGCTAGATTCACCTTCCTATAGTCCATGCATATTCTACACCCGATGACGATTCTTGTTGAGATCAATTCGTTATTCTCGTTTTTCATCGCCGTCATGCCACATTTCTTTGGCACGCATTGAACTGGGCTAACCCAGCTACTATCAGAGATTGGGAAAATAATTCCCGCGTCTAGCCCTTTTATTACCTCTTTCTTCACCACTTCCTTCATGTTTAGGTTCAGCCTTCTTTGATGTTCCCTGGAAGGTTTGTGCTCCTCTTCCAGGAGAATCTTATGTATGCAGTATGCGGGGCTGATCTCCTTTATGTCTGCCATGGTCCACCCAATGGCAGTCTTGCATTCTTTCAGTACCTGTATAAGCTTTTGAGCCTGCACATCTAGCAAACCATATGAGATAATAACAGGTAAAGTGGAGTTAGGACCTAGAAATTCATACCTGAGATGAGATGGTAGTGGTTTGAGCTCCAGCTTTGGTGGCTCTTCTATGGATGGCTTTGTACGAGGGGTCTCTCTTTTCTCTAGATGTAGAGGCTCGAATTCCAGCTCTCTCTCCCATAACCCCTTGCCTTCCAGAGATAGCACCCACTCTGCTAGACTTTCACCATTTACCTCTTCTAAGTTCATTAGGCATGCCTGAAGTGGATCTTCAATGGTCAACTCTGCATCGTATGTCTCCACTATCACATCAACCGCATCAATAAGAGAGCAATTCACTAACTCATTAGGACGCCTCATGGATTTTTGCACATTGAATATAATCTCCTCATCTTCAACCTCATCTTGAGTTCCCCAGTCTCACAATTAATCAAAGCTCTCCCGGTGGCTAGGAATGGTCTTCCTAAGATTATAGGAATTACCTCGTCCACCTTGCAGTCAAGAATCACAAAATCGGCGGGAAACACGAACTTCCCCACCTGGATGAGCACATCATCTAATATACCAAATGGACGCTTAACCGTCCTGTCAGCAAGCTGTAATAACATGGAGGTAGTCCTGGCTCTCCCAATGCCTAGCCTCTTATAAATCACCAAGGGCATAAGATTAATGCTTGCCCCCAAATCACACAATGCCTTTGCAAAAGCAAAGTTTCCTATAGTGCATGGAATGGTGAAGCTACCCGGGTCAGATAGCTTCTCTGCAATGGGTCTAGAAACCACTGCACTATAAGTCTGAGTAAGAGTCACAGTGGCCAAGTCTTGGAAATCAAATTTCCACGACATCAAGTCTTTCATCATCTTAGCATACCCAGGCATTTCTTTCAAAGCTTCAATTAAAGGAATATTTACCTGGATTTGCTTGAGCATATCAAAGAACTTTTTGTATTGCTCTTCTTTCTGGTGCTTGGCCAACCTTTGGGGAATGGTGGTGGAGGCCTCTTCTTCCCAATCACTTGGGATTTTTCTTTCTCTATCACTCTCTCTTCAACTTGCAGCTCTACCTATTCAGCTACTTTCTCTGTTCCCTGCTGCATATCTTTATTTTCAGCTACTGGCTGGACCGTAACTTCTGTCAACCCGGTGGACTCATCCAGTTCAATGGGCACTGGAGTGAGTGTCTCAGCCAGTGCGTTGCTTCTCTCTCTTTCCTGCTCAGCATCAAGATCTCTACCACTTCTCAGATTAACTGCCATCAGCTGCTTTGGAATTTGATCTTTTGGGTTTGTTTGTGTATCTGCGGGCAATTTCCCTTGAGGACGATTATTAATTGACATAGCAATCTGGCCTATCTGCACTTCCATATTCTTGATAGTTGCGTCATGTGCATCTATCCTTTCATTAGTTTTGTCATTTGACCCAATTACTTTTTGCATCATAGCTTCCAACCTTGCGAACCCATCGTCATGTCTACCCCTATACTGTGGTGGAGGTGGATGATATCCATGCTGCTGATTGCTGAAATTCTGAGGTCTAGGATATGGAGCCATGTTGTTTGGTGGCCTCAAACCTGCTGCATTATACTGTAGTTGATGAGGCCTGTACTGCTGTGGAGCCTGCTGACCCCAACTCTGGTTACCCTGTCGCTACCCTCCATAATTTGCTACATAGTTCATATCTTCATGCTGGTGATGATGTTCTTGGTCTGCAACCCATGGATTACCTATGGGTCGGCTAATGCACGATATGCATAAACCACCATTGGTAGTATCTACAATGTGAACCTGGTGCTTGACCCCAGATTCTTCCACCTTCTTCGTCGGGATGCTCATTTGTGTCAATAAGATTGCCATGTTATCCTCCATAGTTTTGGATGGATTTAGGGGTACAGAGTGTACCACTGGAGTGATAGGAGCATTCCTGGTCGTCCACCCGGAGTTTTGAGCCATCTTGTCAAGCAAATTTTGGCCTTCTCTCCAAGTCTTGCTCAGAAAAGCCCCACCTGCTGAAGCATCTACAATATTCTTCATACTATCTGAAAGCCCCATGTAGAACCTTTGACCCAACATCTGCTCAGGAATCCCATGGTGATGACACATAACAAGCATACCTTTGAATCTGCCCCAAGTTTCATGTAATTTCTCCATTGGTTTCTGCTTGAAGCTCACAATCTCATAAATTTGCTGAGTTGTCTTGTTAGGTGGATGAAACTTGTTGTGGAATTGCTTGACCAACTCATCTCAAGTTGCAATAGAGTTTATGGGGAGTGAGTTTAGCCATACCTGAGCAGCCCCTGTAACTGAGAACGATAATAGCAATAGTCTGATGGCTTCCGGTGTCACATTCGGTTGCCTCTGTGTCTTGCATATTGAGAGAAAGTTCTTCAGGTGTTGTTGTGGATCTTCAACCTGAGACCCAGAGAATAATCCCTTGTTTTGAAACAAGTATAGCATGTTGTTAGTAATCTAGAAAGACTCAGTTTGAATCGCTGGCACAACGATGGCAGTTGCCAAATTATCCGATGTGGGTTGTGCCAGTCAAATAGTGTACCTTCTTGCACCTCCTGCGCCTCTTGCATGTTCAACCCAGCTTGCTGGTTTGGGTCGTTCACGTCTCCCATGTCGAAATCTAGTTTGTTTGGTTGCTGAGATTGCTGAATTTGTTTGATTGCCCTGTTACGTGCCCGGAAAGTTTGCTTGGGGTCTGAGAGTCCTTCAATTAGTTCTCTAGTCCTTGCACATTTTCTAGGCATGTACCTGAGTACCCAATTCAACAACCGTCAAAAATTTCAATGTAAAGTGTAGAAAGAACCCGACTACACAAGAATCTTGTAGTTCTGTCAATGGCAATTGATAATTCCGTTAATTCCCCGGCAACGACGCCAAAATTGATTCACGTCCAAACGACACGTAGTCAATATAATCCGGTCAATTAAGTCCAGAGTCGATCCCACAGAGAATTAACCTACCAACTGCAACTGTCACAACCCAAGAACACTTCTGAAGCAAGTTCCCAAACTTTGAGTATATTTTTGTAAAGGTTTCCTAACAACTAACTTTTGCAAGAATTAAATATTAAAAAGAAAGAATTGAATGTTGGGTAAATAATATGAAGAAAGACTAAGGTATTGATTTCCCCTATTGATGGAATCCCTTCCGTTTATGCTCATACAAATTGTCAATATATTCTATCAATCATGAACGCTATTGTTACCGTAATTCTCTCTCGAGCAACTACAATAATTTACTAGTGCACTCTCCCGAGCTACCCTAGCTAGCTTTAATTTGAATAGTTCACTTAAGACTGCACCCTAGGCTTCGTTATTCCTAATCCCACCTTTATACCTAAAGTTATAGATTCCTCCAATAACCTAGGTGTGGTGTTGTTCAACAATATACCTAAATATGCACTCTTTTCCAAGTTATGCACACTAAATAGGCACAGCTAATCGGGAGCTCTACCAATTAACTACAACAAGAACAAAGTTCAACAAATAGAAATCTAGCAACAATTTGTAATCACATAAACGAGAAGTTCATCACCCAATAGGTTCCATCAAAACCTTAGATAAGAAATTAGCTACTCATAATCAAAGAAACAAGAATAATAATTGAATTCATAATCAAAGAATTAATATAAAAGAAAGAAATAAGTTAAGAGAGTTCTCGCTTACTAATAATCTTGCAAAAGTAGGTAATAATACAATGCGTGCCTCTCTTGGGTGAAATATAGGTTTATATAGAGGGTTTAGGTCTTAAAAATTGAGTTTTTACAAAATTATCCTTAAAATTTGCGGCACCTTCCGCGGTTCGTTCGCGGTCGCGAGCGAACCGCGAACAGAGAAGGCCTCTGAATCTCCAATTGTTCCGCGAGCATGTTTTTCCACGATTCATTCACGGTCGCGAATGAACAGTGTCCGGAATTTATACTTCAATTTTTTTCGTGCCAACTTCACTTCAACTCTTCACTTGGCCTTTTTACCATCCTATGACTCCAAAATAGCTCCTTTAGTCTCCAATGGTTCATGTGTACCTATAACACACCAATAAACACTAATAAAAGCATTTTGTCATCATAAACAATATCAATTCAACAACAAAGTGTGATTATTTAGGGCATAAATATAGGCAAATTCACCTATTATCAATCAGCCCTCATCTTCTGCTCATGTTTCTTCAGCACCACTCAGTTAGCTAGGAATGGTGGTCAGGTAGCCAGAGGTCGCTCTAGGGGTAAGGACCATACTGGCGGAGGTTAGGCTCATTTTTATGCTCTTCCGGATAGGAGAGACACTAGCGCATCAGATGCAGTCATCACATGTGTTATCTCAATCCGCCACATGGATGCTTCTGTCTTATTTGATCCCGGATCTACCTATTCTTATGTATCTTCATATTGTGTGCATTATTTGGGTATAACCCATGGTATTCTTGCCTTTCCCGTGCATGTGTCTACCTCGGTGGGTGATACAGCTATTGTGGATTATGTATACCGACCAAGTCTTGTTACCATTGGGGGTTTGGAGACCCGAGTTGACTTGTTATTATTAGGCATGGTGGATTTCGACATGATTCTGGGTATGGATTGGTTATATCCTTACCATGCTATTCTGGATTGTCATGCCAAGACAGTTACGTTAGCTATTCCAAGTAATGTGAGGATCGAGTGGCGAGGCGAGGCCGATTATGTATCCGACAGGGTGGTTTCTTTCCTAAAAGCTCAACGAATGATTCGGAAGGGTTGCTTATCTTATTTGTCTTTCGTTATAGATGTTAAGGCTGAGGCTCCCAGTCTTGATTTGGTCCCCGTTGTGAGGGATTTCCCGAATGTATTTCCAGTAAACCTGCTGGGCATGCCGCCGGACAAGGACATCGATTTCGGTATTGACTTGGTGCCTGGCACTCAGCCTATTTCGATTCCTCCGTATCACATGGCACCAGCTGAGTTAAAAGAATTGAAAGAATAGCTTTAGGAACTCCTATATAAGGGGTTCATTCGCCTGAGAGTGTCACCTTGGGGTGCACCGGTGTTATTTGTAAAGAAGAAGGATGGCACAATGAGAATGTGCATTGATTACAGACAGTTAAACAATGTGACAATAAAGAACATGTACCCACTACCTCATATTGAGGACTTGTTTGATTAGCTTTAGGGAGCAAGTGTATTCTCTAAGATTGACCTTCGATCGGGTTATCACCAGTTGAAGATTAGGGATTCAGACATTATGAAAACGGCTTTCAGAATGAGATATGGGCACTATGAATTTCTGGTGATGTCTTTTGGGCTGACTAATTCCCTAGCCGCATTCATGCACTTGATGAATAGTGTGTTCCGGCCGTATCTAGATTCTTTTGTGATCGTATTTATTGATGATATCCTGGTGTACTCATGCATCCAGGAGGAGCACGCGCAACACTTGAGGGTGGTTTTGCAAAAACTAAGAGAGGAAAAGCTTTATGCGAAGTTTTCTAAGTGTGAGTTTTGGCTTAATACTGTGACTTTTTTGGGACATGTAGTGTCTAGTGAAGGTATCCAGGTTGACCCACAGAAAGTCGAGCGGCGAAATATTGGCCCAGACCATCCTCAGCTATGGAGATCCGGAGTTTCCTTGGTTTGGCAGGCTATTACCGCAGGTTTGTTCAGGGTTTTTCGTCTATTGCTTCACCTTTGACGAAGTTGACACAGAAGAATGCTCTATTTGTGTGGTCTGATGAATGCGAGGAGAGCTTCCAGAAGATCAAGTCGGCCTTGACCACAGGTCCGGTACTTGTATTGCCATCAGCTTCAGGGTCTTATATGGTGTATTGCGATGCTTCGAGGGTTGAGATCAGTTGTGTATTGATGCAGAAGGGTAGAGTTATTGCATATGCTTCTCGCCAGTTAAAGTCCTATGAGAAGAACTACCATGTTCATGACTTAGAATTAGCTGCCATTGTCTATGCCTTGAAGATTTGGAGGCATTACCTGTATAGTGTATCTTGTGACATATATACAGACCACCGCAGTCTTCAGCACTTGTTTAAGCAGAAGGATGTAAATTTGAGGCAGCGGAGATGGCTTGAATTACTTAAGAACTATGACATTACTATCTTGTATCATCCCGGGAAGGCCAATGTAGTGGCTGATGCTTTAAGCCGGAAGACTATTAGTATGGGCAGCTTGGCGTACATTCTAGTTGGGGAGAGGCCCCTTGTAGTTGATGTTCAGGCTCTACCTAATCAGATGGTGAGGTTGGATATTCTTGAACCCAGCCGGGTGATGGCTTGTGTGGTATCTCGGTCTTTCTTGTATGACCCTATTCGAGAGCGTCAGTATGATGATCCGCATTTTCTTGTTCTGAAGGACAGGGTCCAGCACGATGATGCCAGAGATGTGGCCATCGAAGATGATGGTGTGTTGCGGATGTAGGGCCGGATTTGTGTGCCTAATGTGGATGGGCTTCGGGAGTTGATATTAGAGGAGGCCCACAACTCGCGGTATTCGATTCATCCGGGTGCCGCAAATATGTACTTGATTTGAGACAGCATTACTGGTGGAGAAGGATGAAAAAGGATATTGTGAATTATGTGGCTCGATGTCTTAATTGTCAGCAAGTCAAATACGAACACCAGACACCTGGTGGGGTGTTCCAACACATGGATATTCCCGAGTGGAAATGGGAGAGGATTAACTATGGATTTTGTTAGTGTTCTTCCCTGTACCTTGAAGAAGTTTGATTCAATTTGGGTGATCGTGGATTGACTGACCAAGTCTGCGCACTTCATTCCTGTGTGTACTACCTATTTATCGGAGCGGTTAGCGGAGATTTTCATCAGAGAGATTGTGCGGTTGCATGGAGGTACCCAGTTCACTTCTCAGTTCTGGAGGACACTTCAGCGAGAGTTGGGTTCACAATTAGAGTTGAGCACAACATTTCACCCACAGACGGATGGGCAGTCCGAGCATACAATTCAGATATTAGAGGACATGTTGCGTGCCTGCGTTATTGATTTTGGAGGTTCTTGGGTTGATTACTTGCCTCTTGCAGAGTTTGCCTATAACAATAGCTATAAATCCAGTATTCAAATGGCGTCGTATGAAGCCTTATATGGGAGACGGTGTAAGTATCCAGTCGGTTGGTTTGAGCCCGGCGAGGCTAGATTATTGGATATAGAGTTAGTTCAGGATACCTTAGACAAGGTGAAGGTGATTTAGGAAAGGCTTCGCATAGCTCAGTCGCGTCAGAAGAGTTATGCGGACCGGAAGGTCCGAGATGTGTCTTATTTAGTGGGCGAGAAGGTGTTGCTGAAAGTTTCGCCCATGAAAGGCGTTATGAGATTTGGGAAGAAAGGAGAGCTAAGGCCAAGGTTCATGGGACCTTTTGAGGTACTTAAGAATATTGGGGAGGTGGCCTATATGCTTTCTTTGCCACCTAGCTTGTTGGGAGTTCATCTGGTGTTCCATGTTTCTATACTCCGGAAGTACGATGGAGACCCGTCTCATGTATTAGACTTCAGTACGATACAGTTGGATGAGGACTTGACCTATAATGTGGAGTCGGTAGCCGTTTTGGGTCGACAGGTTCGTAAGTTGAGATCGAAAGACATAGCTTCGGTTAAGGTGCAGTGGAGAGGTCGACCTATGGAGAAAGCAACTTGGGAGACCAAGCAGGAGATGTGGAGAAAATATCCACACTTATTTGAGACTCCATGAATGTTTCTTGACCAGCTCACGGACAAGCATTTGTTTAAGTTGGGAGAATGTAATGACCCGACCCGTCGTTACGGGAGTTACCGCCCCGTTTACCCCGTTTTATGCTTTCATATGTTTCATTATATGTATTTGGAGAATTTGATATAAATCGGGTAGAACTCGGTTAGAAATGGGGCAATAAACCTCTTTATGGGAAGGTTAGTTTGGAAAAGTCAACCGAATATTGACCTATGAGTTAGAAGGCTTAGAATGGATTTCTGATGATTCGACTAGTTTCGGGGGATGATTTATGACTTAGGAGAACAATCGGAATTGAATTCGGAGGTCCGGTGTAGATTTAGGCTTGAATTGACTAAGGTTGAATTTTGGCGAATTCCGAATGGTAGGTGAGATTTTGATTCAGGTCTCGGAATAAAATTCTAAGAGTTGAAATAGCTCCGTTAGGTGATTTTGTATGTGCGTGCAAAAGTTCAGATCATTCGAAGGTATTTAGGTCGGGTTTTAGATCAAATGCAACTTTCGGAAGTTATAGTGAAACTTGGGATTTAATCCATGAAACTTAGATGATTTTGATGTTTATGATGATGTTTTTATGTTGCGAGCAAGTTTGAATGAAGTAATATGACATATCTGCACATTTGGTTGAGGTCCCAAGGGTCTCCGGGTGAATTCGGATGGCCAACGGGCAAGTTTTGAACATGATATTGCAGCAGAAAATTGCAGACAGTTATTGTTCTATGCGATCGCATAGACAAGTCTGCGATCGCACAGAAGGATCTGAAGGGGGTGAAATTTTACTCTATGCGATCGCGTGAAGCGGTGTGCGATCGCATTGGTTGAGGAAAATGTACAGTGCGATCGCAATAAGGGATGATACGATCGCGTAGTGTAAGGGGGCAAAGGTATGCGATCGCATGGTGGGCTCTGCAATCATAGAGAAGGAATTTTGGGCCTGGATAAAATTTACTCTATGCGATCGCTGGAGAGGCATTGCGATCGCATAGAAGAAGGCGTCTGGGCAGAACAGTTAAGTTAATTTCAGACGCGACCCTAATCATATTTCCACCATTTTTTACTCCGTCAAGAGAGGATTTTGAGTGATTTGAAGAGAGTTTTCAGCGGGTATTGCTTGTAGGTAAGTCTCTTGACAAGAAAACGTGATTTTATGCAAGAATCAACGCTAAAATTCATGAAATTGGGTAGAAATTGTGAAGAACTAGGGCTTAATTCTAGAAAATGAATTTTTGGAATTTGAAAGGCCATTCGAACTCCGTTTTTGATAAATTTTATATGTACGAACTCGTGGCGAGACAAGGAATCTGATGGTATGATTTTCAGAATTTTTTGAGAAGTGGGCCCGTGGCTCGGGTTTTACCAACTTCGTGAATTATTATGCTTTTCGAGTACTTTTGATTGGGTTATATTTTTTTGACCCATATTTATGTATTCGCTGTGGTTTTGACTAGATTCAACGCACGAGGAGGCAAATTCTAAAGGAAAAGGCATTGCAGACGAGTCCACGGTCAGTTAGAGGTGAGTAGTTGGTGTATATGATGGCCTGAGGGTTTGAAACCCCGGCTTATCACATTGTGACGCTATTTAGGCCATGACTCGCATCCCATGGCAGGTGCGGGATTGGTTATGACTGAGAATTGTGACTTGGTCCTTCCCGAACAAGAATAATACTATATTGGCGATTGAAACGCACTCTGTGTTGAATATATATGGGCTTTATGTCATGTTTGAGGCCTTGTGCCGACCTGTAGTATCCTTAGGGGATAGATATCTTTGTGATATCATGATTTATAAAATTATTGATCTCAGTCCTAGGTTGAAATCACTATTATGAAATACTAAGTCACTTGTTCTTGAAAATTAAGAAATTAAAATAATATCCTAATTAATGAATTGGAAAGTAGAAGTAAATAAATTAAAACTGTTATGTGACTCATATGCATATTGTGGACTGAGTATGGATCGGGCTGCACGTCGCAGCGAATGATATGAATATATTGTGCTTGGGCTGAAGGAGCCCCTCCGAAGTCTGTACACTCCCCCAGTGAGCGTCATCGACGTTAAATGGATCGGGCTACGTGCCGTAGCGGTCATGTGCATTGCATTGCATTCATGCATTGTTAATTATTTGTGTTATATGTGGTTTGCTGTTATTTTTAGTTCGTAGTAGGTATCAGACTGTTAGACATAGCTTTACTCTATGGTATTTTGTGGATTTCTTGCTTTCAGCTATTTTCTATGCTTTTTACTCACTGAGTACCTAGTACTCACCTCTAATCCCTGCACCTTTGTCTGCAGATTCAGGTATGGTGGAGGTTTAGCCAAGCAGTTCAGTTTCATTCAGAGTTATCCGAGTTGCTGAGGTAGTTGCTGGCGTTCACAGGGCCTGGCTTCTCTCCTTATTTCAGTATATATATATATATATATATATATATATATATATATATATATACTTTCAGACATGAGTATTTCGTTCAGATATTCCTATTATTATCCAATTTTTGCTTAGAGGCTCTAGACTCGTGACTCCAGATCTTTTGAGAGTATTATTATCAAGTGTTCGCACTTCTCACTATTTTCATTCTACTATCATTATTGGATTATTATTTTAAGCTCTCATATTCTCCTTGAATTTGTCCTTTTGGGACTTGTTGTTAAATATGAAACGGTTGTTGGTCTGGCTTGCCTAGCTTTAGAGTTAGGCGCCATCACGACCGGGTTTGGGTCGTGATAGTGATTTTGCCCAATTGACTCTTCCGAGACCAATTGGGTAGGCTAATTTGCCCGAGCAACTAATGATTCAAGTAGGGTAGTTACTCTCTCGAGGTTTAACCCGTTACTTGGGACTACCATTCTCATGTGTCCATCCCAAATCCTTGTTGGTTAATTATGAGGTCATAGACTCTCTTTCTCAAGAAGAGTCAAGACCCACTAAGCTAGACTTAGTGTTTGCAACTACCAAATCTAAGCGAAAACATACAATTAACCCAAATACCAAACACCCAAACTAATCCAAACATTAAGCAAAAACACCCATTAATTACCCACACTAGGGTTGAGCCACAACCATAGCTAATGGATTTAGCTAGACATGGAACCAGTAGAAATAGAAGAAATACTAGAATAAATTGACATAATCATTAAATACAAGATTAATCTACTTGAATCCACGCTAACTGTAAGAGAAAATTGCCTAAAGTAGGCTAATAAAAGTTGTCTCGTGCTCAGCTTCTCAAATAGATTACAAAACTTGACCTAAAAATGTAAAATATTCTATTTATACTACACAAGAAAAACTGGACAAAAATACCCTCGATGGTCTGTTGCAGACTGCATAGAAATGTCATGTGGCGGCATAGGGTAAAATGGTCATCATATCTGGCTTCTGGACTTGAGAATGCGGACTGTCACGCCCCAAAACGAGGGACATGACCGGCGCCTGACCGAGTAGCCCCAGTCAAGCGGACCTGGGTGCCTTTATATCCCACGCGTTACCCCCGTGTCGATTATTACTCATTAACCAAATATCTTACCAATAATGACTGATTTCACAATGCATAAACATAACCATGTGATTGATTTACTAACAAGTTCACAATTTACATTTACAACGCCCGACATACATATACATAGGCCACAACCCCACAGTTTACATGTCTACGGAGCCTCTAGGATACAAAAGGAAATACAATACTTGCCGGTAACAAGGCTCCGACTATACCTTACAAAATCCAAAATAAAGTCTGAAATAAAAGTGGCATGAGCCACACAGGGCCCCGAGAAATAAAAGGGCTCACCAAAACGGGCAGTGGAAGATGAAGAATACTACTGCCGACGAGGTGAAGTAGAAGTGCCTGCTACTTATCCACCTACAATCATAACACGAATGTAGCGCCCCCGGCAAAAGGGACGTCAGTACTCTAGAATTGTACTGGCATGTATGGACAAACTTTGTCCCAAGTAAACTCAAGCCATTGAATTACATCAACAATTAATTAAGCCAGCTAACCATGTTTTCCACATTTTCCTCATTTCAAATAATTCTCAACACAAAGCACTTTCTAAGATCAACAAATTTAACAATAACCAATCAATCACGTATATCACAAGTAGTCAAACAAAGGGGCAATCAGTGCCCCACAGGTTGCAAACTCTCCTGTTGTCTCCTTTCACAATTTCACATTATTGATTTTTATATCAATTTTCAATAGCGATTTCGATCGCTTTATCCTTATTACCCCTGACCACCCTTATTACCTCGACCACCCTTATCACCACAACCCACACCTTATTTCCTCATGTTGCGGCGCGCAACCCGATCCCACCTTACAGTTTAAAACACAACAATTTCAAACAGCAAATAAGGCACTACACACAATTTCAACAAGTTCAAATAAGCAACTTACAAGTTGGTTCATGTTCTCAAATACTTTTCAAACCAATATAACAACCAAGTTACAATGTTTCCATAATCAAGAATATTCACACAAGTATGTTCAACAATTTTCCACAATTCAAGTGTTTCATCTCTTTCCACAATAAACCAATTCTCAAGTGTTTCGTTCCTTTTCCACAAGGTGTCATATAGGCCATCATAACCATTATTCACAATTCTTTACCCAATTCAACTCTCATTTACCTTTCGGTTCATATTGCATACCACATCACTCATAGTTCAACAACAACTTTGAATATCCAACAACAACATCAAGAATTTCACACAATTTGTCAAATTAACAGGAACCAAACAAATTTCACACATATAGGCGATTTCACAAGAATCAAAATTAGCCATACATACCCGGTGTCGAATTTTCTTCCTTTAACCTCTTACGTTATGCTTACCCAAGATATCCTACTCTTGACAACCTTGTTCTTGAAGACTCTTACTTCTACTCACTTCTTTTTACTAAAAATCAAGTTCAATAATCATGCATGAGTGTAAAATTCCATTTTCAAAAGCTATTATATGCAAACCTTCCTTTACCCATCTTAAAACTGAAAATTTGAGAAAATAGCTAGGGTTTTTACCTTGAAAAGATTGGGGAAGTTGAATCCTTGCCCTAGGATCCCTTGGAACTAAGTGGTTGGAACAATCTTTGAAGATGAAGAACTTCTCTCTCTAAAACCCCTCTCTTCTCTCTCTAATTTTGGTAAGATGATATGAGAAAATGAGGGTGAAAGGTGTTATATTAAAGAAGAGATCGGGTCAAAATGTTACAAAATCTGGGCCGGGGTCAATTCTGCGGTGCACTTTGCGACCGCAGAATCAACATGCGGTCCGTATAGTGACCGCGGAATGGCCTAAAAAATTACTCAAGGTCTGCTATAGAATGCGACCAATATGCGGTCCGCATTCTTGATCTGCGGTCGTAAAGTGCACCGCAGATTCATTATGCGATCGCATATCGACCGCACTTTCAACATGATTTTTGGGAGACTTCTGTTAAGTTCTGCGGCAAGAATGCGGTCAGCATAGCAGATCTGCGGTCGCATTCTTGATCGCAGAATTGACACTTTTCGGAAAAATTAATTCTCTATATTTTTGAAACTTAAATCACTGCCAAGGGTCCGAACCGCGGCGAGCTTGCTCGCCGCGAAGAATTCTACGCATTCCTAACACATTATTCGGACCATGACACCATAGCTACTAGGTTTTATGCACAAAAATTTTACGGGGCCTTACATCCTCCCCCCTTAAGATCATTCAACCTCGAATGAGGATTTTGAAAATGAGTTGATTTTGAAAGACATGATATGAAAACTATCAAAATTTTAACTAACTCTTATATTTTAGAAAAATTTCGCCAGAGTTTCCTTTATATTATGGACATATCCACCTGTCAGAGGGCCCCCGAAACGCATTACCAAACAACAATACACAAATACAACACTTTTCACAACTTGTATACACTTTCTTACCTCAATGACTGCACATATTCTATCACATTGTTACAATTGCACATAAGCTAGTCACTTCAATGAGTCCTTTCCTTATTCAACCATTTTAACACAACATGTACACACAAACAAACCATTACCAATCTACACTTACTATTAGTCGTTTATTTAACACACGAATCTTTATAAGGCTTCCATTTATCAAGAAAGGTTCAAATGACCCAAGGTAACAACACATTCAACTCATTACCGAATGAAGGAAATTTTTACTAACACTAAGAGGGAAACAACTTGGACAAGATGACAGGTACTAGGAGTAGAAGGATAGCCTAATTTTTCTTCTAAGCTTGATCAAACAAATAGGGGTACTTTTCCTTCATCTCTTTCTCTGCTTCCCACGTGGCTTCCTCAACTTGTTGACTTCGCCACAATACTTTAACGGATGCAACTTCCTTATTCCTCAGCTTACGGACTTGCCTATCAAGAATGGAAACTGGAACTTCTTCATATGACAAATCTTCATTAACCTCAATAGCCTCGACTGGCATGATGGTGGATGGATCTCCAATCACCTTCTTCAACATGGACACATGGAATACCGGGTGCACTGATGACATCTCAGGAGGCAACTCCAGCCTATAAGCAACTTGACCAATCCTTTAAACGATCCTATATGGCCCAACATACCTAGGGCTCAATTTCCCTTTCTTTCCGAATCGCATGACTCCCTTCATAGGAGATACTCTCAAGAACACCCAATCATCGACTTGAAACTCCAAATCCCTTCGGCGAACGTCTGCATAGGATTTTTGACGATTCTGTGCTGTTTTC
The DNA here is from genome assembly GCA_032618575.1 of Nicotiana noctiflora. Lineage (NCBI taxonomy): Eukaryota > Viridiplantae > Streptophyta > Magnoliopsida > Solanales > Solanaceae > Nicotiana > Nicotiana noctiflora. The sequence continues at coordinate 376,014 of JASVEL010013053.1, forward strand.
ATTCTCTCTTGAATAACCTTGACCTTTTCCATAGCTTCGTATACCATATCTGGCCCTAGCAATTTCGCTTCACCTACCTCAAACCACCCGATTGGCGACCTACACCTTCTTCCGTACAATGCCTCAAACGGGGCCATCTGAATGCTAGCATGATAACTGTTATTATAAGCAAATTCTATCAGTGGCAAGTGTTCATACCAATTACCTTTGAATTCTAAGACACAAGCCCGTAACATATCTTCAAGCGTTTGAATAGTCCGTTCGGCCTGACCGTCGGTCTGCGGATGAAAAGCTGTGCTGAGATTCACCTGAGTTCCCAAACCTTGCTGAAACTTCTTCCAAAAGTTAGCTGTAAACTGAGCCCCGCGATCCGAGATAATAGAAAGCGGAGTGCCATGAAGCCTTACTATCTCCTTGATGTACAACCTTGCATATTGCTCCGCAGTATCAGTGGACTTGACTGGCAGGAAGTGAGCTATTTTGGTGAGTCGATCCACTATCACCCATATTGAGTCGAACTTACGCTGAGTGCGAGGTAACCCCACCATGAAATCCATATTGATCATCTCCCATTTCCACCTTGGTATTTCTATAAGCTGAGTTAATCCACCAGGCCGTTGATGTTCGGCCTTCACTTGCTGACAGTTCGGGCATTTAGCTACAAAGCTTGCCACATCCCTTTCATACCGTTCCACCAATAAATCTCCTTGAGATCATGATACATTTTCGTGGAACCTGGGTGCACAGAATATCTAGAAATATGAGCCTCTGCCATTACCCTTTCCCGAAGCTCGTCTATGTTCGGGACACATAACCTACCTTGGCACTGCAATACACCATCCTCGCTACAGAGTAAAAATGCCTGAGGTTTTGTCATTCATAACTACTTCCTTCACCCAAACCAATGCTGGATCCATGAACCGTTTTTCCTTGATTTCCGCAACCAATGATGATTCTGCTCCATTACGCACCAAAACATTCCCCTCGTCTGACGCCGAAATACGAACCCCTAAACTGGCCAATTGGTAAACCTCCCGAGCCAGGAGTCTCTGATTCACACCCAAATGAGCCAAACTACCCATGGATTTTCGACTAAGAGCGTCGGCTACCACATTTGCCTTCCATGGATGGTACAATATGTTCATATCATAGTCCTTGAGCAATTCTAACCACCACCGCTGTCTCAGATTTAGCTCCTTCTGCTTGAACAAATACTGGAGGCTCTTGTGGTCCTGAAAACACATCTACATGAACTCCATAAAGATAGTGCCGCCATATTTTCAAAGCAAACACAACAGTTGCAAGCTCCAAATCATGCGTCGGATAATTCTTCTCGTGATTCTTGAGTTGCCTGGAAGCGTAAGATATGACTTTCCCGTGCTGCATCAATACACATCCCAAACCGACTCTGGATGCATCACAATAAACCACAAATCCCTTTGTGCCTTCTGGCAAGTCCAATACTGGTGCCGAGGTCAATCTTGACTTCAATTCTTGGAAACTTTTCTCACATGCAACGGACCACTGGAACTTAACTGCCTTTTGCGTCAATTTAGTCAATGGGGAAGCGAGGGTTGACAATCCCTCTACGAACCTCCGATAGTACCCTGCCAGACCCAAGAAGCTATGAATCTCTGTCGGGGTTATGGGTCTAGTCCAATCTTTCACTGCCGCAATCTTCTGAGGATCCACCTGAACCCCCTCGCTGGAAATAACATGCCCTAGAAAGGCTACGGACTCCAACCAAAACTCATATTTTGAGAACTTGGTGTACAATTGATGCTGATGAAGGGTCTGCAATGCTGCTCTAAGGTGAATGGCATGATCCTCCCTGCTCCGAGAGTAGATGAGGATGTCGTCAATGAATACTATTACAAAGGAATCTAGGAATGGCTTGAAAACCCGATTCATAAGGTCCATGAAAGCTGCTGGGGCATTGGTTAGCCCAAAAGACATGACCAAAAACTCGAAGTGACCATAACGAGTTCGAACCATGACACCACAGCTACTAGGTTTTATGCACAAAAATTTTACAGGGCCTTACATCCATGGACTTATGTGGTTCAAATCATCCACTTGATGGTGACTTTGTTAAGCTGCCGATAATCAATACACATTCGAAGTGACCCATCCTTCTTTCTGACAAAAAGAACCGGAGCACCCCACGGAGACACACTCGGTCGTATGAACCCTTTCTCTAATAAATCCCTCAGCTGCTCCTTTAACTCCCTTAACTCTGTTGGCGCCATTCTATAAGGTGGAATGGATATTGGCTGAGTATCTGGCAATACATCAATCCCGAAATCAATCTCCCTATCCGGCGGGATGCCTGGAAGCTCATCCGGAAACACTTCAGGAAATTCATTCACAATTGGCACGGACTCGAGGGTAGGCACATCTGACGTGGTATCCGTTACCTGAACTAGGTGATAGATACACCCTTTCTTAATCATCTTCGAAGCCTTAAGTAGAAAATAAACCTACCCCTTGGCACCACACCATTTCCTCTCCATTCAATAACTGGCTCGTTAGGGAACTCGAGCCTCATAACTCTCGTCCGACAGTCAAGCTTGGCAAAGCACGAATAGAGCCAATCCATCCCCATAATTACATCAAAATCTATCATCCCAAGTTCAATAAGATCGGCTGTGGTATCACGACCACCCACCTTAACAACATAATTCCTATAAACTCGTGAGGCTGTAATAGAATCACCAACCGGAGTCGACATAGAGAACGGCTCATGAAGTTGTTCGGGTTCTACCCTAAAACTCGAAGCAATGAACGGGGTGACATAAGACAAGGAAGACCCTGGATCAATGAGGGCATAACAATCAATATTCTGTACAGACAAGATACCTGTGGCAACATCTGGAGAAGCCTCAGCACTCTGGCGGCCACTCAACGCATAGAATCGGCTAGGTCCACCCCTACCACGAGCTCCACCCCTAGCTGTACCATGCCCTGCCGAAGCTGGAGGATGCACTGATGATGTAGCAGCCGAAGAACCAGATGACTGAGCAGATCCCCTACCCATACCCTGACTGGGTGCACGGCAGTCCCTCCGAATGTGACCTCTCACCTTGCACCTGAAACATTTTGGCATGTCAAGGTAGCATGTCTCTGTATGAAATCTCCCACACTTGGGGCACGTAGGCCTCCCCTGCTGTTGGGGCCTCATCCCAGGACAACCAGACCGACGAGACCTCCTACTGTCTGAACCGGGTCTCGTATAGCTGCCATGCTGATCACTGTGCACGGATGGTGGTGCACTCTCTAAGGACTGGGCATGTGACTGGGATGGCCTTGATGACCCTCTCCCGGGAAGTGATCTCCCCGAACGACCCATTGACCAGGCCCTGCTGCTACTCTCTCTCTCCGCACGAATCTTCAACTTCCTAGCTTTTGTGGCCTGAGCAAACCCCACAATCCTCCCATAGTTCATATCTGAGTGTAAAGCTGTTGTGGCGGCCTCAATCACTACCAAAGGGCTAAGGCCCTTGAATAAACCGTCGAACCCGGGCATCCATTGTTGACACTAAATGAGGAGCGTACTTGGACAACCTTACGAACTCCATATGATACTCCCATACACTCATATTGCCTTGTTTGAGAACCTTAAACTCAGTGGCACGGGCTGCCATTGCCTCAGCAGGTAAGAAGTGGTCCATAAATGCATCCACGAACTCATCCCATCTGGCCGTAGGGCTCCCTTCCCCACCGGAATCCTCCCACATTTCGAACCAAGAACGTGCCGCTCCCTTCAGCATGTAAGAGGCCAACTCTACCCCCTCTATATCTGTAGCTTTCATCACTCTGAGGGTCTTGTATATCTCATCAAGGAATTCCTGTGGATCGGCCTCTAGATCGGTGCCTGAAAATTTTGGAGGGGCCAACCGCAAGAATTGGTGGACTCTGGAGCCGGAGGAATCTCCCTGTCCGCTGGAGGACGCAGGGGTATCATGGGATCTCTGGGCCTGGGCGGCCACTAACTGTGTTAACATATGAATGGCTCCCCTAAGATCCTCATTAGAGATACCAGAGCCCGAAACGGGAACTGTATCTGAGTCAGGAACACTGGCAAGAGGAATGGTGGCATCCTCTGCCGCAACTTGAATAGGGACACTTGGGTTTTGAACAGTTGGGCCAGGCAAATTCAGGACTGGTGGGTCATTCTCGCCCACGGCATCGGGTACATGATTAGCAGCCGCACTCGGGCCGCAATTGGCCCCAAGGCCGAGTCTAGCCTTCTTCTTAGGCGCCATATTCTGAAAATTTGGGAACAAGGCGTGAATTAGACACAGATATTTCCACATTGCACTTTATCGCACGATATAGATTAACAAAGAAATAGGTATATTCCTCAATGTCCCGTGTAGCCCCCTACTTATATGATGTGGTCGACAACACACCTATAAGAAGAGCACTACTAGACACAGCTCCGAGACATCCTAGGACACTTTAAAAACCTTAGGCTCTGATACCAAGTTTGTCACGCCCCAAAACGAGGGACATGACCGGCGCCTAACCGAGTAGCCCCAATCAAGCGGACCTGGGTGCCTTTATATCCCACGCGTTACCCCTGTGTCGATTATTACTCATTAACCAAATATCTTGCCAATAATGACTGATTTCACAATGCATAAACATAACCATGTGATTGATTTACTAACAAGTTCACAATTTACATTTACAACGCCCGACATACATATACATAGGCCGCAACCCCACAGTTTACATGTCTACGGAGCCTCTAGGATACAAAAGGAAATACAATACTTGCCGGTAACAAGGCTCTGACTATACCTTACAAAATAAGAAAAAAAATGACTCCGGGAAGAACAGCGGCATACGCCATACAGGGCCCCGAGGGGAAAGAGGCTAACCAATACAACTGACGGAAAGTGGAGCAGGTGCTACTGTTGATGGACTAGAGTGCCTGCTATAGAACCACCTACAATCATAACACGAATGTAGCGCCCCGGCAAAGGGGACGTCAGTACTTTTGAATTGTACTGGTATGTATAACTAAACACCATTTTACAAGTAAACTCAAGCCATTGAATTACATCAACAATTAATTAAGCCAGCTAACCATGTTTTCCACATTTTCCTCATTTCAAATAATTCTCAACACAAAGCACTTTCTAAGATCAACAAATTTAACAATAACCAATCAATCGCGTATATCACAAGTAGTCAAACAAAGGGGCAATCAGTGCCCCACAGGTTGCAAACTCTCCTGCTGTCTCCTTTCACAATTTCACATTATTGATTTTTATATCAATTTTCAATAGCGATTTCGATCGCTTTATCTTTATTACCCCTGACCACCCTTATTACCTCGACCACCCTTATCACCACAACCCACACCTTATTTTCTCATGTTGCGGCGTGCAACCCGATCTCACCTTACAGTTTAAAACACAAAAAATTCAAACAGCAAATAAGGCACTACACACAATTTCAACAAGTTCAAATAAGAAACTTACAAGTTGGTTCATGTTCTCAAATACTTTTCAAACCAATATCACAACCAAGTTACAATGTTTCCATAATCAAGAATATTCACACAAGTATGTTCAACAATTTTCCACAATTCAAGTGTTTCATCTCTTTCCACAATAAAGCAATTCTCAAGTGTTTCGTTCCTTTTCCACAAGGTGCCATATAGGCCATCATAACCATTATTCACAATTCTTTACCCAATTCAACTCTCATTTACCTTTCGGTTCATATTCCATACCACATCACTCATAGTTCAACAACAACTTTGAATATCCAACAACAACATCAAGAATTTCACACAATTTGTCAAATTAACAGGAACCAAACAAATTTCACACATATAGGCGATTTCACAAGAATCAAAATTAGCCATACATACCCGGTGTCGAATTTTCTTCCTTTAACCTCTTACTTTATGCTTACCCAAGATATCCTACTCTTGACAACCTTGTTCTTGAAGACTCTTACTTCTACTCACTTCTTTTTACTAAAAATCAAGTTTAATAATCATGCATGAGTGTAAAATTCCATTTTCAAAAGCTATTATATGCAAACCTTCCTTTACCCATCTTAAAACTGAAAATTTGAGAAAATAGCTAGGGTTTTTACCTTGAAAAGATTGGGGAAGTTGAATCCTTGCCCTAGGATCCCTTGGAACTAAGTGGTTAGAACAATCTTTGAAGATGAAGAACTTCTCTCTCTAAAACCCCTCTCTTCTCTCTCTAATTTTGGTAAGATGATATGAGAAAATGAGGGTGAAAGGTGTTATATTAAAGAAGAGATCGGGTCAAAATGTTACAAAATCTGGGCCGGGGTCAATTATGCGGTGCACTTTGCGATCGCAGAATCAACATGCGGTCCGCATAGTGACCGCGGAATGGCCTCAAAAATTACTCAAGGTCTGCTATAGAATGCGACCAATATGCGGTCCGCATTCTTGATCTGCGGTCGCAAAGTGCACCGCAGATTCATTATGCGATCGCATATCGACCGCACTTTCAACATGATTTTTGGGAGACTTCTGTTAAGTTCTGCGGCAAGAATGTGGTCCGCATAGCAGATCTGCGATCGCATTCTTGACCGTAGAATTGACACTTTTCGGAAAAATTAATTCTCTACATTTTTGAAACTTAAATCACTACCAAGGGTCCGAACCGCGGCGAGCAAGCTCACCGCGAAGAATTCTACGCATTCCTAACACATTATTCGGACCATGACACCATAGCTACTAGGTTTTATGCACAAAAATTTTACGGGGCCTTACACGGACCGTGTAGAAATGTCACGCGGCTGCAATGGTAGAGTCATGCGGACCGCCTGGAAATGGTGCGCGCCCGCACAGGTGTGGACATGCAACAACAACAACAACAACAACAACAACCCAGTATAATCCCACTTAGTGGGGTCTGGGGAGGGTAGTGTATACGCAGACCTTACCCCTACCCTAGGGTAGAGAGGTGTGGACATGCAGACCGCATAAATATGGTGCGCGGCCGCACTGTAGAAACTTTCCCCTTTTTGGCTCTCTGATCTTGTACCCACGCGGACCGCACTAATTTGGTGTGCGGCCGCATGGAATTTTGCCTTGAATTTATCAGCCCCTGATCAATCTTCGTTGCGGACCACGTAGAAACGGATGCGGTCCGCGTGGAACTTCTTCAAAATTGTTGCCTCTCTGAACTTTTCTGCGTGGCCGCATGAAAAATTAGTACGGACCGAGCAGCTTGGGCTTAAACTTGATAACTTTCTGAACCTTCCTGTGCGGCCACATGAAAAATCAGTGCGGTCCGCACAGATCTCCTTTTTTCCAACTTTCAGTCATCTTGTGGCACTTGGCAGATTTCACTCCTTTTTGAGCCGATTTGTGATATTCATCATCTAGTCGCTCAAACTTGCAATCAAGCACAACTTATAAGCAATTCAGGACTAATCAAGAGCAATTTATGCATAAAGCTTAGGTAAGAATGGGTATAAAACAAGCACAATTCACAGTTATCATATATCGAAAACAGTCTTTATCTTTCTAGGATAAGGATAAGGTCTACCTGTACAGTACCCTCTCTAAACCCCATTATGATTCCACAAAGAGAGTTTGATGCTCACCATATCGTGAAAGAAGTGGAGCTCACACCGCCTATTTTATGGCTTTACCCTCTAACCTCGTGTTTAGGATGACTTTATACGACTAATAAAGACTAGTGTTAGGGTACGCACGATGCGCATGAATCCTGTCTCAATAAATATATATTTATTTTAAAAATAGTATTAAGTTATAAAATAAAAGTGTAACTTCTTAAAGATGATCATGAATATTGATTGTATATAACTAACCCAATAATTAGTGAAACTGTCTTTGAAGTCCTTAACGTCAATAATTCAACTTAAAATTTGTTCCAAGTTTATAATTTTAGAATTTCAATTTCACGGCAAGAACCTTGAAAATCTAAATAATTTTAAAGGATACAACTTATAAAATATAAGCGGGTAACTAATAATTTACGAACTTTAAATAAACAAAGATCAAAGTGCAATAATAAAACAAAAAAAAAGGACATTAAAAAAAAGCTAGCTAGTAAGAGAATCTGCAATTGGAAGCTATCTAATAAACCTCATATTTAGCTAATTGTATCACGGATTAAACATTAAAGAATCTTACAAATTATTTTGTTAATTTTGTGCCTTTTATTGATATTTGTCAACAATGCTCATAATTATAATAGTGTATTTAAAACTTATGAAAGTCAAAAGTATAATATCAAACAATATTATTAGTGCAATAGTCTTGTATATTTTTAAAAAGTGAATTATCTAAGCTATTGTCCAAGAACTCGTACCTCTTCTTTCTTAAATATTTTTATTTTTTTATCATTTATATATAGTTTACGTGCAACACATATATAAAGTTCGAAATGAAAGAAAAAACAAATTTTAACTTTCTCAATAATTCAAATAAGAAGCGAATTAATAGATAAATTTTAATTAATTTTAAGCTCTAAAATTTTAAAAATAGTAATTAAATAACTACTAAATAAAGTGTTTCTTAAAATACTTAACATAAAATTGAGGGAGTTTAGAATATACGTTTGTGTAATAAAGTAATGAAACTCACGTTTTCTTATTGTATTTTAATACCAATTCCAAAATAGTATTCTATTGGGGGTAAGAAACTCACTTTTTCTTTTTAGCTAATATGTTATGTTATGATAGCCAAAGGGTAAAAGAATAGGACTTCTTACTTAGTTCAATAAGGAAATATCGAATAATCAAAATTTTAGGTGATTTAAATACCTTAAATATTAGAAAAGTAACTTAAATTACAATTATATCCAATGTGAATTTAATTTTAAAGGGTAAAAAAGACGAACGACATTTCGCTAAGGGCATTTCGTGCTTATATATATATATATATATATATATATATATATATATATATATATATATATATATATATATATATATATATAGGTATAGGTATAGATAGATATAGATATAAAGTAATTGTTTAGATAAAGAAGAATTAACTCAAATAACCTATTACCCAACCGCTTAAACTAAAAATTGTCGACAAATGTATAACAAAAATATAATGCATATATATATATATATACCGATTAGAAAAAATAAAATAATTATTAAATATATATTATTAAATATATATAATTATTAAATAGTATATTGTAGTTTATTTGCCTCCATACTCTTCCGAGTATTTCACCATCTGCTAGTGGGACTTAGAAAATAAAAAAAGCATATCTTTCATTTAAAAATTTTTAGACATAAATTTATGAATTTCAAGCATAAATATATAGAGTTCAACCATAAATCTCTTAAGTTGGCTTGCACAAACAGTATACGCTAAATTTTAGATAAAATTTTATAATTTTAGACGCAGATTTTGTAAACTTTAATCATATATGTCTGGAGTTATTTTGAAGTGATTAAACTTATAAAAAAAATTGTGAACCTTGGCAGTTTCAAAGAAACACATGACCTACAGTGCCGGCTCTAATAGGTATGGGGGTAAGGCAAGTGCCTTAGGCCCCCAATTTTGGGAGGCCCCATATTTTAGCAATAATATAGTATATTTTATAGGTTTATAGGTTTTTTTAAATAAACAATATTATATATCTAGTATTTTTGTACTTTTCATATAAAAAGAAAGAAATTTTTTAGGTATATTATTAAAGTAAAGCTTAAAATTGTAGAAAAATAATTTTTAATTTGATTTGATTTGACAATTCTACTTTTTACTCTCCTTTTTCCAGGTAATCACAACATTTTAATTTCATTTCACTCTTCATATTCCATATATTAGACATACTCTTCTTCCTTTCTCTTTATTCATGGTCATCTTCTTTCTTTCGGCTAGATTTCTTTCTTTTTTCAAGACTCCAACAAACCAACAACTTGATATTTTGAAATCAAAGTCTTCAAAGTTCTTGAATTAGTCAGTCATTGGGTGATATTATTTTAACTTTCTAGTATTATCTTTATTTGTTATTTATTATTTTGTTAATTTTACTCCATACATATTATATTGTTTAATTTTTTTTTTTAGAATATAAATATCTTAACAAGAAACTATGCATCCGGTTATTCAAAAATTCAAAAGAAAAAAAAAAGTTGAAGAGTTAAAAATAAATTAAAAAAATTTAAGGCCTCACTTTTTATTTTTGCCTTAGGCCCCATATATTATGGAGCCGCCCCTGATGACCTATCGGTCACACAAAATAATTTTACCGTTATTCCAAGACTTCACGCCAAAATCAACTTTACTTACCATTTCAAAGGAAACTTCTATGGAAGTAAAACTTTTAGAAATTCCTTTTTCAAATTTAATAGAAATGAATTCACGAACTTAGGAAAACTTGAAGTTTCAACCATTGGATAAACACCAGTCAAAACTTAGAGCAAAGAAATTTTTTATTTACACATCTCACACAAATTCCACTTCGGTTTTCTAGTACCTTATCATTGTTTCTGCTTGGCTATTGCTATTGCTTTCTTCCATATATTTTTCCGGTTCATACATTGTTGGTTTTATTTCCCTTGCTTGTTGTTGATATTTACCTATTTCTATTTTTCCTCTCGAGCCGAAGGTATTTCGGACACAGCCTTTTTATCTCCCCAGAGTAGGGGTAAGGTCTGCATACATATTACCCTCTCTAAACTCCACTTGTGAGCTTCCACTGCGTTGTTATTGTTATTATACATATCTCTCACAAATCCTTTGTCCATGAAGTTTTGCAAGTTTTTTGAAATTTTTTGAAAATGAGTTTTTTATCACTTCTTTAGAAATTTTAGAAAACTTCCCTTTCCCTACTCAAGAAGCTGCAAGATTTTCTCAAGTTATATGTATAACCAAACATAATTTAAACTTAACTCCAAATATTACTTTTTTTCAAATATTACAATTTTTATGTCCAAACACCTACTAAATTTCAATAATTCAAATTCTTACAACAACAACAACAACAACAACAACAACAACAACAAACCCAATATAATCCCATATAGTGGAGTCTGGGGAGGGTACTGTGTACGCAGACTTATCGATACCTCGTGGAGATAGAGAGCCTATTTCCAATAGACCCTCGAGTCAATTCAAATTCTTACAAAAGGGCAGCCCGGTGCACTAAACTCCCGCTATGCTCGGGGTCCGAGGAAGGACCGGACCACAAGGGTTTATCTTACAGAATTCAAATTTAATTCATGAACAAACACAATTATGTTAAAGTTTAAGGTATATTTCTGCTCAAGAAATCTTTGAAGACAGGATGAAATTCTGAACCATCTGGGAGCAAGTCTACTTTCTCACAGTTTTCAATACTGAGATGAGAAAGCCGGGGCATCGCCTTATCTCCCGCCCTACATTTCTCCAAGACGAACAAACCAGAGAGTTCTAAAAGCTCGAGTTGAGGGAAACCTTCAGCAGAACATAAAATCTCTTTAACTAGAAAAGCATCATCTTTGAGTACTAGAAGCCTTAGATTGGGAAGCTTCTCTAAAGTCGCCATTGGATCTTCGCATAGTTGAGTGTTAATAAGGACCATCTCTGTGAACCTTTCGGAGATCAGATTGTATGGTGGCAGCTGGTAAAGGTGACCCTCGAAGGAAAATTTAGGTGGAATCCCTGACTCCATTAGCTGCCTAAAAACTTTATGCCTTTTTTCTGTATAACAGTCGAACTTTTTTATCTCGATGGAGGAATGAGACCATCTTTCTGGAGCAGTTTTCATGGGGCTGGTTATTGACTTAAGGTCGTCAAGATTCCCTTCAACTTTCACATCTAGGTACCGGAGTTTGGTCAAGTTAAAGAGATCTGCGATTTCACATACCTCGGAGGTGAAGTTCTTTAGTGTCTGAAGCTCTGTCAATCCATCAAATCGAAGTTTTTCTCCCTTGATTATCATTTGAAATGTTTTCGGAAGATAAAGATGTTGCAGCCTTCTCATCTTCCGCAACACATTCGGGATGATAATCTTGCATAAATCATCAATTCTCAAATCAAGGACTTGTAGGTGTGACAAGTTGCTTATAGATGATGGCAACACCTCTAGGAAACATCCTTTGAAACTTAAATATCTTAACAAAGGTAGAGCAAAAATAAATTCGGGTAGTTCCCTCCCTTTCTCTCGAAAGTCTATCCTATCGAAATCAAGTATTCTGAGCGCCCAGAGTTGCTTGACATCTGATAAAACAGGCGGCCATACAAGCTCCTCTAATCGTTGATGATCATTTGTCTCAATAATTCGAAGACTCCGAAGGTTTCTGTATTGGGGATTGACTTGAGATTTATACTTTCCTAGATAAATGACAAGACTCCGTGTTCTACTAAAGTAAAATGAAGGCGGATTATCTTCAGTTCGTAAATCCATGACTTTCAAAAGGTCTCTTTCTTCTGCTTTTGAGAGGCACATATCTCCCATTAATCCAACTACGCGGCAAGACTTGAGCTCTATTCTCTTTTGCACGTCAATCATTCCCTTCTGCGCTAAAACCTTCAAATTCTCTTCTGTCAAGTCCAAGAGTGTCATTGTACTTCCACATTCTTGAGGTGATATCACGCTTTCAATTGTCCACAAATGACATAACTTCTCTGGTTCTACCTCTGGATCTTCCCTAAAATGGCCCAAGTAAAGAAAGCAAAGTTTCAAATGATCGGACAAGTCATCATAACTCGGCGTCATAACTTGTGATAGATCTGATCTCGCATTTTTCAGCACGATCTCCCACTCACTCACATCCTTACCTGCTACTAATTTTGCAAGTTCTATAACTGCTCCTGGTAAACCTTCACACTTTTTTACCATTTCCAAAGCTTTTGTCGCCATCTCTTTTCCAATTTCAGCTCCTGTAATAAAGAAAGCAGATGTTACAGAATCAGGGGCGGATACAGCGTTGCAGTACCGGGTCCAGTTGACCCCAATAATTTTTGCATGAAGCATATATTTATGTGTAAAAATCTACTATTACTACAACAAATAGCAGATACGAACTCATAAGAGCAGCCCGGTGCACTAAGCTTTCGTTATGCGCGGGATCCAGGGAAGGACCGGACCACAAGGGTCTATTGTACACCGCCTTACCTATATTTCTGCAAGAGGTTTTTTCCACAGCTTGAACCCATGACCTCTTGATCGCATTTGAGCAACTTTACCAGTTACTCCAAAGATCCCCTTCGAACCCATAATTTTTTAAAAATACAATAAGTTCAATGCTAAGAACCTTAAATATGAACCCATAGAGTTTAAATCTTGGATCAATCTCTGAATACCCTTTCTTCTCTGTAATTGAGTTATTTAGTTATCCTCCACCATAAATTTAATAGAACAAGCACATTACTAGAAAATTTTGGTAATTATCAGACAAAAGAACGTTAGAACATTATTGCTTATCGTGCTTTCAACTCTTTTCCTTATGTAACATATTTTACCTGGATCCATTTTCGGCCATGCTGTCCTTTTAAGCAACTCCAAGCTGTATTCTTCTGTTAAAGGCATCTTTCTATGTACATAAGGCGCCTGATTCATACCCTCAGCTGCTTCTTTTGCTCGAGTTGTCACAAGTATTCTGCTACCTTTAGCTCCCACAGCACGACGTAGCCTCTGCCAATCCTCAATTGAGCGTACATCTTCCAGAAGAATCAAGCTCCTGGACTCCTTCCTGAACTCCTTCCTGGACTCGTCCTCCTCCAGTTGTTCACGGATCTTTTCTGCAAGAGTATCTGTTGTCGAGTCCTCGTAATCTGTCGTAGGACCCACAAGGCGTGTGAGGACAGACGAATATTCACGTTTGAAATTGAAGCTATCAGATACAGTAATAATGATGCGGTGCTTGCGAAACTCTTGGACAACCCTAGGGTCATTGTATATTGCATGAGCAAGAGTACTCTTTCCTGTGCCACTAGGGCCCCATATGGGAATTACTTCGAACCTGTGTTCGTAACCCTCTGATTTATCAAACAAAGCTCGTAAAATCAGCTTCTTCTCTTCCTCAATTCCAACTGCTTCGCCACCAAGCTCATTTACAAAGATTTGCTTCCATTTCTTACAACAATTGTCCCAGCTGCTGCTGCTGCTATCGACATTAACATTGGAGGAGAGCTGCAAGACATTCTCTGAAAGAAGACGCTTGATCGTGGTACACAATTTCGTAAACTCTGACCTGTCTTGCTTCTTGACAGCGGCACCATGTCCGCTACACAGAGGAAATTGCTTCACAAAAGATCTGCCAGACCTGGATGCCAAATTTTCGACCATATATTCCACGCGATAAACGAGTTCTTCAATTTCCCTTGCGCTGTCGCTGGGCATTTGATCATCTGCTGTTAAATCTTGTAAGAAAATCTCCAGAGATTGAACTACATCACTGATTTCTCTGTCTGCTCCGATTCTTTCTGTTTCTTCAGCCAAAATCAACTGCCTAAGCTTTTTGATAGCGAGGAGGAGGGCGACTTTCGCCATGGCCTAGCAGGGCAGAGCTAGAAGGCAACATACGGATTCCGCAGAACTAGTAGGATTGTCATACATGGTGTTACTCCCTTTGTCCAAATTTATGTGGCACTCTTTCCTTTTTAATCTGTCCCAAAAAGAATGTCACAATTCTATTTAGAAACAAATTAACGTTAGAATCTCCATTTTATCCTTAATAAGATTTCTAGCCACACAAATGTTTAAGGATTGTTTTCGACAAAAAAATTTCAAAAGTGTTTTTTTGAACTTTCTTTCTTAAACTATGTTTCAAGTCAAAGGGTGCCATGTAAATTGAGACGGAGAGGGTAATAAATTTAGAATCCAACTATCAGCGCTTGAAGTTGTTATTATGGAATTAAGTTCAAATCCTGCTAAATTAAAGAGGCACGGCTAGTGGAGAGAAAAACTGCTTTGCCTTTTTCATTGATAGTATGCCCTATACAGAGAATAAAAAAGCAATCCTAAGTAACAAAAACTGGGTTAATTAATTCCAGAATATTACCAACAACAACAACAACAACAACAACAACCCAATATAATCTCACTTAGTGAGGTTTGGGGAGGGTAGTGTGTACGCAGACCTTACACCTACCCTGGGGTAGAGAGGTTATTTCCAAATAGACCCCCGGCATCCTTCCCTCCAAGAATTTCCCACCTTACTCTTGGGGAGACTCGAACTCACAACCTCTTGCTTCCAGAATATTACCATACTTACAAAAAACAGATTGGCATAGTGATTGCGCCGCACCCAACATAGCATTGAATTTGGATGCTATATTGGGTGCTGGCCACTTGTAATACGGTCTTTCCATAATCTTGCGCACAATGGGAGCTTAGTGAATCGAATGTCGGGCACTGAGTATAGCACCCAAGCTAATAACCCCTCCTGCGATGGAATTGGGTGCGAGGCACTGAATTTGGGCGATATATTGGGTGCGAGGCACTGAATTGGGTGCTGGACACTTGTAATCGGACCCTTACGGCGGACCTCGCACATAACGAGTTTAGTGCACCAGGGTGCTAGGCACTGAGGATAGCACCCAAGATATACACACGCTAATAACCTCTCCTGCGACAGAAAGAACAAACCCCCCCCCCCCCCCCCAAAACCCCCTCCACCCCCAACCCCAACATCCCACCCCACAAAAAACTGAAAAATGGAAAAAATAACAGACAACTACGTGAGAAGAATGGGACTCACCTGTTTAGAGAGAGAGACTTCAGGAGGTACCTTAAGCTAGCTGATGTGTACTGTAGCAAAAGGTTGATCCAATTCTAGTATACAACCCTCTTTCATTCGTTAATCTGCCTCGTGTTGTCATTGATAAAGAAGAAAAGTCTTAGGTCTTAGGGGTCGTTTGGTAGGCGGGATTTGGTGGAATAGTATAGTACTCCCTAAGTATTTTTTTGTTTGGATATTTTCACACATATTAAGAAAGTCACCTTTTAGCATTAATTAGCAATAAAATTGATCATTTTAACCTTACTAACTTACATAAACACCCCTAAAACATATTTCAACACTATTTACTCCAAGGACAATGTAGGAAAAACATCATTAAGTCATTCTTGAAATTCGAAAAAATTACTTATTTTGGACCACAAAAAAGATCAAAAAATCACTTATTTTGGACCGAAGGGAGTACTGTTTAGTTGACAGTATAAATTTATCACGTGTGATGCAAAATTTATGTACTATTATGTTTTGTTGACAATATATATTTACCAAGATAAATGTATTCTGTCAACCAAACATAGTCTAAACTTTATTCCAAAGTTAATTGTGGATATGTTGTCTTATGGCGAAGTCAACCTATGCAAATGGTGGTCAAGCATACACCCTTCATCTAAAATTATATTGCATATATAAATATGATTATATATTATATTTTGAATACTCTTAAGTTAATAGTGTATATGGATTAGGTTGGTTCGATTTTTATCAAGAACCAAACCAACTATATAGGTTTAGATTAGTTCGATTTTGTCGGATTTTTTCAGGTTTTTCATTACTTACATATTATTTCAATCTTACTTTATTAAATATTTGATAAGATATATATATATATATATATATATATATATATATATATATAATAAAAATATAAAAATTGACAAAACTTATTATTGATTAAAATATTCTTAATTATGAGAGCATTCTATTAGTAACACATACTAATTATTTTT
The DNA here is from genome assembly GCA_032618575.1 of Nicotiana noctiflora. Lineage (NCBI taxonomy): Eukaryota > Viridiplantae > Streptophyta > Magnoliopsida > Solanales > Solanaceae > Nicotiana > Nicotiana noctiflora. The sequence continues at coordinate 392,684 of JASVEL010013053.1, forward strand.
TAGTCGTCTGACAATAATTTTCCGTCGACATACACTTCCAGGTTAACCGAATTTAGTATTTAAACATAAAAATTAAAATGATACCTAAATATTAATAACCTCTTCATATTCAAAAAAAATATATAAGAATTTAATAAATCTTAACATATGATATGAATATGGAAGAACAAAGAGATAGACGCATTTCAGTAACATTTGATAAGAAAGTGATCATACAACCCATTATTTAAGGTTAATACATATGGAGCACTTCATATTATATTAAAATTTATATCCCGCAATAAAATCCCAAATATTTCTAGATATTTTTAAAGCAATATTTATATAAAATCTTAAAAAAATATATAAATTTTTTATATTTATATGTCGAGTTGGTCCAGGTTCTTTTACTCAATACCGAACTAAATCAAACCAAACCAAGTCGGATTTTTTAATCGATTTGGTTTGACTTTTTGGTTAGGTGTGGTTTTCGGTTCGGTTTGTACACCCCTATTCTTAACATAGTTGAGTGAGGCAGTCGAATGGTTTAGGGTGTTCAAAGTGACGTGTTCTTCACGGGTTCAAAGTTTTGCATATTTTATTTGCCAAAACTAAATGGAGACCGTCAGATGCGGTATATTTGATTCTTTTTCAATCTAAAATATTTTCTAATAAAATAACTCTTAAAATTTGATTTTGTGAGAAACAGCTAATCTTAAAAGTAATTGTTAACTAAAAGTTACAACAACAACAACAACAACAACAACAATAATAACCCAATACAATCCACTTAGTAGGGTCTGGGGAGGATAGTGTGTACGCATGCCTTACTCATACCTTGGAGTAGAGAAGTTGTTTCCAAATAAATCCTTGGCATCATTCCCTCCAAGAACGTTGTTTACCACTAGAGCAACCCTTCTTGTCACTTTTAACTAAAGTTATTTCTTAAATATATTTTATAATTTAAAAGTCAAGCTCTACAATAATTTCTTTGACAAAAAATACAAATGAGCTCTACTCTATCTTTCCTTTGGTTTTATAAAATTATAGTTCTATCAAAAGTTTTTTTATCGTTTAGTTAAATGTTGCATAGTTTGATCTAAAAAATACCATTCATCCACAATTTTTTTTATTGATTTGTTTAAAATTTGATCACCTTTGATGAAACTTTTGGCTATACAATTGATTTTATCCCACCTTATCCCAACAAACTTGGTATTATTTTATTTTATTTACCACATGAAATATTCTAGGAATTATAATCCCATGACTATAATCTCAGGATAATTTAGTCATGTACCGAATGATCACTTATTGTATATTAGTATTATATTACCTACGTTGCAAGATGTATATTGTACTCCGTATTACTTTATGTCATTATATGGGGGTCAAATTTCGTGTGCGAAAATAACAAAGACAAGAAAAATACATTATAAATTATTGTGAGGAGATTAATTTTTCTCATTCAAAGAATTAATCAAAGGTATTAGTTATTTGAATATAATAAGAAGATTAATTCTCCAATTCAAGCAAACAAAACAGACTCTTGCATGTTTTGATTTTAAACTTGACTTTGATTGATTAAATGTACAACAACAACAACAACTACCCAGTATGTTCCCACAAAGTGGGGTCTGGGGAGGATAATACGTACACAGGCCTTACCCCTACCCGAAAGGGTAGAGAGGCTGATTGATTAAATGTATGTTCTTCAAATTTCCAAAATTCTCTCGTGCAAATTCTTCATTTATAACGCCCTTCTTGGCATGTTGTGTCATTAGCTTATATGACAATTTTGTTGGCTCTTTTATTTTTGACTTAGGCTCGTCATGATATCATTTTCACATAGCATAGATTTGGGCCTTTAAAACAAGATTGCATTAGATCTAATGAACTTTGAGCTGATAAAGTGGACTCATCACTTAAGTCTGACTACATGAACTAGCCTACGTACCAATGAGAGTTCAGTATTTGTTGTGTCTGCCTCATAGCTCTTTGTCACTTTGTGTAATTGTCGAAACAATGTAAATGATTAAGAGGTTAAGACCTAATTGTGCTTTGCAACTTTTTAAAGCGGTATGAGTGAAGGAGTTTCTTTGTCGCTGGTGGTGGCTATGGAGGTGAGCGGAGGGGGTGAGAGAGGTGACGGTGGAGAAGAGGGCGCAACAAGCTTCGTTGGCGACATAACAGGAAAAACTTCATAAGGATGTTGAATATGGGCATAATTTTTAGGGTCGGGTACCGGGTATTAGGTCGGGTCAGTATAAAAATAAAATTGAATAGACCAAATAGCTTAAATGGCCGCCATGTGGCCCTTTCGTTAACTTGGGGGCATATTTATTTTAATAGTAAGACGGTAGAGATATTTTTGATCGATTAGTATAACGGAGGATAAATTTAAACAATATTCAATAGTAGAGGTATATTTTTAACCATTTTTCGTAAAAACAAATTTAGTGAAATCTCACATATAACATATGTGGAGAGTACTATGTAAGCAATCCTTATCCTTACCTTGAAAAAGTATGAGGTTATATTCGTAAATTCTCAACTCAGAAAAGATAGAAAGGCAAAGAGGATAAAAAGCCTCAGGAAAGGTAAAAAACAGAGAATAACAACAAACGGCAATACTAGTAAAGCAGCCAGAAAACCAACAGGTAATAACAAAAATCTAAGAACAAAGAAGAACTAGCGTAATAAAATTAAAATTTTAAGTAAATTAATGATATTAGATAAATTAGTTTAGTCCGAATGATTGTTAACCTGCATTATCATCATTTACAGAGTTTAGCTTAGATAAATTAGTGACATTTTCATTAGCAATTCACACCGCTGCTCCCTCTGAGATCAACAACATAAATGTCTATCATGATTGAGATTCATAGCCTACTTGGCCAAGCTTCATCAAGGCCAATAAAATACTTTTTTCAAAGTTAAAGTGTGTGGTCAAGTTTTTAAAAGAAAAAAAGTGTTTTTGAGTAAAAGCAAAAATAATTTTGGAGAAGAGCATAAAAAAATATATTATCTCTAAAACTATTTTTGAGAAAAATATACTTAGAAATACTTTTTTACAGTTTAACCAAACTCTAATTACTGGTAAGACGTATTTTTCAAATTAATTAATCAAAAATAAACAGATTCCCACTAAAAGTATTTTTAAAAAAAAAGAAAAAAATACTTCTCAATAAGAAGCTGACCACAGACTTTAAAATGAACCGGTAAAATGACCAAGTTCATCTTTAGCTATTCAAGATGTCTTTGTGCATTTCATCAAACACTTGCTATGCAATCATACATACAGCAGCGTTTTGAGAAATTCCAAATAAATCTAAGATGGCTTGCTTCAGAACAACTGATCAACATCTAGTAAGTAGTACAAAGAAGGAACTAATTTTTGTCCTTTGGTGGTTTGTGGTACGCTAGTATGGCGTAAATCGTTTGGACAAATGTTAGTAAGAAAACAAGGGTAAGGTATTGCCCAAACTGTGTAACCCAAGGAGGGCGATAATAGCTGTTGATTTGGACTTTTACAAGGTTGAGACTAGTATCATCTCTTCTTTCATTGGTGGCCAGGTTTCTAAGAATTTTTGGTAGTTTTTCTGTATATTTGCGGTTTCCATTTATGATCCCACTTAAGGCAAGGAGCTTGACATCTTCAGATGTGCGAATAAGATCAGACATAAATTGCAAATAGGAGCTCACCTCGCGTCGACTGGGGTCGAATTTTTGACTAATTTCATATCGTTTGAGATTTTTCAGTAGGAGTTGAGTATGTGATCCTACAAATAATGGAGGCAAAGAAAGATGAGGGTAAAATAAATAGCTTTTGAACCTAATCCCTCTTATCCCTTCTGTTTTTATAACCCTAAAATGAATCCCTGATTGTTTCAATTTTGTAGCATTCTTCACCTTCGGCTTCATCTCCGCACTAGTGTGGCGGCGCACGCCGTTATCATTATCACCAATATCATCATCATCATCATCTTCTTCTTCTTTGTCTTCGTCTTCGTTTTCTTTCTGAGCTATAATTCTTATGCCTCTACCACGAGGACCGCTGCCTCCAGCTTCCAAGTCACAATTATCTCTTCTTTCATCTTCTTTTCCTCCTTCTTCTCCATCATCATCGTCATCATCATCTTCTTCATCTTCTTTCGGGGGATCAGTTTCTGGTCCAAGAAGTAGTAAATGGAGGGCATGAAGCACATCACAACTTTGATGCTGCAGCTGATACATCCAAATTTGCTTCAATTTTTGTCCAATTCCTCGTAAAAAAGGATTTGATGGTATACGAATGAGGCGTTGTCTTTCTAGCACCGGTGAAATCAGAACATGAAAGAGAGTCATCTTAGCCAGATCTGAAGTAGGCGGCTCCCACTTGCCATCTTTAATCAAATTTTGGAAATGTTTTTGCTCTAGTAGTTGTCGGAGTACCACAAGAGGAATCTGGTTTCCGACATGAAACATAGACGCGACGCATTTATGTTTGTTCAAACCGCTACTAGTACTATGTTGCTTTAGCCCCAATTGGTTGTCGTGAACCCCAAGTAAAGAAAATGAAAGTTGAAGAAAGAAACAACCATCTTTAATCATCATCCAACGAAATTGTTGTCCTGGAATTTTTGTCAATTTAGGATCCATGAAGTCATATGAATCTCTTGCTTCTTTTTCGACTTCTCTAATTGCAGACATGTAGATCTCGGTAGTAGTTGCTTTACTACTGTCTTGGTTAGATCTAACTACATGCTGCCAAGACTCGTCCTTGGCTGTCTGTATTTGGACATCGTCTTCTCCAAATACAGGACCAAATCTAATGAAAGGAGCCTTATTGTCGAGCTCCAGAGAGTTGCATATTCTCCGGGTTGAATAATTTTTGGTTCGATCATCTACTGTTATGATCCTACTTGTTCTTGGTTTCTTCTGCTGCGCCTTTAACGACATAAATATTAGCAGAAATAGAGATTTTAGACGAAATAGAAAGGAATGATATAACCAAAATAGTAGTTTTTTCTCTCTCAAATAATTGAAGAAAATTCAAAGTTATGTTTCCGGAAACAAAAGCAGAATGAAGTGGGTCTAAGGAGCCTGTTTGAAAAAAATGAGTAATTCAAGTTGAAATAATATATTTGAAAGTATTAAATCACTTTACTTTATGATTTAAATTTTGTCTGACACTTTAATCAATTTACTTGTCGTTTTCCGCAATTCAAATTTCACCCAAAAAAAGCATTTCCATCTAATTCTAGTCTTTCCTTTCTTTACCAATTCACCCAAAAGTTAGTGGGCGTTTGGATATAAGAATTGTTAAATTTGATAAAAAAAAAAAGTAGTATTTCTTTCCAAGTTGAAAATAGTATTTAAAGATTGATTTTGGGTTTGGATATGAATACAAATTGGAATTGTTTTTGATTTCTATGTGTGATTCCAAGTAATAAATTGTGAAAATAAGTTTTGGGAGTTTTTCGAATTCCGAAAATCAACTTCAAGTTGGTTTTGAAATTTTTGTGCTCACACACTGATTCCAGAAAAAAAAAGTGAATAATTTTTATGTCCAAACGAGCCCCTAAACTAAGAATAGGTACCCTCCTCGTTTTAATTTAACTAACTTAGGGGCCGTTTGGTCAGATATATAAAAATAATACTAAATAGAATGTAGTAGTAATATTAAGATTAGTAATGCTGAAATTAATTATGCTTGTATTATTTCTTATCAAATATTTGTTTTGATATGCTAAAAGTAATGCATAGGGGTGTATTCATGCTTTCTCAAATCCATTTAAAATATATATCAATTATATAAGTATCATGATAAATTATGTAATTTATTTATTATTTTTTAAAGAATATGCAAAGTTTATAGTGGACAAATAAATGTGAATGAAGTGATTATATACAATACAAATTAATAGTAGGAGTGTTAATGTAATGACACACTATCAGTATGAACAACAACAATAATAACCCAATACAATTTCACAAGTGATAAGTTATCACTAAAAAACAAAAAATGTGGATGAAGATTAAAAATAAAAAGAACATACGAGTGCAAATAGAATTATTTCATTAAGGAGTAATATATTGTGATATAGTACCAAGTTGTGGAATCATTTGCCTACTGATTCTTTAAAGTAGAAGACACAAATCGAACAAGTGGATGAATGGGACCAGACTTGTATATTTTTATTCAAAATGCCTTTCTCGGGAGTATTTTTCGATACTATCAACAACAACAATCCAGATCTTTATGGGGATGATAGTGTGTATACAGATCTTATCCCTACTCGGGATAGAAAGTCTATTTCGAAATAAATCTTTGGCATCTTTCCCACCAAGAACTCTCCACCTTGCTCTTAAGGTGTCTCGGACCCACAACCTCTTGGTTGAAAATGAATACTATCAGTATGTTGAAAAAGTTTTAATATATTCTGTTGTGCAGCTGTGGTATAACTGTATGTTTTTATTAGTATGTTTCCAAATTAGGCCTCCGTAGTATAGATAAAAAGGCCGATAAACCGACTGATAACCCCTAAACTAATATCAATCCGTCCGATATCTTATTGGATGACTAGCGAATTAATATATTTAAAAATCGATTACCGATAAACCAAATCGTTAAGCATAAACAATCGCTCCATTCACCCGATAAACAGCCTTACTCTGGAGGGCAATACTCTAGAGTTAATAATTTTGGTATAATGGACAACAATTTGAATAAGATGAATGCTCCTTCTCTTGCCTAATAATGCAAGCTGGGAATGCACAAATTTGTGAAGAAATGCCTATAAAATGTGAAGAAGTATACAAGAAAATAACAGGAAAAAGTTTAAACCTGTTCGATGTGCCCCTGTGGGAAGTAATACACAAGGCTTCCAACCTGAAGCAATGTTACAAGTGGGCAACATTCTTTATGCAAAGTTCTGTGCATGCTATATATTTTATTTTAATTTTTAATTTTATTTTGAATGTGTAGGAAATACGGGTGATGCAATTGAAAATGGTGGCCACAAATCAATTTGACATATTGAAGTGAATGGTAAAGATTTTTTTGTACAATTATGATGTTTAATATTATTGATACATACATATATATATATATATATATATATATATATATATATATATATATATATATATATATATATATATATATATATATATATATATATATATATATATATTCATTTTTGTAGCGGTTATTGCTAGTAGACTTGATGCAAGTACGACCGGCATATATATATTTGAACGAAAATACCGTGTCGTCCAGCGGAGCCTAGAAGTGACTGACGAGCTATGAGTGGTCTTTAAGAGCCTGCTTTCGAGTCACCCGGTGAATTTACCAACCCTGTTCGACAAAGTATGGGCAATACTACACAAATTATATTTCTTTGTTGAAGTTTATTTCAAGTATATGCATTTGACTTATTTTGATTACAACAATAACGTTGCAGTAAAATTTCACTAGTGGGGTCTGAGGACGGTAGTGTGTACGTGGACCTTACCTCTACCCTAAGCGAATAGAGAGGCTATTTCCGAAAGACCCCCGGATCAAGAAGACGAATAAAGATAATATCATTACCACCAATAGATACCATAAGAAAAATAACATCATGAAAATGAAAAAGTAGATGCAAAACAAAAGCTTTAGAAAGTACATTGACCATCACTATGGAAAACGAATGAGTAGTAAGACGCCACCTTGCCACTAACTGACTTCGACAAAACCCTATCACACTAGCCTTACAAAGATATGAAGTAAGAAAAGACTCAACTACCTCTTAACCTAAAATCCTAATACTTGACCTCCAACGCTTCATATAAAGTTTTATGTCATCGGAAACCTGAAGTCTCGCCATGTCCTGCCTGATCAACTCTCCCAGTACTTCTTAGGTCATCTTCTACTTCTTCTCGTGCCATCCGAAACCTGTCGCTCACACCTCCTTACCAGGGCATCTGGGCTTCTCCTTTGTATGTGTTCGAACCATATGAGCCTCACTTCCCGCATCTTGCCATGAATGGGAGCCACGACCACCTTCTCTCGAATATCTGCATTCCTAATCTTATCCATCCTATTGTGCCTGCACATCTACCTCAACATCCTCATTTATGCTAATTTTATCTTCTGGATATGTGAGTTTTTAACAGGCCAACACTCAGCCCATACATTATGGCCGGTCTAACCACCGCTTTGTAAAACTTACGTTTGGGTATCAGTGGCTCTCTCTTGTCACACAGGACTTAGATGCCAACCTCCAATTCATCCACCCCACCCCACTATGGTGTGTGACATCCCCGTCGATCTCCCTTCCCCTCTAGACTACTTCCCTTGCCTTAGTACTGAACTTACACTCCAAGGATTCCGTCTTCGTCCCGCTCAACTTGAAACCCGTAGAAAAGAGCCTGTCTCCAGACCTCCAGCCTCTCATTAACACTATTTCTCGACTCATTAATTAGAACTATGTCATCGGTGAATAACATATACCATGGCACCTCCCCTTGAATATAGTGTGTTAACGCGTCCATCACCAATGTAAATAAGAGTGGGCTGCGCACAGAACCTTGGTGTAACCCCATAACAGCTGGAAACTGCTCAGAGTCGCCTTCTACTGTCCTAACCTGAATCTTAGCCCATCATATATGTCCTTAATTGCGAGTATCATCTGTGGAAGAAAGAACACTAGTAGATACACACAAAGCTAACTGTTGTATTATCTTGTATTCTTGTATTATTATTCGTTGTCATAGTTTCGATCTTATCTTTCATACGCGTTCTATGGACCATTCTAATTTTTTGTTTTTTTTTTGTTTTTTTTTCAATCGTGATTCACTTGCCTTCATCAGAATAACTATTAAAGTAGATATACCATTTTTTCACTATAAACACTAACTGCAATATATGAGTCTTTGAGCTAGGGTGTATTCACATATATTAAGGCCTCATTTGTTTGCACTTAATGGAGGTCTGAATCTTAATTATTCAGATCTCAGACATTAAGTGCATTTATTTTAAAGTTTGAATCTTAATTATTCAGATCTTAATCATTAAGTATGTTTGTTTTTTTACTCCACAACCACTTAATGAGTCTGAATAGGTCTGTATGATTAAGATCTATAACAAAGGCTTAATTTCATTAAGATGCTATCACATATTCATTATAAATTGTCGCCACTGCCTACGATTATCAACTACCACCATGCCGCCACCACCACCATCATACTCAACTACCACCACCCATGCCACCCTCACCCCCTACCGCCACCACCACTACCACCCCACTACTACCACCTCAACCACCACTACCACACCATCATCATCCTCAATCATAGCCTCCATAATCGACCATCACCACCTACTATCCCCACCACTTCGACCTCCATCATTCTCCCCCACAATCAATATTCATCCGCATAAACTACCACAACTGACCGCCCCATCACCATCAACAACCACATCCGGCACTGTCCATTATTGTAACCTATCATCGCCCGACATTATTAACTATTAACACCCACCACTACTATCCCCAATCATAATCTCCACCACTACTAATCACAGCGAGCTACTATAATGAACCACCATCATAACCAAAACTACCACCAACTGCCGCCTCTAGTCGTTATTCACCTGTTAGTCATCACCAACAACAACTATCATATCTTAAAAAATAACATATTTTATTGATAGAATATTAGATTAGTTAGTATTTCATTTGAATTTTATGTTTATTAATTTTCAAATTAAAAAAATTATACATTCAGATGTTAAAAATCAAACAATCTTAATTTTTTCTATATAGATCTTAATACACATCTTAATATATTCAGATGTGTATTCAAATTTAGATGTGTTAATCTTAATACATATCTTGATATTCAGATGTTTATTCAGATTCAGACGTCTTAATCTTAAAAAAATAAATGAGGCCTAAGTATTTTGAAGATATATTATATTTTTATATATTGTTTAGAAAGTAAATCATGGGTGCACGTGAATCCACTCCCTTCGACTTCCAATGGTTGTTAAAAAGGGGTAACATAAGAACTAAGTTGCTTCAACATTTCTAATACACGTTCCTTGACCCTATATTAGTTAAGCTATAATAACAATAATAATAATATATGTAGTGTAACCTTATAAGTGGGTCTAGGGAAGATGAGATCTACACATGCTATACTTGTACCTTATTTGAGATAAAGAGGTTGTTTCTAAAAGACCATCGACTTATTATTTAAGATATTGCTTAAGAAATATATTTATGTGAGAATCAGATCCTTATCCTGTCTATTTCCACGAGTTCCCACTAATTTAACTAGCCCGTGAATTGTTATTTCTTCTCCAATACTGTTGGATGCTGATAGTTGTCTTTTAGGATTGCCTATACATGTTCTTAACACACAGCAAAAATCCTAAAAAGATATTTTCGTGTTTAAAATTTATTTGCTTGTCAAATATCGGAATTAAGACGTACTTTATGGAGTCCAATTCCAATTTGATTTATCCTTTATGAACTTTCACGTGGTGTCCGTCCAATTTTAAATTGGATTTCCAAATAAGTTTTAATATATATATATATATATATATATATATATATATATATATATATATATATATATATATATATATATATATATCAACCAAGAGATAATTTAATTTTTTATTCAAAATAGAAAACTTTAATTTATTCACAATATTAATTATACCCTCTGTGCTAGCAAAGAACATAACAATATTTCATTTGTACTAACAACTAAATGTATTTGACCAATTAAAGTCCTTAACATAATTATCAAATAATAAGTTAATTAATCCTTTAGCAAAGATCAGAACACTCGTTAGTGTGCGATCCCATAGGTTCAATGCTAAGCCGGTAGTAAATTGACCACATCAATATATTAATCAAGGGTGGCGTCTAGCAATACTCAACGACCGGATAGCATAAAGTATACAAGTTACTCTTAAGAACCAGTAGAAGAATAATGTATTAATTCCTTCTGTCACGCCCCAAATCGGGGAAACATGACCGGCGCCTAACCGGGTTTCCCCAGTCAAGCGGACCTGGGTGCCTTTCATTCCCACGCGTTACCCCCGTGTTGATTGTTTCTCATTAATCAAATATCTTACTAACCATGAATGATTTCACATTAAACAAATAAAATCATAGGAGTGATTCATTAACAAGTTTGCAGTTTTTACAACGCCCGACATAACATAATGTATACATAGACTGGAGTCCCACAGTTTACATGTCTACAGAGCCTCTAGGATACAAAAAGGGGAATACAATACTTGCCGGTAGCAAGGCTCCGGCTATACCTTACAAAACCAAAATGAAATCTTAACAAAAGTGGCATGAACCACACAGGGCCCCGAGGAAGAAAGGGCTCACCAAAACGGGCAATGGAAGGAGAAGGATACTACTGCCGATGAGCTGAAGTGCCTGCTACGGATCCACCTACAATCATAACATGAATGTAGCGTCCCCGCCAAAAGGGACGTCAGTACACTTGAATTGTACTGGTATGTATGGACAAATTTTGTCCCAAGTAAACTCAAGCCGTTAAACAAGAATCACACAATTAATTAAGCCAACCAACCATGTTTCCACATTTTCCTCATTTCAAATAATTCTCAACACAAAGCACTTTCTACGATCAACCAATTTAACAATAACCAATCAATCACGTAAAGCACAAGTAGTCAAACAAAGGGGCAATCGGTGCCCCACAGGTTGCAAACTCTCCTGCTCTGTCTCCTTTCACAATTTCACATTATTGATTTTTATATCAATTTTCAATAGTGATTTCGATCGCTTTCCATCCTTATTACCCCCGACCACCCTTATTACCTCGGCCACCCTTATCACCCCAACCCACACCTTATTTCTTCATGTTGCGGCGCGCAACCCGATCCCACCGTACAGTTTTAAACACAACAAGTACAAACAGCAGATAAGGCATTTCACACAATTTCAACAAGTTCAAATAAGCAACTTACAGGTTGGTTCATTTTCACAATTACTTCTCAAGCCAATATCACAATCAAGTTACAAATGTTCCAAAAATCAAGAGTATTCATACCGTATTGTTCAATGTCTTACCAATCTTCAAGTGTTTCGTTTCTTTTCCACAAAGTACCATATATGCCATTATAGCCATTATTCACAATTCTTTTACCAAATTAAACTCTCATTTTGCATCCCTCATAGCTCAACAACAAACTTTGAATATCCAACAACAACATCAAGAATTTCACACAATTTGTCAATTTAACACAAACCAAACAAACTTCACACATATAGGCGATTTCACAAGAATCAAAATTAGCCATACATACCTGGTGATGAGTTTTCTTCCTACTTTATGCTTACCCAAGATATCCTACTCTTGCCAACCTTGTTCTTGAAGACTCTTACTTCTACTCACTTCTTTTTACTAGAAATCATCATGCATGAGTGTAAAAATTCTATTTTTAAAAGCTATTATATGCAAACCTCTCTTTACCCAATTTAAAACCGAAAATCAAAGAAAATAGTTAGGGTTTTTACCTTGAAAAGATTGGGGAAGTTGAATCCTTGCCCTAGGATCCCTTGGAATTAAGTGGTTGGAACAATCTTTGAAGATGAAGAACTTCTCTATCTAAAAACCCTCTATTCTCTCTCTAATTTTGGTAAGATGATATGAGAAAATGAGGGTGAAAGGTGTTATATTAAAGAAGAGATCGGGTAAAAATGTTACAAAAATCTAGGCCGGGGCGAATCTGCGATGCACTTTGCAACCGTAGAATCAACATGCGGTCCGCATAGTGACCGCAGAATGGCCTCAAAAATGACTCAAGTTCTGTTACAGAATGCGACCAATATGCGGTCCGCATTCTTGATCCGCGGTCGCAAAGTGCACCGCAGATTCATTATGCGATCGCATATCGACCGCATTTTCAACATGATTTTGGGAGACTTTCTGGAAAGCTTTGCGGCAAGAATGCGGTCCGCATAGCAGATTTGCGGTCGCATTCTTTACCGCAAAATTGACACTTTTCGGAAAAATTAATTCTCTACATTTTTGAAACTTAAATCACTACCAAGGGTCCGAACCGCGGCTCGCAAGCTCGCCGCAAAGAATTCTACGCATTCCTAACACATTATTCGGACCATGACACTATAGCTACTAGGTTTTATGCACAAATATTTTACGGGGCCTTACACCTTCTGTCCTTATAGCTCTGGATCACCCTATGATATTGTTCAATTGTCAAATCCTAATAGGCAGCCAACAATGTGTTCATGTCAAATATAATCGACCATTTAATGACATAAAAAACTCATTTCTTCTTTCATTCAATTGCCCTGTCTAAAATCTTAGTTTGGTCGTTTATAATTCATGACAACATGGAACTTAAACTCATTACCAAGAGTTGACGGATTCCTTCTTGATCAATCACTAATTCTACAAGTATTTAATCGTACTCAATATCCTTTCAACTATCTCCTTAGGGCCATAGGTGTCTAGTATCAAAGCACAATAAATAACTTGTCAATTACTATGACGATCTTAGGTCAGAGGAAACTCTTACATCACATTCTTCAAGAGAATATCCTATTGACACTTTATGGTAATTATAACAATTTGGAATTATCCAATGAGTTGGTTCAATGATCATATCTCTATATGCATCATCTATCTATGTGATTCAGTTAATGATATCAACTAATCTTTATCCTATAAAGACTATCGCATAGATATTGATCTAACCCGATTATTAATGTCCAAATTAATAATCCTATGATCAAGAACTAAATTTAGATTAAATTATAAGAAACTTTACTCTCATTATCATGATCTCAATCATGATGACAAGTCTCAAAATTTAATCAAGGGCCTTATCAATATAATCAAGCAATTAATAATAATGATAAAAGAATATCAAATGTTATATATATTCTATATGAAATAACATTCATGAAAAATATGTTCAAATCATCAGACATGAGATTGGATCTAGGACATATCTATTATATCCCTAACTATCTCCCACTTGTACTAGAGCCAATCACTCTCGTATTTCATTCCTAATTTTCATTTGTGCTGGTCAAACTCCTTTGCTCCAAGAACTTTAGTGAATGAGTCTGCATCATTGTGACGACCCAAAGGGTCATCACTTGTTTTATTAATCATTTCGAGCTTTTGAGGTCTTGAAAACCTCATTTATAGTTGCCTCGATTTGCGTGCACAGTTCGGGCACAAAGCTGGAAAATTTTTATGTTGAAATATGTGAAAAAGTTGAAGAATTTTGATATTAATATTGATATAGTTGACTTTGGTCAACATTTTTGGTAAACGGACCCGGATCCGTGATTTGACGGTCTCGGAAAATCCGTAGAAAAATATGGAACTTAGGCGTATGCCCGGAATTGAAATCCGAGGTCTAGAACCCCGGTAAAAGAATTTTTCTGTTAAATTGTTTTCCGAAAATGTTTAAGGAAAATGAAACTGAATTTTGATTAAAAAGTACTGGTATCGGGCTCGTATTTTGGTTCCGACGCCCGGTACAGGTCATATATGTTGGTTAAGCGCTTCCTGTAAAGTTTGGCTGAAAACGGACGTCGTTTGACGTGTTTCGGCCTTAAATTGGATGTTTTGGAAATTATGAAATTTGAAAGAATTCTTGAGTTTTAAGGCTCAATTCATTGATTTTGATGTTATTTCCGCGATTTGATCGCTCGAGCAAGTTCGTATGATGTTATTGAGTTAGTGTACATATTTGGTTTGGAGCCTCGAGGGCTCGGGTGAGTTTCGGATAGGCATCGGGGTGGTTTTGGACTTAAGAAAAACTGCAGAAAATCTGCAGCAGGCAATCCTTCAACGCGTTCGCGTCCAGGTGGTCGCGTTCGCGATGGCCAACTTCTTTTCTTCAACGCGTTCGCGTCCCTCTGGCCGCGTTTGCGATGCCCAGCTGTTTCCCTTCATCGCGATCGCGTACTACTTCACGCGTTCGCGTAGTGTAAATTTGAGCCAACCCTTTTTCTCTACGCGTTCGCGTGGACTAGCTCGCGTTCGCGTAGGCTAACCTGTAAGCCCCAGAATTTTCTTCTTCGCGTTCGCATCATGCCCCATGCGAATGCGATGCGTAAAACTTCTTCTTCATCGCGAACGCGACCGGGGTGTCGCGAACGCAATGAACAAACTTATGCCCAGTGAATTTAAGTCAGAAAACAGAACAGAAACGGGATAAAAATCCCATTTCTGTTCAACTCTCTCCTCCACAGCCCCTTGGACGATTTTTGAGCGATTCTTCATCAAACTTCTTGGGTAAGTGATTCTTAACTCCTTTTTCTTCATTTCCCGTCAATATTATTTGAATTCCTAAGCCTAAATAGGTGTAAATGGGTAGAGAAACTAGAGAATTGAGTATAGTAAGGGTTTTCAAAGAATTTGCGATCTAGACTTCGTTTCGGAGTCGAACTTAAGAACAATTGTATATTTGAACTTATGGATGATTGGGTGAACTTATTTTCGTTCGAAACTTGAGTTTCGATTATGTGGGCCCGGGGTCGATTTTTACTATTCCGGGCAGAATGTTGTAAAAACCATATTTAGCAATATGAACTAGTTTGTTAAGTAGAATTGATGATATTAAATCAATTATGTATAGATACGATTGGATTGGTGTCAAATTCGAAAGGAAAAGGCATTGCTACGGATTGAATCGTTCATAAACTTTCGAGGTAAGTGTTTGTTCTATCCTAGCTTGAAGGAATAGGAATTTAGTTATGAATAAATTGTTGATTAAGAGTTATTGGTATTATACCGGTAATGGAGATAAATTGTTTAAATTATTATCAATTATTGGCTTAAAACCGGTAATTATAAATATTGTTGATGTAGAGATTATTGGCTAAATGCCGGTAATATATATATTTATGAATTGGGATCGTGTGGCGCGCCGACCACTTATATATTTATGAATTGGGATCGTGTGGCGCGCCGACCACTTATATAATAAGAAATGGGTTCGTGTGGCACGCCGACTACAAAGTGATTTAAATCTTGGCATTGGCCATAGTTGCCGGTAGCCTATTGATATATTTGGGAGCGGGTGGTACGCCTACCACAAGAAGTAGTTATTGATATATTTGGGAGCGGGTGGTACGCCTACCACAAGAAGTAGTTACTGTTATAGTTGGGAGCAGGTGGTACGCCTACCACGAGATATGAAATGAGAGAGGAATTGAGACATGAAAGTAAGATTTACTCTGTTGATTAGATTATTCTGGATATCACGAGTTATTGACTGTTATTTCAGAGCAGAGTCTTTCCTTATAAATGTATTGTATATATATATATATATATATATATATATATATATATATATATATATATATATATATTGCAACTGTACAGGTTTATGTGGGTGACTGGCCTTAGCCTTGTCACTAGTTCGCTGGGATAGGCCAGGCACTTACCAGCACATGGGGTCGGTTGTGCTGATTCTACACTCTGCGCTCTTTTTATGCAGATACAGGTTACGGACAGCAGCACCGGTAGTAGCGACTTGTGGATTTTCCGACTATTGAGATTACGAGGTAGCCTTGCAGGCGTCCGCAGGACCCGTTGTCTCTTCTATCTACGCTTTTCATTATGTTATCTCATGTAATCGAGATAAACAGCTTGTATTTTCTTTCAGACAATTAGGTGTATTATTTTTAGAAGTTCGTGAGTATTGTGACACCAGTCTTGGGTAGTGTATCATGTTTGGGTTTTCTTTATCATATTTGACTAAGTCTTCCGCTAATTTTGATTATTCCGCTGTAATTTATATGTTTTTAATAATAAGTCTTAATAAGAATTTGGTAATTAATGGAGGTGTAATTAATATTTGGCTTGCCTAGCTTCCATTTAGTAGGCGCCATCATGACCCCCGATGGTGGGAAATCCGGGTCGTGACAAGTTGGTATCGGAGCACTAGGTTGCACATGTCTCACAACGCACGAACAACCTTAGTAGAGTCAGAAGGATCGATGCGGAGACGTCTGTATTTATCCTCCAGAGGCTACGGAGTTAGGAAAATATTCCCTTTATTCTTTCCAGCCGTGCGACTTGATCTTTTAAATGTTAATTGAACTTCTACTCGTTCTTCCGCGGATGGTAAGGACACGTGCATCCTCATCTACCGACCAGCAGCCCGAGGTCCCCAGCAGCGGCAGCTCTCGCTAGGGGTAGAGGCCGAGGTCGAGGTCATCCTAGAGGACAAGGTAGGGGCGGAGCTCAGCCCCGAGCAGAAGCACGAGTGGCAGAACCTCGTGTTCATATCGAGGAGGAAGTTCCAGCCCCAGCAGCTCCGATAGGCCCAGCTCAGGTCCCGGGAGGAGCTTTGTTTTCACCGGATCTTCGGGATGCTTTGGTCCGGATAGCGGGTTTTATGGATCATATCACCGGAGCAGGGTTTATTACCGGTAGCACCAGCCACTTCTCGGGCCGGAGGAGGTAATCGGACTCCGCTACGCGCACTCCGAGCCGGTAATCCCCGTGCTCGTGTTCCCGCGATTCGACCGGCTGAGGCGAGCTCGGCCTATTATCGCGACTCCGTCTAACGATGGTGCAGCCATGTCCGCTGACGCGTTGTAGAGATTGTACAGGTTTACCAAGCTGTTCACTACCACATTCGGTGGCACTCCTTCAGAGGATCCACAGGATTTCCTATACAGCCGCCACGAAGTTCTCCGTACTATGGGTATTGTGGAGACTAATGGTGTGGACTTTGCTACTTTTTGGTTATCTCGTTCCGCCAAGACTTGGTGGAGAGATTATTGTCTATCCAGGTCAGCGGGATCGTCATCTTTGACTTGGGAGCAATTTGCAGAATTATTCTTGGAGAAGTTCCTTCCAGCAACTCAGCGGGAGGTTATGCGCAGACAATTTGAGCGTCTTCATCAGGGTTCTATGTCTGTCACACAGTACGAGACTAGGTTTGTGGACCTGGCTCGTCATGCTATTATCATACTTCCCACGGATCGGGAGAGGGTGAGGAGGTTTATTGATGGCTTGAATCAGCCAATTCGGCTACAGATGGCTATGGGGGCAGGAACTAAAATCACTTTTCAGGAGGCGGCTAATGCAGCCCGCCGGATCGAAATGGCTCTGTCACAGGGAGCGAGACATGGATCAGATAAGAGATCTCGTAATTCGGGTAGATTCAGTGGTACCTCGTCTGGAGATAGAGATTTTTATGATAGAGGCCATCCTCCTAGGCCTTATCGGTCAGCTCTTCAGGTTTCTCATGATGCTTCAGGTGATCGTAATTCTCAGCCACGCTACTCTGATCAGCAGCCTATCAGTGCACCACCACTTCGCTATTTTCAGCAGCCGAGGGCTTGTTTTACGTGCGGTGATCTTAGGCACATTGCAAAGTATTGCCTTCGAGCTTCTGACAGATCTCACCAGCAGGGTTCTCGTGCCATGATTCAGGCCCCAGTTCCCTCACAGCCTGCCCAGCCAGCTAAAGGCGGAGGTAGAGGACATAGAGGTGGAGGTAGAGGTCATAGAGGTGGAGCTCAGACCGATAGAGGTAGAGACCAGCCAACAGCTGATCGTCCTAGAGATACTGCTCAGGGTGGTGGGGCACAACCCCGATGTTATGCATTTCCCGCCAGACCAGAGGCTGAGTCTTCTGATGCCGTCATTACAGGTATTATTTTGGTTTGTGATAGAAAGGCATCAGCATTATTTGACACTGGGTCTACATATTCGTACGTGTCTTCCTATTTTGCACCACACTTGGTTCAGCCCAGTGATCCAATGAGTGTTCCTGTTCATGTGTCTACACCAGTATGCGATTCTATTATGGTTGATCGAGTTCATCGGTCATGTATTATAGTAATTGAGGGTCTCGAGACCCGTGCTGATTTATTACTCCTAAATATGGTGGACTTTGATATTATACTAGGCATGGACTGGCTATCTCCATATCATGCTATTTTAGATTGCCATGCCAAGACTGTGACTTTAGCTCTGCCGAATTTGCCTCGTAGAGAGTGGAAAGGAATTTTAGGTCATACTAGTCATAATGTTATTTCTTATGTTAAGGCTCAGCGTATGGTTGGAAAGGGATGCTTGGCTTATTTGGCCTATGTTCGTGATTCTAGTGCTGAGGTTCCTTCTATTGACTCTGTGCCTGTGGTTCGCGAATTTCCTAAAGTATTTCCTTCAGACTTACCAAGTATGCCGCCCGATAGTGACATTGATTTTTGCATTGATTTGGCTCCAGGCACTCAGCCCATTTCCATTCCCCCATACCGTATGGCTCCGCCAGAGTTAAAAGAATTGAAGGAACAGTTGCAAGATTTACTTGAAAAGGGTTTCATTAGACCCAGTGTTTCGCCGTGGGATGCACCAGTATTATTTGTAAAGAAGAAAGATGGTTCGATGAGAATGTGCATTGACTATCGACAGTTAAACAAGGTGACTATCAAAAATAAATATCCACTTCCGCGAATTGATGATCTATTTGACCAGCTTCAGGGTGCCAAGGTATTTTCAAAGATAGATTTGAGATCTGGCTATCATCAGCTGAAGATTAGGGCATCTGATGTCCCTAAGACAGCGTTCCGCACTCGGTATGGACATTATGAATTTCGGGTCATGTCTTTTGGGTTGACAAATGCTCCAGCAGCTTTTACGGAATTGATGAATCGGGTGTTCAGGCCTTATTTAGACTTGTTCGTAATAGTCTTCATTGATGACATATTAATATATTCCCGCAGTCATGAGGAGCATGCGCAACATCTCAGAGTGGCCTTGCAGACTCTGAGAGATAGCCACCTATATGCAAAATTTTCAAAGTGTGAATTTTGGCTAAGTTCAGTTGCATTCCTGGGTTATATTGTGATGGCAGCAGGTATTCAGGTTGACCGACATCAGCCATTGAAATTCGAAGTTTCTTGGGATTAGCAGGTTATTATCGGTGGTTAGTGGAGGGGTTTTCATCTATTGCAACCCCAAGACAAGATTGACACAGAAAGGTGTCCAGTTCGAATGGTCAGATGAATGTGAGGCGAGCTTTCAGAAGCTCAAGACAACCTTGACCACATCACCGATATTGGTTTTGCCCACAGGTACGGGACCTTATACTGTTTATTGTGATGCTTCCCGTATTGGGCTTGGTGCAGTGTTAATGCGGGATGGCAAGGTTATTGCCTATGCTTCGAGGCAGTTGAAGATTCATGAGAAGAACTATCCAGTGCATGATCTAGAATTGGCGGCGATTATTCACGCATTGAAGATCCGGAGGCATTATTTGTATGGTGTAGCATGTGAAGTATACACCGATCATAAGAGTCTTCAGTATTTGTTTAAGCAGAAAGAGTTGAATATGAGGCAGAGAAGGTGGCTAGAGTTGCTAAAAGACTATGATGTTACTATTTTATATCACCCAGGTAAGGCCAATGTGGTGGCTGATGCATTGAGTAGAAAGTCCGCCAGCATGGGTAGTCTTGCATATATTCCGGTCAGTCAGAGACCATTAGCTCTAGATGTCCAGGCCTTAGCCAACCGGTTCGTGAGATTAGATATTTCTGAGCCTAGCAGGGTGTTAGCCTGCACGGTCGCTCGTTCTTCTTTATTAGAGCGTATCCGTGAGAGGCAATTTGATGATCCTCATTTGCGTGAGTTGAGAGATACAGTACAGCGGGGAGGTGCCACAGAGGTAAATCTAGATGATGATGGGGTATTGAAATTGCAGGGTCGAGTTTGTGTGCCCAATGTCGAAGGGATTCGAGAGTTGATCTTAGCGGAGGCCCACAGTTCACGGTATTCCATTCACCCGGGCGCCGCAAAGATGTACCAGGACTTGCAGCAACACTATTGGTGGCGCAGAATGAAGAAAGATATCGTTGCGTATGTCGCTCGGTGTCTAAATTGTCAGCAGGTGAAATATGAGCACCAGAGACCTGGTGGTGTATTCGAAAGGATTGAAATTCCCGAGTGGAAATGGGAGCGGATCACTATGGATTTCGTTACTGGACTTCCTTTGACTCGGAAGAAATTTGATGCTATTTGGGTCATTGTTGATAGGCTGACCAAGTCAGCACACTTTATTCCAGTATCCGTCTCCTACTCGTCGGAGAGGTTAGCGGAGGTTTACATTAGGGAGATTGTTCGTCTCCATGGAGTGCCGGTATCTATTATCTCTGATCGGGGTACGCAGTTTACCTCGCGGTTCCGGAGAGCGGTCCAGCAGGAGTTAGGCACCCAGGTTCAGTTGAGTACAGCATTTCATCCTCAGACGGATGGCCAGTCCGAGAGGACTATTCAGATTCTAGAGGACATGCTTCGAGCCTCTGTTATTGATTTCGGAGGCTCGTGGGACCAGTTTCTGCCATTAGCAGAGTTCGCCTACAATAACAGTTACCAGTCTAACATCCAGATGGCTCCGTATGAGGCGTTGTATGGTAGGCGATGTCGATCACCAGTTGGATGGTTTGAACCGGAGAGGCTCGGTTGTTGGGTACAGACTTAGTTCAGGAGGCCTTGGATAAGGTCAAGACTATTCAGGAGAGATTGCGTTCAGCTCAATCCAGACAGATGTCTTATGCGGATCGTAAGGTTCGAGATGTAGATTTCATGGTTGGCGAACGAGTATTGCTCCGAGTGTCGCCTATGAAGGGCGTGATGAGGTTCGGGAAGAAGGGAAAGCTCAGCCCTAGGTATATTGGTCCATTTGAGATTCTAGACAGAGTGGGAGGGGTGGCTTTTAGATTAGCTTTGCCGCCTAGCTTATCAGCCGTGCATCCAGCTTTTCACGTATCTATGCTTCGGAGATACCACGGCGATCCCACACATGTGTTAGACTTCAGTACTGTCCAATTGGACAATGATCTATCTTACGAGGAGGAGCCGGTGGCTATTCTAGACCGGCAGGTTCGACAGTTGAGGTCGAAGAGTTATCCTTCTGTGCGTGTTCAGTGGAGAGGTCAGCCTCCTGAGGCATCGACCTGGGAGTCCGAGTCCGATATGCGGAGCCGCTACCCACATTTGTTTCCTGACTCAGGTACTTCTTTCTTTTGTCGTTCGAGGACGAACGGTTGTTTTAGAGGTGGAGATTGTGACGACCCAAAGGGTCATCACTTGTTTTATTAATCATTTCGAGCTTTTGAGGTCTTGAAAACCTCATTTATAGTTGCCTCGATTTGCGTGCATAGTCCGGGCACAAAGCTAGAAAATTTTTATGTTGAAATATGTGAAATATGTGAAAAAGTAGAAGAATTTTGATATTAATATTGATATGGTTGACTTTGGTCAACATTTTTGGTAAACGGACCCGGATCCGTGATTTGACGGTCTCATAAAATCCGTAGAAAAATATGGAACTTGGGCGTATGCCCGGAATTGAAATCCGAGGTCTAGAACCCCGGTAAAAGAATTTTTCTGTTAAATTGTTTTCTGAAAATGTTTAAGGAAAATGAAACTGAATTTTGATTAAAAAGTACTCGTATCGGGCTCGTATTTTGGTTCCGACGCCCGGTACAGGTCATATATATTGGTTAAGCGCTTCCTGTAAAGTTTGGTTGAAAACGGACGTCGTTTGACGTGTTTCAGCCTTAAATTGGATGTTTTGGAAATTATGAAATTTGAAAGAATTCTTGAGTTTTAAGGATCAATTCATTGATTTTGATGTTATTTCGGCGATTTGATCGCTCGAGCAAGTTCGTATGATGTTATTGAGTTAGTGTACATATTTTGTTTGGAGCCTCGAGGGCTCGGGTGAGTTTCGGATAGGCATCGGGGTGGTTTTGGACTTAAGAAAAACTGCAGAAAATCTGCAGCAGGCAATCCTTCAACGCGTTCGCGTCCAGGTGGTCGCGTTCGCGATGGCCAACTTCTTTTCTTCAACGCGTTCGCGTCCCTCTGGCCGCGTTCGCGATGCCCAGCTATTTCCCTTCATCGTGATCGCGTACTACTTCACGCGTTCGCGTAGTGTAAATTTGAGCCAACCCTTTTTCTCTACGCGTTCGCATGGACTAGCTCGCGTTCGCGTAGGCTAACCTGTAAGCCCCAGAATTTTCTTCTTCGCGTTCGCGTCAAGCCCCACGCGAATGCGATGTGTAAAACTTCTTCTTCATCGCGAACGCGACCGGGGTGTCGCGAACGCGATGAACAAACTTATGCCCAGTGAATTTAAGTCAGAAAACAGAACAGAAACGGGATAAAAATCCCATTTCTGTTCAACTCTCTCCTCCACAGCCCCTTGGACGATTTTTGAGCGATTCTTCATCAAACTTCTTGGGTAAGTGATTCTTAGCTCCTTTTTCTTCATTTCCCGTCAATATTATTTGAATTCCTAAGCCTAAATAGGTGTAAATGGGTAGAGAAACTAGAGAATTGAGTATAGTAAGGGTTTTCAAAGAATTTGCGATCTAGACTTCGTTTCGGAGTCGAACTTAAGAACAATTGTATATTTGAACTTATGGATGATTGGGTGAACTTATTTTCGTTCGAAACTTGAGTTTCGATTATGTGGGCCCGGGGTCGATTTTTACTATTCCGGGCAGAATGTTCTAAAAACCATATTTAGCAATATGAATGTAAGGCCCCGTAAAATATTTGTGCATAAAACCTAGTAGCTATAGTGTCATGGTCCGAATAATGTGTTAGGAATGCGTAGAATTCTTTGCGGCCGATCTTATTGAGCTTGGGATGGTAGATTTTGATGTAATTGTGGGGATGGATTGGCTCTATTCGTGCTTTGCCAAACTTGACTATCGAACGAGAGTTATGAGGCTCGAGTTCCCTAACGAGCTAGTTATTGAATAGAGAGGAAATGGTGTAGTGCCAAGGGGTATGTTTATTTCCTACCTTAAGGCTTCGAAGATGATTAAGAAAGGGTGTATCTATCACCTGGTTCGGGTAACGGACACCACCTCAGATGTGCCTACCCTCGAGTCCGTGCCAATTGTGAATGAATTTCCTGAAGTGTTTCCAGATGAGCTTCCAGGCATCCCGCCGGATAGGGAGATTGATTTCGGGATCGATGTAATGCCGGATACTCAGCCAATATCCATTCCACCATACAGAATGGCGCCAGCAGAGTTAAGAGAGTTAAAGGAGCAACTGAGGGATTTATTAGAAAAAGGGTTCATACAACCGAGTGTATCACCATGGGGTGCTCCGGTTCTCTTTGTCAGAAAGAAGGATGGGTCACTTCGAATGTGTATTGATTATTGGCAGCTCAACAAAGTCACCATCAAGAATAAATATCCTTTGCCTCGAGTGGATGATCCTGTTTGACCAATTGCAGGGAGCGAGGTTCTTCTCAAAGATTGATTTACGGTCTGGGTACCACCAGTTAAAAATCATGGAGCAGGATATTCCTAAGACCGCCTTCAGAACTCGTTATGGTCACTTCGAGTTTTTGGTCATGTCTTTTGGGCTAACCAATGCCCAAGCAGCTTTCATGGACCTTATGAATCGGGTTTTCAAGCCATTCCTAGATTCCTTTGTAATTGTATTCATTGACGACATCCTCATCTACTCTTGGAGCAGGGAAGATCATGACATTCACCTCAAAGCAGCATTGCAGACCCTTCTTCAGCATCAATTGTATGCCAAGTTCTCAAAATGTGAGTTTTGGTTGGAGTCCGTAGCCTTTCTAGGGCATGTTATTTCCAGTGAGGGAATTCAGTTGGATCCTCAGAAGATTGCGGCAGGGAAAGATTGGCCTAGACCCATGACCCCGACAGAGATTCGTAGCTTCTTGGGTTTGGCAGGGTACTATCGGAGGTTTGTAGAGGGATTCTCAACCCTCGCTTCCCCATTGACAAAACTGACGCAGAAGGCAGTTAAGTTCCAGTGGTCCGAAGCATGTGAGAAACGTTTCCAGGAATTGAAGTCAAGATTGACCTCGGCACCAGCATTGGCCTCGCCAGAAGGCACAGAGGGATTTGTGGTTTATTGTGATGCCTCCAGGGTTGGTTTGGGATGTGTATTGATGCAGCACGGGAAAGTCATATCTTACGCTTCCAGGCAACTCAAGAATCACGAGAAGAATTATCCGACGCATGATTTGGAGCTTGCAACTGTTGTGTTTGCTTTGAAAATATGGCGGCACTATCTTTATGGAGTTCATGTAGATGTGTTTTCAGACCACAAGAGCCTCCAGTATTTGTTCAAGCAGAAGGAGCTAAATCTGAGACAGCGGCGGTGGTTAGAATTGCTCAAGGACTATGATATGAACATATTGTACCATCGAGGAAAGTCAAATGTGGTAGCCGACGCTCTTAGTCGAAAATCCATGGGTAGTTTGGCTCATTTGGGTGTGGATCAGAGACACCTGGCTCGAGAGGTTTACCAATTAGCCAGTTTGGGGGTTCGTATCTCGGCGTCAGACGAGGGGGATATTTTGGTGCATAATGGAGCAGAATCATCATTGGTTGCGGAAATCAAGGAAAAACAGTTCATGGATCCAGCATTGGTTCGGGTAAAGGAAGCAGTCATAAATAACAAGACCTCAGCATTTGTACTCAGCAGCGAAGATGGTGTATTGCGGTGTCAAGATAGGCTCTGTGTTCCGGATGTGGACGAGCTTCGGAAAAGGTTAATGGCAGAGGCTCATATTTCCAGGTATTCGGTACACCCAGGTTCCACGAAAATGTATCATGACCTTAAGGAGATTTATTGGTGGAACGGTAATGAAAAGGGATGTAGCAAGCTTTGTAGCTAAATGTCCGAACTGTCAACAAGTGAAGGCCGAGCATCAACGGCCCGGTGGATTAACTCAACTTATAGAAATACCAAGGTGGAAATGGGAGATGATCAATATGGATTTCGTGGTAGGGTTACCTCGCACTCAGCGTAAGTTTGACTCAATATGGGTGATAGTGGATCGACTCACCAAATCAGCTCACTTCCTGCCTGTCAAGTCCACTGATACTGCGGAGCAATATGCAAGATTGTACATCAAGGAGATAGTAAGGCTTCATGGCACTCCACTTTCTATCATCTCAGATCGCGGGGCTCAGTTCACAGCTAACTTTTGGAAGAAGTTTCAGCAAGGTTTGGGAACTCGGGTGAATCTCAGCACAGCTTTCCATCCACAGACCGACGGTCAGGCCGAGCGGACCATTCAAACGCTTGAAGATATGTTACGGGCTTGTGTCTTAGATTTTAAAGGTAATTGGGATGAACACTTGCCACTGATAGAATTTGCTTACAATAACAGCTATCATGCTAGCATTCAGATGGCCCCGTTTGAGGCATTGTACGGGAGGAGATGTAGGTCGCCAATCGGGTGGTTTGAGGTAGGTGAAGCGGAATTGCTAGGGCCAGATATGGTGTACGAAGCTATGGAAAAGGTCAAGGTTATTCAGGAGAGAATGAAAACAGCACAGAGTCATCAAAAATCCTATGCAGACGTTCGGCGAAGGGATTTGGAGTTTCAAGTCGATGATTGGGTGTTCTTGAGGGTATCTCCTATGAAGGGAGTCATGCGATTTGGAAAGAAAGGGAAATTGAGTCCTAGGTATGTCGGGCCATATCGGATCATTCAAAGGATTGGTCAAGTTGCTTATAGGCTAGAGTTGCCTCTTGAGATGTCATCAGTGCACCCGGTATTCCATGTGTCCATGTTGAAGAAAGTGATTGGGGATCCATCCACCATCATGCCAGTCGAAGCTATAGAGGTTAATGAAGATTTGTCATATGAAGAAGTTCCAGTTGCCATTCTTGATAGGCAAGTCCGTAAGTTGAGAAATAAGGAAGTTGCCTCTGTTAAAGTATTGTGGCGAAGTCAACAAGTTGAGGAGGCCACATGGGAAGCAGAAAAAGAGATGAAGGAAAAGTACCCCCATTTGTTTGATCAAGCCTAGAAGAAATTAGGTGACCCTCCTACTCCTAGTAACTCTGTCATCTTGTCTAAGTTGTTTCCCTCTTAGTATTAGTAAAGTCCCCTTCATTTTGTAATGAGTTAAATGTGTTGTTACCTTGGGTCACTTGAACCGTTCTTGATAAATGAAAGCCTTATAAAGATTTACGTGTTAAATAAACAACTAATAGTAAGTGTAGATTGGTAATGGTTTGTTAAGTGTACATGGTGTGTTAAAATGGTTAAATAAGGTAAGAATTCATTGAAGTGACTAGTTTATGTGCAATTGTAACAATGTGATAGAATGTGTGCATTCGTTGAGGTAAGAAAGTGTATACCAGTTTTGTGAAAAGTGTTGTATTTGTGTATTGTTGTTTGGTAACGTGTTTCGGGGCCCTCTGACAGGTGGATATGTCCATAATACAAAGGAAACTCTGGCGAAATTTTTCTAAAATATAAGAGTTAGTCAAAATTTTGATGGTTTCATATCATGTCTTTCAAAACAAACTCATTTATTTCAAAATCCTCATTCAAAGACGAATGATCTTAAGGGGGGGAGGATGTAAGGCCCCGTAAAATATTTGTGCATAAAACCTAGTAGCTTTAGTGTCATGGTCCGAATAATGTGTTAGGAATGCGTAGAATTCTTCGGACCCTTGGTAGTGATTTAAGTTTCAAAAATGTAGAGAATTAATTTTTCCGAAAAGTGTCAAATATGCGGTCAAGAATGCGACCGAAAACCTGTTATGCGGACCGCATTCTTGCCGCAAAGCTTTCCAGAAAGTCTCCCAAAATCATGTTGAAAATGCGGTCGATATGCGATCGCATAGTGAATCTCCGGTGCACTTTGCGACCGCAGATCAAGAATGCGGACCGCATATTGGTCGCATTCTGTAACAGAACTTGTGTAATTTTGAGGCCATTCCGCGGTCACTATGCGGACCGCATGTTGATTCTGCGGTCGCAAAGTGCACCGCATAATTGACCCCGGCCCAGATTTTTGTAACATTTTTACCCGATCTCTTCTTTAATATAACACCTTTCACCCTCATTTTCTAATATCATCTTACCAAAATTAGAGAGAGAAGAGAGGGTTTTTAGAGAGAGAAATCTTTCATCTTCAAAGATTGTTCCAATCATCTTAGTTCAAAGGATTCTAGGGCAAGGATTCAACTTCCCAATCTTTTCAAGGTAAAAACCCTAACTATTTTCTTTGATTTTCAGTTTTAAATTGGGTAAAGAGAGGTTTGCATATAATAGCTTTTGAAAATAGAATTTTTACACTCATGCATGATTATTGAAGTTGATTTCTAGTAAAAAGAAGCGAGTAGAAGTAAGAGTCTTCAAAAACAAGGTTGGCAAGAGTAGGATATCTTGGGTAAGCATAAAGTAGGAAGAAAACTCATTACCAGGTATGTATGACTAATTTTGATTCTTGTGACATCGCCTATATGTGTGAAAATTGCTTGGTTAATGTTAATTTGACAAATTGTGTGAAATTCTCAAAGTTGTTGTTGAAATATGAGTGATGTGGTATAGAATATGAACCGAAAGTTAAATGAGAGTTGAATTGGGTAAAGAATTGTGAATAATACTTATGATGGCCCATATGGCACCTTGTGGAAAGGAAACGAAACACTCGAGAATTGGTTTATTGTGGAAAGAGATGAAACACTTGAATTGTGGAAAATTGTTGAACATACTTGTGTGAATATTCTTGATTATGGAAATATTGTAACTTGGTTGTGATATTGGCTTGATAAGTAATTGAGAACATGAAACAATGTGCAAGTTGCTTATTTGAACTTGTTGAAATTGTGTGTAGTACCTTATCTGCTGTTTGAAATTGTTGTGTTTTAAACTATAAGGCGGGGTCGTGTTGCGCGCCGCAACGTGAGGAAATAAGGTGTGGGTTGGGGTGATAAGGGTGGCCGAGGAAATAAGGGTGGTCAGGGGCAATAAGGATGGAAAGCGATCGAAATCGCTATTGAAAATTGATACAAAAATCAATAATGTGAAATTGTGAAAGGAGACAGCAGGAGAGTTTGCAACCTGTGGGGCACTGATTGCCCCTTTGTTTGACTACTTGTGCTTTACGTGATTGATTGGTTATTGTTGAATTGGTTGATCGTAGAAAGTGCTTTGTGTTGAGAATTATTTGAAATGAGGAAAATGTGGAAACATGGTTAGCTGGCTTAATTAATTGTTGATGTAATTCAATGGCTTGAGTTTACTTGGGACAAAGTTTGTCCATACATGCCAGTACAATTCAAGTGTACCGACGTCCCTTTTGCCGGGGACGCTACATTCGTGTTATGATTGTAGGTGGATCAGTAGCAGGCACTTCAGCTCATCGGCAGTAGTATCCTTCTCCTTCCACTGCCCGTTTTGGTGAGCCCCTTTTCTTCCTTGGGGCCCTGTGTGGTTCATGCCACTTTTGTTTAGATTTCATTTTGGTTTGTAAGGTATAGCCGGAGCCTTGTTACCGGCAAGTATTGTATTCCCCTTTTGTATCCTAGAGGCTCTGTAGACATGTAAACTGTGGGACTCCAGTATTATGTATACATTATGTTATGTCGGGCGTTGTAAAAACTGCAAACTTGTTATTGAATCACTCGTATGGTTTTATTTGTTTAATGTGAAATCATTCATGATTAGTAAGATATTTGGTAAATGAAAAACAATCAACACAGGGGTAACACGTGGGAATGAAAGGCATCCAGGTCCGCTTGACTAGGGCAACCCGATCAGGCGCCGGTCATGTTCCCCGATTTGGGGCATGACAATGAACTAGTTTGTTAAGTAGAATTGATAATATTAAATCAATTGTGTATAGATACGATTGGATTGGAGTCAAATTCGAAAGGAAAAGGCATTGCTACGGATTGAATCGTTCGTAAACTTTCGAGGTAAGTGTTTGTTCTATCCTAGCTTGAAGGAATAGGAATTTAGTTATGAATAAATTGTTGATTAAGAGTTATTGGTGTTATACCGGTAATGGAGATAAATTGTTGAAATTATTATCAATTATTGGCTTAAAACCGGTAATTATAAATATTGTTGATGTAGAGATTATTGGCTAAATGTCGGTAATATATATATTTATGAATTGGGATCGTGTGGCGCGCCGACCACTTATATATTTATGAATTGGGATCGTGTGGCGCGCCGACCACTTATATAATAAGAAATGGGATCGTGTGGCACGCCGACCACAAAGTGATTTAAATCTTGGCATTGGCCATAGTTGCCGGTAGCCTATTGATATATTTGGGAGCGGGTGGTACGCCTACCACAAGAAGTAGTTATTGATATATTTGGGAGCGAGTGGTACGCCTACCACAAGAAGTAGTTACTGTTATAGTTGGGAGCGGGTGGTACGCCTACCACGAGATATGAAATGAGAGAGGAATTGATACATGAAAGTAAGATTTATTCTGTTGATTAGATTATTCTGGATATCACGAGTTATTGACTGTTATTTCAGAGCAGAGTCTTTCCTTATAAATGTATTGTATATATATATATATATATATATATATATATAAATGTATTGTATACATATATATATTGCAACTGTATAGGTTTATGCGGGTGACTGGCCTTAGCCTTGTCACTAGTTCGCTGGGATAGGCCAGGCACTTACCAGCACATGGGGTCAGTTGTGCTGATACTACACTCTGCGCTCCTTTTTGCGCAGATACAGGTTACAGACAACAGCAGCGGCGGTAGCGACTTGTGGATTTTCCGACTATTGAGATTACGAGGTAGCCTTGCAGGCGTCCGCAGGACCCGTTGTCTCTTCTATGTATGCTTTTCATTCTGTTATCTCATGTAATCGGGATAAACAGCTTGTATTTTCTTTCAGACAATTAGGTGTATTATTCTTAGAAGTTCGTGAGTATTGTGACACCAGTCTTGGGTAGTGTATCATGTTTGGGTTTTCTTTACCATATTTGACTAAGTCTTCCGCTAATTTTGATTATTCCGCTGTAATTTATATGTTTTTAATAATAAGTCTTAATAAGAATTTGGTAATTAATGGAGGTGTAATTAATATTTGGCTTGCCTAGCTTCCATTTAGTAGGCGCCATCATGACCCCCGATGGTGGGAAATCCGGGTCGTGACAATCATTTTCCTTTCCATCATCCATTTGAATCACGACGTCACATTCAATGATCTCTCTTATCAAGTGATACCTTCGCATAACTATGAGCACGTGATTTTTGCGCTACGAGAGAATTACTCCCAAAATTCAAAATAAAATAGTCCTATTTGTTGTTTGCAGTTTTTTGCAGATTTTGTGTTATTTTTCTCTTATTTGTTTGCATTTGTGTGTGCATGTTTATTTGTTTAAATGAATTAAAATACAAAAATATTGCATTTTTTGCGTTTAGGACTCAATTCTACAATTAGGAATTAATTAGTATTTTAGTGATTTTAGGATTTTTAGTTTTAGTTAAGAAATAATGGAAATGAAGGAAAAAGAACCAAAAACGGATTGGGCCTCCTCATTTTTACCAAAGTCCAGGCCCGAAACAACTGGTCTATACCCGGTCCAAATCAACCCACATCAAAGCATTGGTTTTCACCATCCAACGACCCAGATTGTTTGGTCGATACACACTATACCAAAAACCCCCAAACCCCTTTTGCCCTGCCTCATTCCCCAAACTCCTTTTGCCCTGCCTCATTCCCCAAACACCCCTTCGTCTCTTTCAGAGATAATGTAACGCCACTGTTGAACCACCGCCTTCTGCCTACCGAAAATAGCCTCATGGCGGTTCCGGCAGGCCAATGACCTCCACCTTTACATTATCAAACCCCCTCAACCTCCCCTGTCCGTATCCGTAAACCATTTACCTCGAATCTACCTCCAGCTTCTCGAATCTTCAATCAAAGATTCGAGCCAAGACCCAACATACGCCAAACTATCCCAAATCGATACCGTACACTCCCCTGACCTCCCTTGTAACCAAACCAACACTGGCTTGGTTCGAATCTAACCAAAAAACCACAAATCCCAAAACGCCCGTATGAACGCTAGAAATCCGAAAGTTGGGCCTTCGACTAAATTCGATAGAAGGTTGAGGTCCAATAGACTTTAATCTAGGTGTTCTCAACTGCGAACACCCCGATTAAGGTCCGTTTGGCCTCAAAATTTTCAAGTCCGAGTTGGTCCAATTTTGTTTTTATTTCTGATTTTCCTCTCAAGGTATTTCTTCTTTCTTTCTTCTATCTTTATTTATTTGTTTGCTAGTTCAGTTTTATTAGTATTTATATCTTTTTCAATTTTTGCTGATTTTTCTGTTTCCTCCCTCAAAGACCTTTTATTTGGTCAATTGTTGCTTCTGTTTGTTTGTTTGAATGTGTTTCCTGTAGAATATGTATTCGCTTTGATTAGTATCATCGAATAATTAGTTCCGTATTTCCCCTGTTTTGGCCCAAGAACTGTGAATCACTCGTTTGTATGTCGATTATTTATTATTTATTATATGTTTTGTAATTGATTAAATGAATATCGTCGTTTAGTTGTATAAGTTTGTGTGTTAGAATAATATGGCAATAATGTTTTAGTACTGATTAATTTCCTCCGAACCATTGCTTGAATTAAAGTCTGGGTTGTTTATAACTGAATATAGGAAAGTAAATTGGTTATAGCTGTAAGGCCCCGTAAAATTTTTGTGCATAAAACCTAGTAGCTATGGTGTCGTGGTTCGAATGATGTGTTAGGAATACGTAGAATTCTTTGCGGCGAGCTTGCTCACCGCGGTTCGGACCCTTGGTAGTGATTTAAGTTTCAAAAATGTAGAGTATTAATTTTTCCGAAAAATGTCAATTCTGCGGTCAAGAATGCGACCGCAGATCTGCTATGCGGACCGTGCCGCAGACCTTAACAGAAGACTCCCAAAAATCATGTTGAATATGCGGTCGATATGCGATCGCATAATGAATCTGCGGTGCACTTTGCGACCGCAGATCAAGAATGCGGACCGCATATTGGTCGCATTCCGTAACAGAACTTGAGTAATTTTGAGGCCATTCTGCGGTCACTATGCGGACCGCATGTTGATTCTGCGGTCGTAAAGTGCACAGCAGATTCGCCCCGACCCAGATTTTGTAACATTTTTACCCGACCTCTTTTTTAATATAACACCTTTCCCCTTCATTTTTATCATATCATTTTACCAAAATTAGAGAGAGAAGAGAGGGGTTTTAGAGAGAGAAGTCTTTCATCCTCAAGGATTGTTCCAAACATCTAGTCCAAAGGATTCTAGGGCAAGGATTCAACTTCCCCAATCTTTTCAAGGTAAAAACCCTAGCTATTTTCTCAAATTTTCAGTTTTAAATTGGGTAAAGAGAGGTTTGCATATAATAGCTTTTGAAATTAGAATTTTACACTCATGCATGATTATTGAACTTGATTTTTAGTAAAAAGAAGTGAGTAGAAGTAAGAGTCTTCAAGAACCAGGTTGGCAAGAGTAAGATAGCTTGGGTAAGCATAAAGTAGGAAGTTAACGGAAGAGAACTCGATACCAGGTATGTATGGCTAATTTTGATTCTTGTAAAATCGCCCAAATGTGTGCGAATTGTTTTGGCATGTGTTAAATTGAGAAATTGTACGTAATTCTTTGATTTCCCTGTTGAGCATCCGATTGATGTTGAACTACGTGTGGTGTGGTATGAAATATGAATTGAAAGATAAAAAGGTAATCGAGATTGGTAAAGAATTGGGAACAACCATTGTGATGGCATATTTGGCTTATTGTGGAAGGAATTTGAAACACTTGAATTGTGGTAAATTGTTAAATATGATTATGTGGGCATTCTTGATTTTGGGACACATGTAACTTGGTTTTGATATTGGCTTGAGAAGTAAGTGAGAACATGAACCAATGTGTAAGTTGCTTATTTGAACTTGTTGTAATTGTGTGTAGCACCTTATCTCCTGTTTGTGCTTGTTGTGTTTGAAAACTGTACGGTGGGATCGGGTTGTGCGCCGCAACATGAAGAAATAAGGTGTGGGTTGGGGTGATAAGGGTGGTCGAGGTAATAAGGGTGGTCAGGGGTAATAAGGGTGGAAAGCGATCGAAATCGCTATTAAAAATCGATACAAAATCTTTAATATGAAATTGTGAAAGGAGACAGCAGGAGAGTTTGCAACCTGGGGGGCACTGATTGCCCCTTTGTTTGACTACTTGTGCTTTACGTGATTGATTTGTGGTTGTTCTACTTGTTGATCTTAAACATGCTTGTGTTGAGGCTTATCTGAAATGTTTAAAAGGTTGGAAACATGGTTAGTTAGCTTAATTAATTTCTTGATGTAATCTGTTGGCTGTCTTAACATTGTTATTCTTGTTTAACGGCTTGAGTTTACTTGGGACAAAGTTTGTCCATAGATACCAGTACAATTCAAGTGTACTGACATCCCTTTTGCCGGGGACGCTACATTCGTGTTATGATTGTAGGTGGATCCGTAGCAGCCACTTCAGCACATCGGCAGTAGTATCCTTTATCCTCCACTGCCCGTTTTGGTGAGCCCCTTTCTTCCTCGGGGCCCTGTGTGGTTCACTCCACTTTCGTTTAGATTTCATTTTGGTTTGTAAGGTATAGCCGGAGCCTTGTTACCGGCAAGTATTGTATTCCCTTTTTGTATCCTAGAGGCTCCATAGACATGTAAACTGTGGGATTTCAGTCTTATGTATATACATGATGTATGTCGGGCGTTGTAAAAACCGCAAATTTGTTAATGAATCACTCGTATGGTTTGTTTGCTTATTGTAAAATCATTCATGGTTAGTCAGATATTTGGTTAATAAGAAACAATCAACACAGGGGTAACGCGTGGGAATGAAAGGCACTCAGGTCCGCTTGACTGGGGCAACCAGGTTAGGCGCCGGTCATGTCCCTCGATTTTGGGGCGTGACAAACTTGGTATCAGAGCCTAAGGTTTTAAAGTGTCCTAGGATGTCTTGGAGCCGTGTCTAGTAGTGCCCTTCTTATAGGTGTGTTGTCGACCACATCATATAAGTAGGGGGCTACACGGGCATTTAGGAATTTTTCTATTTCTTTGTTAATCTATATCGTGCGGTAAAGTGCAATGTGGAAATATTTGTGTCTAATTCGCACC
Organism: Nicotiana noctiflora; assembly: GCA_032618575.1. Lineage (NCBI taxonomy): Eukaryota > Viridiplantae > Streptophyta > Magnoliopsida > Solanales > Solanaceae > Nicotiana > Nicotiana noctiflora. The sequence continues at coordinate 427,643 of JASVEL010013053.1, forward strand.
TTGTTCCCAAATTTTCAGAATATGGCGCCTAAGAAGAGGGCTAGACTCGGCCTTGGGGCCAATGCCGGCCCAAGTGAGGCTGCTAATCATGTACCCGATGCTGTGGGAGAGAATGACCCACCAGTCCCGAATTTGCCTGGCCCATCTGTTCAAAACCCAAGTGTCCCTATTCCGGCTGCGGCAGAGGATGCCACCATTCCTCCTGCCGGTGTTCCTGACTCAGATACAGTTCCCGCTTCGGGCTCTGGTGTCTCTAATGAAGATCTTAGGGGAGCCATTCATATGTTAACACAGTTAGTGGCCGCCCAGGCCTAGAGATCCCATGATGCCCCTGCATCCTCCAGCGGACAGGGAGATTCCTCCGGCTCCAGAGTCCACCAGTTCTTGCGGTTGGCCCCTCCAGAATTCTCAGGTACCGATCCAGAGGCTGACCCACAGGACTTCCTTGATGAAATATACAAGACCCTCAGAGTGATGAAAGCTACAGATATAGAGGGGGTAGAGTTGGCCTCTTACAGGCTGAAGGGAGCAGCACGTTCATGGTTCGAAATGTGGGAGGATTCCCGTGAGGAAGGGAGCCCTCCGGCCAGTTGGGATGAGTTCGTGGATGCATTCATGGACCACTTCTTGCCTGCCGAGGTGATGGCAGCCCGTGCCACGGAGTTCGAGGTCCTCAAACAGGGCAGTATGAGTGTTTGGGAGTATCACACGGAGTTCGTAAGATTGTCCAAGTACGCTCCTCATTTAGTGTCGACCATGGATGCCCGGGTTCGACGGTTTGTTCAGGGCCTTAGCCCTTTGGTAGTGAATGAGGCCGCCACGGCAGCTTTGCACTCAGACATGAACTATGGGAGGATTGTGGGGTTTTCTCAGGCCACAGAGGCTAGGAAATTGAAGATTCGTGCAGAAAGAGAAAGTAGCAGCAGGGCCCGGTCAATGGGTCGTTCAGGGAGATCACTTCCAGGGAAGGGTCATCAGGGCCATCCCAGTCATATGCTCAGTCCTCCGCGAGTGCACCGCCATCCGTGCACAGTCATCAGCAGGGCAGTTACTCGAGACCCGGTTCAGACAGCAGGAGGTCTCGTCAGTCTGGTCGTCCTAGGATGAGGCCCCAGCAGCAAGGGAGGCCTACATGCCCCAAGTGTGGGAGATTTCATACAGAGACTTGTTACCTTGACATCCCAGTGTGCTTTGGGTGCGGGGTGAGAGGTCACATTCAGCGGGACTGCCGTGCACCCCGTCAGGGTATAGGTAGGGGATCCGCTCAGTCATCCGGTTCTTCAGCTGCTACATCATCAGCGCGTACTCCAGCAGCAGCAGGGCGTGGTGCAGCTAGGGGTGGAGCTCAGGGTAGGGGTGGACCTAGCCGATTCTATGCATTGAGTGGCCGCCAAAATGCCGAGGCTTCTCCAGATGTTGTTACAGGTATCCTGTCTGTTCGGACTATTGATTGCTATGCCCTTATTGATCTGGGGTCTTCCTTATCATATGTTACTCCATTCGTTGCTTCAAGTTTTGGGATAGAACCCGAACAGCTTCGTGAGCCGTTCTCTGTGTCGACTCCGGTTGGTGATTCTATTTCAGCCTCACGAGTCTATAGAAATTGTGTTGTCACGATGAGTGGTTGTGTTACCACAACATATCTTATTGAGCTTGGGATGGTTGATTTTGATGTAATTATGGGGATGGATTGGCTCTACTCATGCTTTGCCAAACTTGACTGTCAGACGAGAGTTTTGAGGCTCGAGTTCCCTAACGAGCCAGTTATCGAATGGAGAGGAATTGGTGTAGTGCCTAGGGGTAGGTTTATTTCCTACCTTAAGGCTTCGAAGATGATTAAGAAGGGGTGTATCTATCATTTGGTTCGGGTGACGGACACCACCTCAGAGGTGCCTACCCTCGAGTCCGTGCCAATTGTGAATGAATTTCCTGAAGTGTTTCCGGATGAGCTTCCAGGCATTCCGCCGGATAGGGAGATTTATTTTGGGATCGATGTATTGCCAGATACTCAGCCAATATCCATTCCACCATACAGAATGGCGCCAGCAGAGTTAAGGGAGTTAAAGGGGCAGCTGAGGGATTTATTAGAAAAAGGGTTCATACGACCGAGTGTATCACCATGGGGTGCTCCGGTTCTTTTTGTCAGGAAGAAGGATGGGTCACTTCGAATGTGTATTGATTATCGGCAGCTCAACAAAGTCACCATCAAGAATAAATATCCATTGCCTCGAGTGGATGATCTGTTTGACCAATTGCAGGGAGCGAAGTTCTTCTTAAAGATCGATTTATGGTCTGGGTACCACCAGTTGAAAATCAGGGAGCAGGATATTCCTAAGACCACCTTCAGAACTCGTTACGGTCACTTCGAGTTTTTGGTCATGTCTTTTGGGCTAACCAATTCCCCAGCAGCTTTCATGGACCTTATGAATCGGGTTTTCAAGCCATTCCTAGACTCCTTTGTGATTGTATTCATTGACGACATCCTCATCTACTCTCGGAACAGGGAAGATCATGCCGTTCACCTCAGGGCAGCATTGCAGACCCTTCTTCAGCATCAATTGTATGCCAAGTTCTCAAAATGTGAGTTTTGGTTGGAGTCCGTAGCCTTTCTAGGGCATGTTATTTCCAGTGAGGGGATTCAGGTGGATCCTCAGAAGATTGCGGCAGTGAAAGATTGGCCTAGACCCACGACTCCAACGGAGATTCGTAGCTTCTTGGGTTTAGCAGGGTACTATCGGAGGTTTGTAGAGGGATTCTCAACCCTCGCTTCCCCATTGACAAAACTGACGCAGAAGGCAGTTAAGTTCCAGTGGTCCGAAGTATGTGAGAAAAGTTTCCAAGAATTGAAGTCAAGATTGACCTCGGCACCAGTATTGGCCTTGCCAGAAGGCACAGAGGGATTTGTAGTTTATTGTGATGCCTCCAGAGTCGGTTTGGGATGTGTATTGATGCAGCACGGAAAGGTTATAGCTTATGCTTCCGGGCAACTCAAGAACCATGAGAAGAATTATCCGACGCATGATTTGGAGCTTGCAGCTGTCGTGTTTGCCTTGAAAATATGGCGACACTATCTTTATGGGGTACATGTAGATGTGTTTTCAGACCACAAGAGCCTCCAGTATTTGTTCAAGCAGAAAGAGCTGAATCTGAGACAGCGGCGGTGGTTAGAATTGCTTAAAGACTATGATATGAACATATTGTACCATCCAGGGAAGGCAAATGTGGTAGCCGACGCTCTTAGTCGAAAATCCATGGGTAGTTTGGCTCATTTGGGTGTGGATCAGAGACCCCTGGCTCGAGAGGTTTACCAATTAGCCAGTTTGGGGGTTCGTATCTCGGCGTCAAACGAGGGGGATATTTTGGTGCATAATGGAGCAGAATCATCATTGGTCGCGAAAATCAAGGAAAAACAGTTCATGGATCCAGCATTGGTTCGGGTGAAGGAAGCAGTCATGAATGACAAGACCTCAGCATTTGTACTCGGCAGCGAAGATGGTGTATTGCGGTGTCAAGATAGGCTATGTGTTCCGGATGTGGACGAGCTTCGGGAAAGAGTGATGGCAGAGGCTCATACTTCCAGGTATTCTGTGCACCCTGGTTCAACGAAAATGTATCACGATCTCAAGGAGATTTATTGGTGGAACGGTATGAAAAGGGATGTAGCAAGCTTTGTAGCTAAATGTCCGAACTGTCAACAAGTGAAGGCCGATCATCAACGGCCCGGTGGATTAACTCAGCTTATAGAAATACCAAGGTGGAAATGGGAGATGATCAATATGGATTTCGTGCTAGGGTTACCTCGCACTCAGCGTAAGTTCGATTCAATATGGGTGATAGTAGATCGACTCACCAAATCAGCCCACTTCCTGCCTGTCAAGTCCACTGATTCTGCGGAGCAATATGCAAAATTGTACATCAAGGAGATAGTAAGACATCATGGCACTCCACTTTCTATTATCTCGGATTGCGGGGCTCAGTTCACAGCTAACTTTTGGAAGAAGTTTCAGCAAGGTTTGGGAACTCAGGTGAATCTCAGCACAGCTTTCCATCCACAGACCGACGGTCAGGCCGAGCGGACCATTCGGACGCTTGAAGATATGTTGCGGGCTTGTGTCTTAGATTTTAAAGGTAATTGGGATGAACACTTGCCACCTGATAGAATTTGCTTACAATAATAGCTATCATGCTAGCATTCAGATGGCCCCGTTTGAGGCATTGTACGGGAGGATATGTAGGTCGCCAATCGGGTGGTTTGAGGTAGGTGAAGCGGAATTGCTAGGGCCAGATATGGTGTACGAAGCTATGGAAAAGGTCAAGGTTATTCAGGAGAGAATGAAAATAGCACAGAGTCGTCAAAAGTCCTATGCAAACGTTCGTCGAAGGGATTTGGAGTTTCAAGTCGATGATTGGGTGTTCTTGAGGGTATCTCCTATAAAGGGAGTCATGCGATTCGGAAAGAAAGGGAAATTGAGTCCTAGGTATGTCGGGCCATATCGGATCGTTCAAAGGATTGGTCAAGTTTCTTATAGGCTGGAGTTGCCTCCTGAGATGTCATCAGTGCTTCCGGTATTCCATGTGTCCATGTTGAAGAAAGTGATTGGAGATCCATCCACCATCATGCCAGTCGAGGCTATAGAGGTTAATGAAGATTTGTCATATAAAGAAGTTCCAGTTGCCATTCTTGATAGGCAAGTCCGTAAGTTGAGAAATAAGGAAGTTGCCTCTGTTAAAGTATTGTGGCGAAGTCAACAAGTTGAGGGGGCCACATGGGAAGCAGAAAAAGAGATGAAGAAAAAGTACCCCCATTTGTTTGATCAAGCCTAGAAGAAATTAGGTGACCCTTCTACTCCTAGTAACTGTCATCTTGTTCAAGTTGTTTCCCTCTTAGTATTAGTAAAGTCTCCTTCGTTTTGTAATGAGATAAATGTGTCACTTGAACCTTTCTTGATAAATGAAATCCTTATAAAGATTCATGTGTTAAATAAGCAACTAATAGTGAGTGTGGATTGGTAATGGGTTGTTTGTGTGTACATAGTGTATTAAAATGATTAAATAAGGAAAGAACTCATTGAAGTACTAGTTTATGTGCAATAGTAACAATGTGATAGAATATGTGCATTTGTTGAGGCAAGAAAGTATATACGAGTTGTGGAAAGTGTTGTAGTTGTATATTGTTGTTTGGTAATATGTTTCGGGGGCCCTCTGGCAGGTGGATATGTCCATAATACAAAGGAAACTCTAGCGAAATTTTTTCTAAAATATAAGAGTTAGTAAAAATTTTGATAGTTTGCATATCATGTCTTTCAAAACCAACTTATTTTCAAAGTCCTCATTCGAAGACGAATGATCTTTAGGGGGGGGGGGGAGGTGTAAGGCCCCGTAAAATTTTTGTGCATAAAACCTAGTAGCTATGGTGTCGTGGTTTGAATGATGTGTTAGGAATGCGTAGAATTCTTCGCAGCGAGCTTGCTCGCCGCGGTTCGGACCCTTGGTAGTGATTTAAGTTTCAAAAATGTAGAGAATTAATTTTTCCGAAAAATGTCAATTCTGCGGTCAAGAATGCGACCTCAGATCTGCTATGCGGACCGCATTCTTGCCGCAGACCTTAACAAGTCCGAGTTGGTCCAATTTTGTTTTGATTTCTAATTTTCTTCTCAAGGTATTTCTTCTTTCTTTCTTCTATCTTTATTTATTTGTTTACTAGTTCAGTTTTGTTCGTATTTTTATCTTTTTCAATTTTTGTTGATTTTTCTGTTTCCTCCCTCAAAGACCTTTTATTTGGTCAATTGTTGCTTCTGTTTGTTTGTTTGAATGTGTTTCCTATAGAATATGTATTCGCTTTGATTAGTATCATCGAATAATTAGTTCCGTATTTCCCCTGTTTTGGCCCATGAACTGTGAATCACTCGTTTGTATGTCGATTATTTATTATTGATTATATGTTTTGTAATTGATTAAATGAATATCGTCGTTAAGTTGTATAAGTTTGTGTGTTAGAATAATATGGCAATAATGTTTTAGTACTGATTAATTTCCTCCGAACCATTGCTTGAATTAAAGTCTGGGTTGTTTATAACTGAATATAGGAAAGTAAATTGGTTATAGCTGTAAGGCCCCGTAAACTTTTTGTGCATAAAACCTAGTAGCTATGGTGTCGTGGTTCGAATGATGTGTTAGGAATGCATAGAATTCTTCGCGGCCAGCTTGCTCGCCGCGGTTCGGACCCTTGGTAGTGATTTAAGTTTCAAAAATGTAGAGTATTAACTTTTCCGAAAAATGTCAATTCTGCGGTCAAGAATGCGACCGCAGATCTGCTATGCGGACCGCATTCTTGCCGCAGACTTTAACAGAAGACTCCCAAAAATCATGTTGAAAATGCGGTCGATATGCGATCGCATAATGAATCTGCGGTGCACTTTGCGACCGCAGATCAAGAATGCGGACCGCATATTGGTCGCATTCTGTAACAGAACTTGAGTAATTTTTGAGGCCATTCCGCGGTCACTATGCGGACCGCATGTTGATTCTGCGGTCGCAAAGTGCACCGCAGATTCGCCCCGGCCCAGATTTTGTAACATTTTGACCCGACCTCTTTTTTAATATAACACCTTTCCCCTTCATTTTATCATATCATCTTACCAAAATTAGAGAGAGAAGAGAGGGGTTTTAGAGAGATAAGTCTTTCATCCTCAAGGATTGTTCCAAACATCTAGTCCAAAGGATTCTAGGGCAAGGATTCAACTTCCCCAATCTTTTCGAGGTAAAAACCCTAGCTATTTTCTCAATTTTTCAGTTTTAAATTGGGTAAAGAGAGGTTTGCATATAATAGCTTTTGAAATTAGAATTTTACACTCATGCATGATTATTGAACTTGATTTTTAGTAAAAAGAAGTGAGTAGAAGTAAGAGTCTTCAAGAGCCAGGTTGGCAAGAGTAAGATAGCTTGGGTAAGCATAAAGTAGGAAGTTAACGGAAGAGAACTCGATACCAGGTATGTATGGCTAATTTTGATTCTTGTAAAATCGCCCAAATGTGTGCGAATTGTTTTGGCATGTGTTAAATTGAGAAATTATACGTAATTCTTTGATTTCCTTGTTGAGCATCCGATTGATGTTGAACTACGTGTGGTGTGGTATGAAATATGAATTGAAAGATAAAAAGGTAATCGAGATTGGTAAAGAATTGGGAACAACCATTGTGATGGCATATTTTGCTTATTGTGGAAGGAATTTGAAACACTTGAATTGTGGTAAATTGTTAAATATGATTATGTGGGCATTCTTGATTTTGGGACACATGTAACTTGGTTTTGATATTGGCTTGATAAGTAAGTGAGAACATGAACCAATGTGTAAGTTGCTTATTTGAACTTGTTGTAATTGTGTGTAGCACCTTATCTGCTGTTTGTGCTTGTTGTGTTTGAAAACTGTACGGTGGGATCGGGTTGCGCGCCGCAACATGAAGAAATAAGGTGTGGGTTGGGGTGATAAGGGTGGCCGAGGTAATAAGGGTGGACGAGGTAATAAGGATGGAAAGCGGATCGAAATCGCTATTGAAAATTGATATAAAATCATTGATGTGAAATTGTGAAAGGAGACAGCAGGAGAGTTTGCAACCTGTGGGGCACCGATTGCCCCTTTGTTTGACTACTTGTGTTTTACGTGATTGATTTGTGGTTGTTCTACTTGTTGATCTTAAACATGCTTGTGTTGAGGTTTATCTGAAATGAGTAAAAGGTTGGAAACATGGTTAGTTAGCTTAATTGATTTCTTGATGTAATCTGTTGGCTGTCTTAACATTGTTATTCTTGTTTAACGGCTTGAGTTTACTTGGGAAAAAGTTTGTCCATACATACCAGTACAATTCAAGTGTACTGACGTCCCTTTTACTGGGGACGCTACATTCGTGTTATGATTGTAGGTGGATCTGTAGCAGGCACTTCAGCACATCGGCAGTAGTATCCTTCATCCTCCACTGCCCGTTTTTGTGAGCCCCTTTCTTCCTCGGGGCCTGTGTGGTTCACTCCACTTTCGTTTAGATTTCATTTTGGTTTGTAAGGTATAGCCGGAGCCTTGTTACCGGCAAGTATTGTATTCCCCTTTTTGTATCCTAGAGGCTCCATAGACATGTAAATTGTGGGATTTCAGTCTTTTGTATATACATGATGTATGTCGGGCGTTGTAAAAACCGCAAACTTGTTAATGAATCACTCGTATGGTTTGTTTACTTATTGTAAAATCATTCATGGTTAGTCATATATTTGGTTAATGAGAAACAATCAACACAGGGGTAACGCGTGTGAATGAAAGGCACTCAGGTCCGCTTGACTGGGGCAACCCGGTCAGGCGCCGGTCATGTCCCTCGATTTTGGGGCGTGGCAATAGCTGGAGTCTAATGAGATTACATAGTTTAGTTTGGCATTTGAAAGCTTTAAAGTTGGTTTAGTTTAAGTATTTTGCCAGTAATGAACTGGCATACCCTTAAAACTAATTCAATTGTTTAAGAATCAAGTTAAGAGTGATATGGGGAATTTAATTTAAACACTACTGCCCGTAACCATTGGGTTTTAATAATAGATTGGACACTAAGTAATGGGAAGTCAGAAATTAGGGTAGTTTAATATCAAAGTCTGGAAATACACATGTAAATGGTAGTGGAACCTACTGTATAGTAGGATATTCACTACATTTTGAACTCTAGAAGTTTAAAATTAGAGGTTTCATGCCTAGACAAACTGAAGTGGGAAGAAAAATAGAGAGAATAACAAGCTGCCCCATTGCTTAATTGATTAGAAAATAGGCTGCCCATTAACTTTGAATTAAATAAATCAACAAACATTCAATAGTTGTTTATAAGAGAATAACAGAAAGAGTAACATGGAGCTGGTCTGTTATTAAAAAATTTGAAAACAGGCTGTTAAGGCAAGGGTTTTTTGAGTTATGGGGAAGTTTCAAAATAGTAAAGGCTCTTCATTTTTCCAGCCTTATCAGTGTTTTTAATCTCAAGTTTCTTCCGACCCGGATGAGATTTTTTCAGTGTAGGAGAGGAAAAATTTCAGCCTTTGAAATCAGAAAAGTTAAAAGAAAAACACTGTTCCATTACCCTTGTTTTGTTCGAGTCTGCTTTTCCTGTTCATAAGCTGAATTGAACTTTTATAAGCTCTTTTTAAAAGATCAAAATAATAGTTTTCTTGAACTAGCAATCCTATACCTGTAACACTGTTACATTGATCTTGAGATCAGAAACAACTTAAGTTTTCTCTGTTTATGTTCCATACTTGGGTGTTCAAGGCATTTGAAGGGTGCTGTTGATTTACTTGAGTTCAGTTTGCTGCTGTGTGGTTTTCTCGAATTTCTATTGGTTGTCCTAAGTTCTCTGTTGGGTTAATCTATTCCTGGGATTTCAATATGCTACTTAGGTTGTCTACTACTGTTTCATTAGTGGCTCTAGTTATTGCTGGAATCTATGCTGCTGTCTTGCTTGCTGTTGTTTGTGCTACTGCACTACTGATCTTCATCTTTTTCTTTGCTTCTCCCAACTACCAGGTACACATTTGCTGCACTTGTATACAATGTAGCCGAAGTTCAAAGTATGAATAAAATGAAGCCTTAAAGCTTGAAGTCACTTAGTAATGTTTTCATATTCTAAGTTGTATATATATGTTGGTTATTTGTTCATTAGAATCATGTGAGTAGTTCGTAATGTATAAATAAATTTTGATCGGTAGTAGTCTAATTTTGTGGATTCATTCCCATGTTTGCTAGTTAGAAAAACCAATGATGTAGCATCCATATACTGCCATCGCTAGTTTATTTCATTATAGCCTACTTAAATGCATATCAAGTTTTAAGATTAAGTAATTGGTAGTTCATACTCTTTAGTTCATTTAGCCCCGTAAAAAACAGGTTTCCTCAGCATCGATCTCATTTCAGCCATATGGAAAATTTAAACATGGGTAGTACCATGTAGTTGGGTTCAAATCAGAGTAAGATGGTCAGCCCCTGCTTTGCATCATTTGTGTTGGGCCTATAAATGTTAAATTGAGGACCATTTTGTTTATTTCAAACTTTGTTGTGTTCACAATTTAACTACAATAACTCAAAAAATATAGGATGTTACTTCTCCTTTTCACTTTTTAGAGAGGAAACAAAGTAGGATATAAAAACATGTATAGTTAGGGCCTGGGTCCAGGTTGAGATTAGACCCGTTTGTGTAAAAGTTGAAAGGTATATTTTTAACTTAATAAAATTGGTTCTAAAAGTAATTTATAGCACATAGGTTATAATGTGTATAAAAATCAGATATTCTAGCCATCTATAATAAGTTAAGCGACCGTGCTAGAACCGCAAGATTTGGGGCTGCCTAACACCTTCCCTCGGGTCAACATAATTCCTTACTTATAATTTCTGGTTCGCGGACTTCATTAAAGTCAGAATTTCCTCAATTTGGGATTTAAATAAATCGGTGACTTGGGACACCATAATTTATTCCAAGTGGCGACTCTGAAATAAACAAAATAATCCCATTTCGAATATTGTCACTTTAAATGAAAAAACTCCCTTGCATCTACCCCCCGGGTAGGGGGCACGCCAAAAGGAGGTGCGACTGCTCTGGCGACTCTGCTGGGGAAACAAACCCAGAACCAGTGGTTCGGGGTTTAAAAATTCAAGCTTTTAATAATTGTTGTATTTGGAGTATTTATTATCTGATTTTTATTACATGTTCGTCTTAATGTGCTAAGTGTTGCTTCTACCTCTTTGATATTTTGTGAACTATATATAAACTATGTCGATACCCACCTCTCCTCTGAGTCTTCTTGAATTTAACATCGAGCATTTGTTGGACATAGCCCGTTTTTCTTTGAAATAGCCGAGGTGCTTGGCACCCGATGAAGGATTTAGTCATACATGTTTTAGGCGGGGAGTACCACCAGTTAAGCCGGAAAGCCATGCTACCGATACACTAACCCTCCCCGGCTCGAGTTGTCCGCTCGAGTAAAAGCTAGTCTAGATACTTTTTCCAACATGATGTTAACTTAGAATAACAAAGCCTCATGACGGATCCTAAGTAGGAACGTTTGTTTGCATCCTGTGCATTTCGACTTAGGAGACTCAACATAGGGGTTGGGTCAATCTTGGACAGGTGTACCTGAAACAAAAAGACCACCATGATGCATCCTGTTTGTGCATTTATTTGTTTAGGACCTGCATGCTGATCGGCTTATTTAAAAAAAAAAGAAGAAAAAACGAAGAAGAAAGAAAACGGGTTTGAAGAAAAGAAATATACAGTGTATATGGTTAAGGGGGTTTAATCACATGTTTTGAAAGTACCAAATAACACCGAAACTCTGGTAAACTTTGAAAAAAGGAATGAAAAAGAGGTTCCGTTTTTCTCTTTAAAATAATATAGTTCGTTTTGTTGAACTATGCAAGTTTGATTCTCACCGGACGTGGGATACGCAGGGAACCCATATCGGGCTCAACTAATTTTTCTTTTTCAAAAATAATAATAAAATAATTAAAAAAACAAAATGTTAAATTTGGGAGAACGTCCTTAGTCAAGGGAACACCATTTTTGGAAAACAGCCAAAAGCCCCGAAGGGGTGCCGAAGGACTGGTTTCGCAAGAACAATACCTATGTGTCATACCGGATTCTGTTACACAACTTTCAAATCTTCTTCAAGTGCTAAAAGGCCGTATTAACAAGATCAATTTTTTAAAGCAATAAAAATTTTCTCTTAGGCCCAGGAAAGTTTTAAGTTTTATTTTATCTTTTCTAGGATTAACATGGTTCCCCCGCAAAGAATTGGTCAGAAAAGGGCAAGAGATAAGATGCCTCCTATGTTTATGATTCAAGATAAAAACCTGAGCCTCCTCTGTGATTGGTGGGCTAGTTTTGCTGCCCGAGAAAGAAATCAAGTCTTCAAGCACCTCAAGTTTCTTCCAGACATCATGGGAATTGAACCGGACATGGGTCTGATTGGGGATTTGGTGAGTTTCTAGGATTCTACAAATAATTCCTTCAGATTCAAAGATTGCGAGATGACACCCACCTTAGAAGATTTAGGTGGGCTCATAGGATTCGGGAAGGATCTTTACAGGAAGAAACCCACTACTCCTAGAAAAGTGGGCGTGGATAACTTTTTGAAGAAATTAGGCATCCGTCGAGTCCCAATGGGTTGCTTAAACGAAGGATGAGTTCCTTTGGAATATCTTTACGACAAGTTTGGTGACAAGAAAGGATTTGAAAAATTCTCAACCACAGAATTTGTCAACCAATTAAGTGATGACGCCTGGGGAGATTTGAGAATCTTCGCCTTTATGATTGTTTTTCTAGGGACCATGAGCATGATGAACGTATCAGAATCCATTTATACATAGTGGTCTCATACTTGCAAAGTAGCGAAGAACACACTTTTCTTCCTATGATCTTAGGGGACATTTTTCGGGCATTAACTTGATGTCAAGAAGGCGGAGATTACTTCAAAGGATGTAATATCTTGCTGCAAATGTGGTTCATAGAGCGTCTCTATCATCACCCGATCATGATAAATTTCAACGGAGATTGGCTTAACTACATTCATTGCCATCCAAGCAGGGCTACATGTTGTAATCTTCCGAACGGATTAAAGGCCTGGCAGGAGTCGCTTAGTTCCTTAAAAGCAGACAAACTCACTTGGAACTATTATTTGTTCCCTTCTGCTAAGGTTATGCACATGTCAACGTATCGACCATTCTACATACTAATGGATTTCAGGTGTTTCCAGCCATATGCCCCATTATGCGTCATGTGCCAGTTAGGGAGAGAACAGAAAAGGCCCCCGGCCGAAGATATGCGTCCATTCATGTGGGAATTCACAATAGAGGAACTCCCAAGAGAATCTTATGGACAGAAGGTATGGTTTGGTAGTCGACTCTCTCACTGAAATGGTTTTTGACCGTGAACGAGGAGAAGTATGCCTCACTTATCTCGAGTGATTCCACAACCAGGCGATGCCGGAACAAAGAGCAGAAAGGTCGGTAAAATATCCGGTCGATTGGGAAAGGGAGATAAAGTCCAGAAGGATAAAAGCGAAACAACACGAGAATTTCAATCTCGTATTGACACCCTGAGAGAAGACAAAGGGATACTAGATGCCGCCATGGACATACAGCAGGCTGATTTCGATCAAGAAAGGGCTGATTGGGCACAAGAAAAACAGGCACTCCAAGCCCAAATCCAAGAGATAAAATCGACCATAGAAAGATCAAGAAGGAGTCGAGCTGATGAGTTACTCATAAATGACTTAGAAAAGAAAGCCCTCGAGCATCAAGAAGACTTGGAGAAAGCGGAAGCCGCTCTAACTACAATTCAGACCAGATGGAGGAGCGGAGCACACCAACGAGAACTTCATATGCAACAAATAAAAATAGATTATGTGGAGATCATCACTGACCTAAGGGAAACGAATACCACTCTCAAGGAGCGGGTTTTCAAAAAAGCCCGGGACGCCAGAACAGATATAGACCGTTGCTACAACTTGATGGCACAGATGGAAAAATAAGTGGATAGGCTCCTGGACCAAGTCACCGGCAATGCTCGGATATCAGTGACAAAAAATCAACAGATAGAGCAGATGCTTAGGGAAAAGGATAGGATTAGGGGTAGAATCGAAGAAATTGGGCACTACATCACCATGAGATGCCTAATATGTGAGCAAATGCCCTGTACCACCCTCTTTTACTCAGTTATGGGATATGTCCACCAAATTATGGCAGAGTTGAGAAGTCTGTAAAGGGATCTTGCGCTGAAATCTGCAGCGAGGCCAAATAACGTCTCACGGACACAGAAGTTAAAAGCTCTAGAGCATGCTTAGTAGAGTTTGTATTTTCTTTTAAGAGTCTGTTTGTCCTTTTGAAGTTTGTATTTCCATCTTTTACGTTTTTGTTTGGCTTTGTAAGCAGAATATTATGGCAATAAAAAATCAAAAAATATATTCTATCTTTTATTTTACATTTGCTAACCGAACTACGCCCGGTCTGATTCTTGCGGGGATATGATACGTAGGCAATCCACATATGATTCAACCACCATTAAAAAAAGAGAAAAGTAATAATAATAATAATAATAATAAAAGGGGGGGGGGGGAATGAAAAGCAAAGGAAAATTCGGATGAGCATAAGCCAGAATGACGCATTGCAACCAATTCAATACATGTAGAAATCCACTTAACTGTATAAGCGCATTACACCCCAACATGAGATTACTTATCTGTTATTTATTTCAGAATAACTGTTTGCTTACCGCAAATCCTGGTTTTATAGAAAGGTATTTGGTTTTGTGGTAGTATGGCCTCGCATTTATACTTTACGAGGTCAAACGGATGTGTCCAACCATCCATCGCAAATTCGAGAAGAAGTGTTGACACTTACTTTACGAGGTCTAAAGAAAGCATAGAAATGTCTTCGAAAATCACTCCGCAACAATCCCTCTCTCGGAAGAGAGTTCAATCACGACCATCCTAACTTCCGAATCAGCCACAACTGAGGAGAACATAATCTTGCACCTCCATATATTGGAAATGTGGGAAGCCTGGAACAACAGAAGAGAAATGCCAAGCATAATCCCTGGATTCCCCGAACTATTTCCTAGAATAGGTGGGACCTCCAACGTCCCAATCAGTTACCCAACTACTCCATTTGGGTATCCTACCATGCCATCCCACGCTGCCAGATCACCTTTTGAGTCACACCCCCAGGTGTTGGCGACCTGCGTAGCTTTAAATACATATACCACACCACCTTGCCCAGTTACGACACAACCCAATTTGCACAGGCCTAACTGTGACTCATCCTCTTTCACCTTCCAAGAACCATCTTTCTCATTAGAACCTACTCGGTTTACTGCCAATACATACCCTCAACATCCTTAACGCGAGTTTCTACCTGGGACAAACCAAAACCCTAGGGCGTCCGAACAGGACGAGATGGCCAAAAGAATGAGAAGCCTCGAGCAAAGTTTGAAGAACATGTAGGGTTTGAGCGGGCAGAAGAGTGTCTCATACGCCGATCTATGTATGTTCCCGCAGGTCCATTTACCATCAAGTGTCAAAACACCTAAGTTTGAGAAGTATGACGGGCACGACGACCCCATCGCTCATTTAAAGAGGTATTGCAACCAGTTGCGAGGAGCCGGTGGCAGGGAAGAGTTGTTAATGGCATTCTTCGGAGAAATCCTGATCAGTATCGCTTCAGAATGGTTCATGGATCAAGACATCTCCTGCTGGCACATATGGGATGATCTTGCCCGAGATTTTATTCGGCAATTCCAGTACAACATTGACATCGCGCCAGATAGGAATTCTATAGAAATCACAAGAAGAAGTCCTTAGAGAGTTTCAGGGAATACGCCATTAAATGGCGCGAGCAAGCTTCCAGGGTAAAACCTCGCATGGATGAAATAGAAATGGTCACCATCTTGCTGCAAGCCCAAGAGCCTGACTACTTCTAGAACATGATGTCAGCCTTGGGAAAGCCTTTCTCAGAGGCGATCAAAATCGGGGAAATGGTAGAGAACAGTCTGAAAACAGGGAGTATTTTGAGTCAGGCAGCCATAAGAGCAACCTCCCAAGCCATCCAAGGTGGTTCTAGAGGAATAACAAGGGGGAAGAAAATAGAAGAAACATTCATGGCGGTATCAGGGGTGAGAGAATACCGTAACCCCAGGCCCCATTTCTCAGAAAGAGCCCTGCAACACTACTACCCTCATCAAAGATGCAGCCTACGCTCCTCAGCCATATATGGTTATGAATGCTCAACCCTATGGCCGACCACAACAGCAAATCAATCAAAATCAAGGTCCACCTCCCAGAAATCAGCCTGCTTATAGGAACCACTACAATCCCCAACCACCCCAAAATAACTTCCATTCCCAGGAATCTCCAAGGAAACAAACTTTCACCCCTATCGGTGAACCATATTATGAATTGCTCCCTAAGTCTAAATGGGTCTCCTACAACCCATACCCCAAACAGGCAGAACCCGAAATCACTATCATATCAACGGGGCATCAGATGTGCCTATCATTAAAGGAAAGAAGGGCATAATACAAACAACTATTGGACCTTGAAAGAGCGGTTGAAGATTTAATAGAACAAAGAAAGATTGGTAAAAGATGAGGAGGGCCCGAACGTGACTAATAATTCTTTGCCCGCTCACAATAATGGGCCACTGATCGGAATGATCTGCAATGACAAGGAGTTTGATCCCGCCTTGAAGACCATAATTTTCATTGTCAATGCAGAGAGAAAGGCTACGACAACCCCGAAGCCAGATAAAGGGGAGAAGAAGATTGAGACTACCAAGGTTGAGGTTGGAAGGAAGGTTGGAACCAAAACAGAGATGAGGGTGCTCCCAAAAAGTGAGGTTCTCTATATTCTGCGAGGTTGCCCAGAGAAGCCACAAAGGCTCGAGTTGAGAAGGGGATTACCAATGTACGTATCGAGAGGGACTTATGTGGTCCGAGAAATAGTTAAACCACCTTGACTGAATGAACCGTTAGTCATCGGACGCACACCACAAAAACCAATAACAGACCCATCCATAGTACCCTGGAATTATCAACAAACGCTGATTACCTACAAGGGCAAAGACGTCACAGAGGAGCTGTCAGGAAATACTTCTGCTGAGAAGTATTGGGATATACAGGAAGTGAACAACGCTACACGGAAATGCTTCCCACCTAAGAAGCCTGTGAACTTTGAAGAAGCAGAAGTCTTCCTCCAAAAGATGAAAATACCCGACTTTGAGGTGGTAGATTAGTTGCTCGAGCACCCTGATCAAGTGTCCATGCTATCCTTACCCATGAGTTCATCCGAGCATCAAAAGGTCCTGCTGAAGACTTTAAATGAGGCGCATGTACCGACTGAGACTTCTGTAGAGCAGCTGGAAAGAATGGCAGAACGATTCTTCGCAGTCAACCAAATTTCTTTCAGTAAGAGCGATTTTCCCCCGGAAGGAGCCGCACATAACAAAGACCTACACCTAACCGTCAAGTGCAAAGGGTACTACATGAAAAAGGGTCATGGTGGACGGGGGTTCTGGAGTAGATATATGCCCTCTTTCCACTCTGCATCACATAGAGATTGGGACCGAGTTCAACCCAAAAATATATGTGTACGAGCTTTTGATGGCATAAAAAAGGCCACAATCAGAGAAATAGACTTGATCCTGACCATTGTCCTAGTAAATTTTGAAGTAACTTTCCAAGTTCTGGACATGGACACGTCCTATAACTTTCTTCTGGGAAGGCCCTGGATTCATGAAGCCGCAGCTGTACCTTCTACCTTGCACCAAATGGTGAAGTTTGAGCATGAAGGACAAGTAATAGTGGTCCACGTGGAAGATGAGCAATCAATCTATCGAGACCCCTCAATCCCATGCTTTGAAGCAATAGAAGGAAGCGAGCACATAGTTTATCAGGCCTTCGAAATTATGGTTGCCGATCAATATGAAGAAGGAGACCATTGTCACCAACCTTTCCTTTCTAATGCGTCGATCATAGTGGCCAAAGAAATGATCCAACGAGGCTTCGAACCAGGAAAAGGACTCGAGAAATCATTACAGGGAATAATAGAACCCATCACCTTGCCCTCCACTAAGAATCTCTTCGGGATAGGATTCCACCCTACCCTAGAAGATGAAACATGTGCTAAGGAAAGGAAGAAAGAAGGTTGCATTCTACCACAACCATTGCCACATTTGTACAAGACTTTTGCCCGACCTAAATATGTTGAAGAAGATGATGAGGTGTTCACGATAGAGGAAATA
This sequence comes from Nicotiana noctiflora, assembly GCA_032618575.1. Taxonomy (NCBI): domain Eukaryota; kingdom Viridiplantae; phylum Streptophyta; class Magnoliopsida; order Solanales; family Solanaceae; genus Nicotiana; species Nicotiana noctiflora. Next base: position 445,449 of record JASVEL010013053.1, read on the forward strand.
AAAGTTATTTTCGGGGCCGTAAGGAGGATGCTTTATGAGACGCACATGCTTCATCCAGGAGAAGGAACACGCACCGCTGAGGTGCTATACGTGGGGGCTAAAGCTAAGCTTTAGAATTGGGAGGCTACGCTGTTCCCAGTCAGGCGGGAGTCCGGGTAGACTTGTCCTACCACCTTTCCTGCATCACGAGTTATCCCAGGGTGAAACTCAGATGTTTTTCTTTAAGCATTCTTGTTTTTTGTTTCTTGAAATATAAACGATTCTATCCTCTCGATTCCAAGGAATAAAATCAGTGTTCATCATTAAATTTTCATTTTCTGATTTTCGTTATTTTTCTTTTATCATTTCTTTTCAGCTATAATAATGCGGCTTTAAATAACATGACATGCTTGCGGACTTCACGCCCAGATCCAAACAGGCCGTCTAATTGTGAAATAATGAACCAAGAACTAGAATATGATGAAGAATAGGCTTTTAGGGAAATAAATAGAGAGCTGGAACACTTTGAGAATAAACCTAAGCCAAATTTAAATGACACCAAGCCAGTTAACTTGGGAACTCCTGAAGAGATCCGAGAGACCAAGATAAGCATTCATACTGATGAGAAAACTCAAGATGCAATAATCAGCTCCTGTTTGAGTTTAAAGATGTGTTTGCTTGGTCCTAAGATGACATGCCAGGACTAGGTGTCGATCTAGTGGTGCATAAATTGCTGATCTACCCTGATTGTCCCCAGTTCAATAGAAGCAGCGAAAATTCAAGACTGATGTCAATGATAATATCAAAGAAAAGATCACAAAGCAGCTAAAAACATGGGTAATTCGAGTGGTCCAGTATACCACATGGTTAGCTAATGTCGTTCCTGTGCCGAAGAAGGATGGAAAAACTCTAGTGTGCGTGGACTACCGAGATTTGAATATGGCTAGTCCCAAAGATAACTTCCCCTTGCCCAACATCCATATCCTTGTTGACAACTGTCCCAAACATGAGATATAGTCCTTTGTAGATTGCTATGCGAGATATCACCAGGTATTGATGGATGAGGAAGACTCCAAGACTGCCTTCACTACACCTTAGGGTACTTACTGTTATCGATTTATGCCATTTGGTTTGAAGAACGCTAGAGAAACATACATGAGGGCCGTTACTGCTATCTTCCATGATACGATGCATTAGGAAATAGAGGTTTATGTGGATGACATGATCGTCAAGTCCAGAACTCAGGATGATCATGTCCGAGACTTGAGGAAATTTTTTGAAAGGCTAAAAAAGTACGATTTGAAGCTGAATGTGGCCAAATGCGACTTCCGAGTCCCATTAGGTAAACTCCTGGGGTTCATAGTCAGCAAGAGAGGTATCGAGTTGGACCCGATGAAGATAAAAGCTATCCGAGACTTACCTCTTCCAAGAACAAAGAAAGACGTAATGAGTCTCTTGGGCAAATTAAACTTCATCAGCGAGTTTATTGCCCAATTGACTTCCACATGTGAGCCCATATTCAAGTTGCTGAGGAAAGATGCCTCCATCAAGTGGACAGTCGAGTGTCAAGAGGCTTTCGACAAAATCAAAGAATATCTGTCGAACCCTCCTGTTTTAGTCCCGCCAGAACAAGGGAGACCTCTATTTTTGTGTCTGATAGTCTTAGAAAATTTTTGGCTGTGTCCTCGGGCAGCATGATGCAACGGGGAAGAAAGAACATGCGATCTACTATTTTTGCAAGAAGTTCACTAGTTATGAAGTCAAGTACACCTTGTTAGAAAGAATGTGGTGTGCTTTGACATGGGTCACTCAGAAATTAACACACTACCTCTAGGCTCACACCACTCAACTCATCACCAGGCTGGATCCTTTGAAGTACATATTCCAGAAACCGATGCTCACTGGAAGATTGGCAAAATGGAAAATCCTTCTTACTAAGTTTGACATAGTCTATGTCACTCGCACGGCAATGAAAGCCTAGGCGTTGGCGGATCACTTGGATAAAAACCCGATTGATGAGGAGTACCAACCATTGAATACATACTTTCCAGATAAAGAGGTAAACACAATAGAAACAGTCCCTAAAGACACCCATGCCCGGAAAATGTTCTTCGATGAGCAGTAAATGCCAAAGGTGTAGGGATTGGGGCAATTTTGATCTCTCCCACCGGTCAGCACTACCCGGCCACGACTAGGCTCTGTTTGTTTTGCACAAACAATACAACTGGGTATGAAGCCTGTATCATGGGCATGAATATGGAGATTGACCAAGATGTCGAAGATTTACTGATCATGAGAGATTCTGATTTGATTATCAGACAAGCCCAAGGTGAATGGGAGACCCGAGATGTCAAACTCACCCCTTACCGATACTACGTGGAAGATCTCGGCATGCGCTTTACATAAATAGAGTTCAGGTAAATCCCGCGGTGTCACAACGAACTAGCTGATGCACTTGCCACATTAACTTTGATGCTACCTTATCCAGGCAACGCCCACGCTGATCCTTTGGAAATCCAAATTAGGGAAATGCACGGTTACTGCAATATAATCGTGGCAGGACCAAATGTCCAGCCATGGTACCACGATATCAAAAGGTTTCTGATAACACAAGAGTACCCCGAACATGCTATGGGAGATCAGAAGAGAACCAGCAGGCGACACGCAAGTGGTTTCTTTTTGAGCAGCAAATTCTTGTACAAAAGAACCCTGGATCTCAATTTGTTAAGATATATAGACGCCGAGGAAGCCGGAAGAATCATGCAAGAAGTACATACAGAAGTGTGTGGGCCTCATAAGAATGGGTATGTTTTGGTCAAGAAAATCTTACGAGCTGGTTATTACTGGATAACCATGGAAAATGACTACTTTAGTTTCGTCCGGAAATGTCATCAGTGCCAGGTGCATGGAGATCTGATTCATGCACCTCCAATAGAGCTACATCCTATGTCGGCACCTTGGCCTTTTTTTAGCTTGGGGAGTGGACGTAATTGGTCTGATTGAGCCAAATGAATCAAATGGGCACATATTCATCTTGGTTGCCATCAATTATTTTACAAAATAGGCCGAGGCCATCACTCTCAAGTGGGTTACCAAAAGAGTCGTGGTAGACTTTGTGCACTCAAATCTTATCTGTCATTTCAGCAGTCCTGCAACTATCATCACAGATAATGCAGCGAACCTGAATAGTCATTTGATGGGGGATATATGCGAACAATTCAAAATAATGCATAAAAACTCCACTCCTTATCGGCCCAAATCCAACGGCGTCGTCGAAGCAGCGAACAAAAATATCAAAAAGATTTTGAGAAAGACAATCCAAAGTTCCAGGTAGTGGTATGAACAATTGCCTTTCGCCTTACTGAGATATCACACCACAGTGCGCACATCGGTAGGAGCAACCCCATACGCTTTGGTTTATGGAAACAAAGCTGTGGTACCAGCGGAGGTAGAAATTCCTTCGCTCCGAACCATTGTCGAAGCAGAGATCGAAGATAGCGAATGGTCAAGACCGAGTGGAACAGCTAACTTTAATTTATGAAAAGCGAATGGCTGCATTTTGTCACAGGCAGTTGTACCAACAAAGAATGGCCCGTGCTTACAACAAGAAAGTGCGACCCAGGAATTTTGAAGTCGGACAATTGGTGTTGAGGCACATTCTTTCCCATCACCTGGAAGCGAAAGGAAAATTTGCTCCTTATCGGAAAGGTCCATACATAATCAGAAAAATACTACCGAGAGGAGTATTATATCAGGGTGATGTTGAAGGAAATGATCCCGAAATGATAGTGAACGCAGACACAGTCAAAAGATACTATGTCTAAGTTTACTTCAATGATGTTGTGTCGCATTTGAGATGATGAAGGCTTTTGTTCCCGCTACCCAAACACTATCCACCCTTTTGCAAACCATTTTTTGAGCAGGTTACTTTCCTTTGGCCACCCTCTTTGGAATCCAAAACCACCACCAACCATTCAAAAAAAAAACCAAATGAATACCTGAACTACGTTCTAACTTGATTCCAAAAGGATACGTAGGCAGCCTCTATATGAGGTTCAGTCACACATAACCAAAACTCCAATCGTCCCCCAAAATTAAAATTGGGTAGATGTTATAATGGTTCGGCCATTGAGTCTACCAAATGATTCCAAAGTTTTAATCCCGTCCCAATTCTTCTTCCTCAAACCAAGCGCAAGTCCTTCCGATCAATTGACAAAGAATGAACGCTAAGATACATCGTAGATGGGAAGCAAGCGTTTAGAACTGAGAAAGATAAATGAGAGAGTTTTATCGGTGAAAATCTTCAGGCACCATGAGACGACAAGAGCAGAGAAGCAAAAATAAGAGAGTCCATTTAGTGAACACTCACAAAGAGCTCTATCGGGCGATGATGAGAAGAGAAATGAGAAAGGTCAATTAGTGAAAACCCACAAAGGGTGCTATCGACCGAAAAAGAGGTATCTCATCACTGGAAGTACTGGCAAGGTTTCTTGGTTTGGAAATGCGGATCAATCGATTTATAAGAAGCTGAAAGTGGTACAGGTTGGGCGTCCAATCCAAGAAGCATGTCATGTCCATTTGAGGTCAGCATGCACCCCAGATAAGTTTTCTTTTCCCCTGAAAGGGACATTTATTTTCCAATTCATCTCTTCCACTCCATGTTTGTTTTCCTTGGATCTCTTTCGTCTTAACCCCAAACTACGAAACTCATTACAAAGGAAAAGGTGGCAGAATTGGTTTCACAGGGCTCCGCCTGACAAAAGCCGAAGAAAATGCCCAGCCTCAGCTAGTACATTAGTCCAATCTTGACTGACCATTGGTTGTTGATGTTCCCTAAAGGAAAAACCTTTTAAAAGGAGAGAAGGCCAAAGGCAAAGGTCTTAAGAAACAGAATGAAGCAAAAGGCCAATGCATACACGGGCAAACCATCATGAAGACCTAAAAGTTTGAGTTTTGGCCAGTTCGAGAAAATTCCCCTTTCAAGATCTGCGAGTAGCCAAGTTCTCGATCAGAAGGGACTGCGATCAAGAAATCGAGATGATAAAGGCCACAAAATCAACCACCGTTTTGAACTAACAAATTGTTCTTTGTTGAACGTTTGAAATAGGTGCAATCCCGGCAACCATACAAGAAATGGACGCAACCTGGAAGATGAGGCAATACTCAAGCACCAAATAAACTTCGTAGTGGAAAATCGACCAAAAGGGAAATTTCCCTTTGATTCTCTCATGCATGGTGCTAAATGAAGAAGATAAGAATAAAGATCGAAACAAAGAAGGAAATAAAAAAAAAAAAAATCCCAAAAGAAAATTCATGGTAGCATAGGGTCCCATTCCCTAGAAATCCCGGCATAATCTAATGAGTTCCAAGTCTCGGCATAATCCTATGACCTTAATGGCAACCCGTTGAATCCCGACATAACTCGTGGATCTCCCTGGCATAACCCAAGGAGCCTTTTCTTTCCTTAACAGCATAAACCGTTGAACCTCTCGGCATAGCCCAATGATTCCTGGCATAACCCAAGTAACCTTTTTCTTTCCAAGTCTCAGTATAACCCGATGATCTTCTCGGCATAACCCGATGACCTTAACAACATAACTCTTTAATTCCCGACATACCCGTGGATCTTCCTGGCATAACCCAATAAGCCTTTTCTTTCCAAGTATCGGCATAACCCGATGACCTTAACGGCATAACTTGTTGAATCCCAGCATAAATAGTAGATCTCCCTAGCATAACCCAAGAGGCCTTTTCTTTCCATGTCTTGGCATAACCCGATGACCTTAACGGCATAACCCGTTGAATCTTGGCATAACCCGTGGATCTCCCTGGCATAACCCAAGGAGCCTTTTCTTTCTTTAATGGCATTACCCATTGAACCTTTCGGCATAACCCGATGACATCCCGGCATAACCCGTGGACCCTTTCTAGCATAACCCAATGACTTAACAGTATAACCCGTGAACCCTTTCCGGCATAACCTGGCCATGTCCCAATTCAACCTCGATCCATTCATAAAGATACACAATCTTGATGTGACTACTTGAATATATGTCATAACTAACTCACGAAATTTTCCTAGTGCAAACTAAGGCAGAAAAATTTGTTCGTTTGTTCATTTTGGATGACTTAAGGCAGGTTGATCCCAAAATGCAAGGCGCAAGGAGACCGATGGAATAAGTTTCCCTCCAGAATGACAGAAAAGAAGAAAATAAGAAAAGAAATGAGTTTGAACGTTGGGGCAAATAGAAGGGCGAACTACTTGAAATCTGATAGAAGTCGCAAGCCCCGCCAACCCTCTTCAGCTCAAATGTTGTCGAAAGAAATAAATACTTACAACCTGCGATCATCGAGATTCAGATTGAAGTCTACGGCAAAATCAGCTAAGACTCAAGATCAAGTTCCAAAAGAATCATAGATAGGAATATTGTAACTCATAGTTGATAGGCACAACTAGCTTAGTTTCAAATTTTCTTTTGGTGTAATAAGGAGGCCAGAAAGTGGCGGCAGCAACAGCAGCAACAACAACAACAGTAACAGCAAGGTCACAGCTCCACGGTAGCCCCAACTACCGAAACTTCCCGAACTACATTGACTTGATTCCCTTTTAGCCAGGGATATTTTGGAAGCCTCCTGAAGCAAAGGCTTAGTGAAACTCTTTTAAAATGCTTCACGCAAAGTAGCCGAACCGGCAAAAGTCGCTCGTATCAGCTCATTTATATTTGCGCAAAAATTCTTTGTGTTTCCGGGCAAAGAGGGGCAGCTGTGAGCACATGATTTTTGCCCTACAAGAGAATTACTCCCAAAATTCAAAATAAATAGTCATGTTTGTGTTTTGCAATTTTTTGCAGATTCTGTGTTATTTTTCTCTTATTTATTTGCATTTGTGTGGGCATGTTTATTTGTTTAAATTAATTAAAATACAAAAATATTGCATTTTTTGCGTTTAGGACTCAATTCTACAATTAGGAATTAATTAGTATTTTTGTGATTTTAGGATTTTTAGTTTAATTAAGAAATAATGGAAATAAAGGAAAAAGAACCAAAAATGGATTGGGCCGCCTTATTTTGACCAAAGTTCGGGCCCAAAACAACTGGTCTATACCCGGTCCAAATCAACCCACATCAGAGACGCCCAAACGACGTCGTTTTGACCACATATGATCTGGGCCGTTGATCCCAAATTGATCAATGGCCATGATTAACCTTTCCCCAATCCTACTCGCATGACTCGTTGCCAAACCAAAACTGCCCCGTGTTACACTAAACGACCCCATTTCGTTTAAGTAAGCTGATCTGGACCGTTGGGTTTCGCCATCCAACGGCCCAGATTGTTTGGTGGATACACACTATACCAAAACCCCCCAAATACCCCTCCGTCTCATTCAGAGACGATGTAACGCCACTGTTGAACCACCACCTTCCGCCTACCGGAAATCGCCACATGACAGTTCCGGTAGGCCAATGACCTCCACCTTTACACCATCAAACCCCTCAACCTCCCCTATGCGAATCCGTAAACCATTTACCTCGAATCAACCTCCAGCTTCTCGAATCTTCAATAAAAGATTTGAGCCACGACCCAACTTACACCAAACTGCCCTAAATCGGTACCCAACACTCCCCTGATCTCCCTCGTAACCAAACCAACACCGGTTTTGTTTGAATCTAACCAAAAAACCCCAAATACCAAAACGCACGTATGAACCCTAGAAATCCGAAAGTTGGGCTTCCGGCTAAATTCGATAGAAGGTTGAGGTCCAATAGACTTTAATCTAGGTGTTCTCAACTGAGAACACCCCGATTAAGGTCGGTTTGGCCTCAAGATTTTCAAGTCCGAGTTGGTCCAAGTCCGTTCTGATTTCTGATTTTCCTCTCAAGGTATTTCTTCTTTCTTTCTTTTATCTTTATTTATTTGTTTGCTAGTTCAGTTCTGTTAGTATTTTTATCTTTTTTGATTTTTGCTGATTTTTCTGTTTCCTCTCTCAAAGACCTTTTATTTGGTCAATTTTTGCTTCTGTTTGTTTATTTGAATGTGTTTGCCATAGAATACATATTCGGTTCGATTAGTATCGTCAATATTTAATTTCGTATATCCTCTGTTTTGGCCCAAGAACTGTGAGTCACTGTTTTGTATGTCAATTATTTGTTATCAATTATATGTGTTGTAATTGATTAAACTAATATCGTCATTTAGTTGTATAGGTTTTTGTTTTAGAACAATGTGGCAACAATGTTTTAGTACTGATTAATTTCTTTCGAACCATTGCTTGAATTAAAGTCTGAGTTGTTTATAACTGAATTTAGGAAAGTAAATTGGTTATAGCTGGAGTCTAATTACAGAGTTTAGTTTGGCATTTGACAGCCTGAAAGTTGGTTTAGTTTAAGCATTCTGCCAGTAATGAACTGGCATACCCTTAAAACTAATTCAATAGTTTAAGAATCAAGTCAAGAGTGATATGGGGAATTTAATTAAACACTACTACCCATAACCATTGGGTTTTAATAATAGATTGGACACAAAGTAATGGGAAGTTGGAAATTAGGGTAGTTTAATATCAAAGGCCTGAAATACATATGTAAATGGTAGTGGAACCTGCTGTACAGTAGGATATTCACTACATTTTGAACTCCAGAAGTTTCAAATTAGAGGTTCCATGCCTAGACAAACCGAAGTTGGAAGAAAAACATAGAGAATAACAAGCTGCCCCATTGCTTAATTGATTAGAAAATAGGTTGCCCATTAAATTTGAATTAAACAAATCAACAAACATTCAATAGTGGTTTATAAGAGAATAACAGAAAGAATAACATGAAGTTGGTCAGTTTTTAAACAATTTGAAAACAGCCTGTTAAGGCAGGGGTTTATTGAGTTATAAAAGGGGAAGTTTCAGAATAGTAAAGGCTATCAGTTTTTCCAGCCTTATCAGTTTTTTAAATCTCAAGTTTCTTCCAACCTGGAGAAGATTTTTTCGGTCTAGGAGAGGAAAAATTCCAGCATTTGAAATCTGAAAAGTTAAAAGAAAAACACTATTCCATTACCCTTGTTTTGTTCGAGTCTGCTTTTCTAGTTCATAAGCTGAATTGAACTTTTATAAGCTCTTTTTAATAGATCAGAACAATAGTTTTCTTGAACTAGCAATCCTGTCTCTGTAACACTATTACATTGATCTTGAGATCAGAAACAACTTAAGTTTTCCTTTTTTTTTTCTGTTTCATACTTGGGTGTTCAAGGCATTTGAAGGGTTCTGTTGATTTACTTGAGTTCGGTTTGTTGCTGTCTGGTTTTCTGGAATTGCTATTGGTTGTCTTAAGTTCTCTGTTGGGTTTGTCTATTCCTGGGATTTCAATCTGCTACTTAGGCTGTCTAATACTGTTTCATTTGTGGCTCTAGTTGTTGCTGGAATCTGTGATGCTATCTTGCTTGCTGTTGTTTGTGCTACTGCACTACTGATCTTCATTTTTTTCTTTACTTCTCCCAACTACCGGGTACACATATGCTATACTGGTATACAATGTAGCCGAAGTTCAAAGTATGAATAAAATGAAGCCTTAAAACTCGAAGTCACTTAGTCATGTTTTCATATTCTAAGTTATATATATATATATATATATATATATATATATATATATATATATATATATATATATATATATATTGGTTATTTGTTCATTAGAATCATGTGAGTAGTTTGTAATGTATAAATAAATTTTGATAGGTAGTAGTCTAAGTTTGTGGATTCATTCCCATGTTTGCTAGTTAGAAAAACCAATGATGTAGCATCCATATACTGGAATCGCTAGTTTATTTCATTATAGCCTATTTAAATGCATATCAAGTTTTAAGATTAAGTAATCGATAGTTCATTTAGCTCCGTACAAAACAGGTTCCCTCAACATCGATCTCATTTCAGCCATATGGCAAATTTAAACGTGGATAGTGCCATATAGTTGGGTTCAAATCAGAGTAAAATGGCCCAGCCCTTGCTTTGCATCATTCACGTTGGGCCTGGGCCTGTAAATGTTAAACGGAGGCCCATTTTGTTCATTTCAAACTTTAACAAGTTGTGTTCACAATTTAACTACAATAACACGAAAATATAGGATGTTACTTCTCCTTTTCACTTTTTAGAGAGGAAACGATGTAGGATATAAAAACATGTATAGTTAGGGCCCGACTCTAGGTTGATATTAGACCCGTTTCTTTAAAGGTTGAAAGGTGTAGTTTTAACTTAATAAAAGCGGTTCTAAAATTAATTAAAAGCACATAGGTTATAACGTGTATAAAAATTAGATATTCTAGCCATTTATAATAATTTAAGTGGCCGTGCTAGAACCGCGGGATTCGGGGGTGCCTAACACCTTTCTTCGGGTCAACTGAATTCCTTACTTAGAATTTCTGGTTCACAGACTTCATTTGGAAAGTCGGAATTTCCTCGATTTGGGATTTAAATAAATTGGTGACTTGGGATACCATAATTTATTTCAAGTGGTGACTCTAAAATTCAAAAAATAATCCCATTTCGAATATTGTCACTTTAAATGGAAAAACTCCCTCGCGTCTACCCCTCGGTAGGGGCGCCGCCAAAAGAATGTGTGACAAGAACGTGTTTGGATTTTTTGTGTGATCTTTGTTCATTTGCTTGAGGAATGGCTCCAGTATTGTCACAAAATAGTGGAACCACATCTTATATTGAAGGAACTACACCAAGTTCAGTTAAGAACTGTTTCATCCATACAGCTTCCTTAGCAGCCTCACTAGCTGCTATATATTTTTTTCCAATCACCGAATCAACTACTATAGTTTGTTTGGAACTTTTCCAACTCACTACAGTACCATTTAAGGTGAATACATAACCAGAAATAGATTTGCTATCATCTCTATCTGAAGAGAAACTTGCATAAGTAGAACCTTCAAGTTTCAACTTAGAATCTCCATAGATAAGGAATTGGTCTTTAGTTCTTCTTAAGTATTTAAAAATGGTCTTGACCACCTTCCAATGTTCCTCATCAGGATTTGCCTAATATCTGTCACGCCCCAAATCGAGGAACATGACCGGCGCCTGACCGGGTTGCCCCAGTCAAGCGGACCTAGGTGCCTTTCATTCCCACGCGTTACCCCTGTGTTGATTGTTTCTCATTAATCAAATATCTTACTAACCATGAATGACTTCACATTAAACAAATAAAACCATACGAGTGATTCATTAACAAGTTTGCAGTTTTTACAACGCCCGACATAACATAATGTATACATAAGACTGGAGTCCCACGGTTTACATGTCTACAGAGCCTCTAGGATACAAAAAAGGGAATACAATACTTGCCGGTAACAAGGCTCCGGCTATACCTTACAAAACCAAAATGAAATCTAAACCGAAGTGGCATGAACCACGCAAGGCCCCGAGGAAGAAAGGGGCTCACCAAAACGGGCAGTGGAAGGAGAAGGATACTATTGCCGATGAGCTGAAGTGCCTGATACCGATCCGCCTACAATTATAACACGAATGTAGCGCCCGACAAAGGGACGTCAGTACACTAGAATTGTTCTGGTATGTATGGACAAACTTTGTCCCAAGTAAACTCAAGCCATTAAATTACATTAAAACTAATCAAGCCAGCCAACCATATTTTCCACCTTTTTCTCATTTCAGATAAGTCTCAACATAAGCACATTCAAGGTCAACAAATAGAACAACAACCAATCAACAACATAAATTGCAAGTAGTCAAACAAAGGGGCAATCAGTGCCCCACAGGTTGCAAACTCTCCTATTGTCTCCTTTCACAATTTCACATTATTGATTTTTGTATCAATTTTCAATAGCGATTTCGATCGCTTTCCATCCTTATTGCCCCTGACCACCCTTATTACCTCGGCCACCCTTATCACCCCAACCCACACCTTATTTCCTCACGTTGCGGCGCGCAACACGACCCCGCCTTACGGTTTAAAACACAACAATTTCAAACAGCAGATAAGGTACTACACACAATTTTCAACAAGTTCAAATAAGCAACTTGCACATTGTTTCATGTTCTCAATTACTTATCAAGCCAATATCACAACCAAGTTACAATATTTCCATAATCAAAAATATTCACACAAGTATGTTCAACAATTTTCCACAATTCAAGTGTTTCATCTCTTTCCACAATAAACCAATTCTCGAGTGTTTCGTTTCCTTTCCACAAGGTGCCATATAGGCCATCATAAGTATTATTCACAATTCTTTACCCAATTCAACTCTCATTTAACTTTCGGTTCATATTCTATACCACATCACTCATATTTCAACAACAACTTTGAGAATTTCACACAATTTGTCAAATTAACATTAACGAAGCAATTTTCACACATATAGGCGATTTCACAAGAATCAAAATTAGCCATACATACCTGGTGATGATTTTCCTTCCTACTTTATGCTTACCCAAGATATCCTACTCTTGCCAACCTTGTTCTTGAAGACTCTTACATCTACTCACTTCTTTTTACTAGAAATCAAGTTCAATAATCATGCATGAGTGTAAAAATTCTATTTTCAAAAGCTATTATATGCAAACCTCTCTTTACCCAATTTAAAACTGAAAATCAAAGAAAATAGTTAGGGTTTTTACCTTGAAAAGATTGGGGAAGTTGAATCCTTGCCCTAGGATCCCCTTGGAATTAAGATGGTTGGAACAATCTTTGAAGATGAAAGATTTCTCTCTCTAAAAACCCTCTCTTCTCTCTCTAATTTTGGTAAGATGATATGAGAAAATGAGGGTGAAAGGTGTTATATTAAAGAAGAGATCGGGTCAAAATGTTACAAAAATCTGGGCCAGGGCAAATCTGCGGTGCACTTTGCGACCGCAGAATCAACATGCGGTCCGCATAGTGACCGCAGAATGGCCTCAAAATTCACTCAAGTTCTGTTACAGAATGCGACCAATATGCGGTCTGCATTCTTGATCTGCGGTCGCAAAGTGCACCGTTGATTCACTATGCGATCGCATATCGACCGCATTTTGAACACGATTTTTGGGAGACTTCTGTTAAGCTCTGCGGCAAGAATGCGGTCCGCATAGCAGATTTGCGGTCGCATTCTTGACCGCAAAATTGACACTTTTCGGAAAAATTAATTCTCTACATTTTTGAAACTTAAATCACTACCAAGGGTCCGAACCGCGGCGAGCTTGCTCGCCGCGAAGAATTCTACGCATTCCTAACACATTATTCGGACCATGACACTATAGCTACTAGGTTTTATGCACAAATATTTTACGGGGCCTTACATCCTCCCCCGCTTAAGATCATTCGTCCTCGAATGAGGATTTTGAAATAAATGAGTTGGTTTTGAAAGACATGATATGCAACCATCAAAATTTTGACTAACTCTTATATTTTAGAAAAATTTCGCCGGAGTTTCCTTTGTATTATGGACATATCCACCTGTCAGAGGGCCCCCGAAACACATTACCAAACAACAATACACAAATACAACACCTTTTTCCCACAACTGGTATACACTTTCTTACCTCAACGAATGCACATATTCTATCATATTATTACAATTGCATAGAAACTAGTCACTTCAATGAATTCTTACCTTATTAAACCAATTTAACACGCGAATATTTATAAGGATTTCATTTATCAAGAAAGGTTTAAGTGTCCCAAGGCAACAACACAATTAACTCATTACAAAATGAAGGGGACTTTACTAATACTAAGAGGGAAACAACTTGGACAGAATGACAATTACTAGGAGTAGAAGGGTCACCTATTTTCTTCTAGGCTTGATCGAACAAATGGGGGTACTTTTCCTTCATCTCTTTTTCCGCTTCCCATGTGGCCTCCTCAACTTGTTGACTTCGCCACAATACTTTAACAAAGGCAACTTCCTTATTTCTCAACTTACGGACTTGCCTATCAAGAATGGCAACTGGAACTTCTTCATATGACAAATCTTCATTAACCTCTATAGCTTCGACTGGCATGATGGTGGATGGATCTCCGATCACTTTCTTCAACACGGACACATGGAATACCGGATGCACTGATGACATCTCAGGAGGCAACTCTAGCCTATAAGCAACTTGACCAATCCTTTGAATGATCCGATATGGCCCGACATACCTAGGACTCAATTTCCCTTTCTTTCCAAATCGCATGACTCCCTTCATAGGAGATACCCTCAAGAACACCCAATCATCGACTTGAAACTCCAAATCCCTTCGGCGAACGTCTGCATAGGATTTTTGACGACTCTGTGCTGTTTTCATTCTCTCCTGAATAACCTTGACCTTTTCCATAGCTTCGTACACCATATATGGCCCTAGCAATTCCGCTTCACCTACCTCAAACCACCCGATTGGCGACCTACATCTCCTCCCGTACAATGCCTCAAACGGGGCCATCTGAATGCTAGCATGATAGCTGTTATTGTAAGCAAATTCTATCAGTGGCATGTGTTCATCCCAATTACCTTTAAAATCTAAGACACAAGCCCGCAACATATCTTCAAGCGTCTGAATGGTCCGCTCGGCCTGACCGTCGGTCTGTGGATGGAAAGCTGTGCTGAGATTCACTTGAGTTCCCAAACCTTGCTGAAACTTCTTCCAAAAGTTAGCTGTGAACTGAGCCCCGCGATGCGAGATGATAGAAAGTGGAGTGCCATGAAGCCTTACTATCTCCTTGATGTACAATCTTGCATATTGCTCCACAGTATCAATGGACTTGACAGGCAGGAAGTGAGCTGATTTGGTGAGTCGATCTACTATCACCCATATTGAATCGAACTTACGCTGAGTGCGAGGTAAACCTACCACGAAATCCATATTGATCATCTCCCATTTCCACCTTGGTATTTCTATAAGCTGAGTTAATCCACCGGGCCGTTGATGTTCGGCCTTCACTTGTTGACAGTTCGGACATTTAGCTACAAAGCTTGCTACATCTCTTTTCATACCGTTCCACCAATAAATCTCCTTAAGGTCATGATACATTTTCGTGGAACCAGGGTGCACAGAATACCTGGAAGTATGAGCCTCTGCCATCACTCTTTCCCGAAGCTCGTCCACATCTGGAACACATAGCCTATCTTGACACCGCAATACACCATCTTCGCTTGAGTACAAATGCTGAGGTCTTGTTATTTATGACTGCTTCCTTTACCCGAACCAATGCTGGATCCATGAACTGTTTTTCCTTGATTTCCGCGACCAATGATGATTCTGCTCCATTATGCACCAAAATATCCCCCTCGTCTGACGCCGAGATACGAACCCCCAAACTGGCTAATTGGTAAACCTCTCGAGCCAGGGGTCTCTGATCCACACCCAAATGAGCCAAACTACCCATGGATTTTCGACTAAGAGCGTCGGCTACCACATTTGCCTTTCCTGGATGGTACAATATGTCCATATCATAGTCCTTGAGTAATTCTAGCCACCGCCGCTGTCTCAGATTTAGCTCCTTCTGCTTGAACAAATACTGGAGGCTCTTGTGGTCTGAAAACACATCTACGTGAACTCCATAAAGATAGTGCCGCCATATTTTCAAAGCAAACACAACAGCTGCAAGCTCCAAATCATGCGTCGGATAATTCTTCTCGTGATTCTTGAGTTGCCTGGAAGCGTAAGATATGACTTTCCCGTGTTGCATCAATACACATCCCAAACCAACCCTGGAGGCATCACAATAAACCACAAATCCCTCTGTGCCTTCTGGCAAGGCCAATACTGGTGCCGAGGTCAATCTTGACTTCAATTCCTGGACACTTTTCTCACATGCTTTGGACCACTGGAACTTAACTGCCTTCTTCGTCAGTTTTGTCAATGGGGAAGCAAGGGTTGAGAATCCCTCTACAAACCTCCGATAGTACCCTGCCAAACCCAAGAAGCTACGTATCTCTGTCGGGGTCGTGGGTCTAAGCCAATCTTTCACTGCCGCAATCTTTTGAGGATCCACCTGAATTCCCTCACTGGAAATAACATGCCCTAGAAAGGCTACGGACTTCAACCAAAACTCACATTTTGAGAACTTGGCATACAATTGATGCTGATGAAGGGTCTGCAATGCTTCTCTGAGGTGAATGGCATGATCTTCCCTGCTCCGAGAGTAGATGAGGATGTCGTCAATGAATACAATTACAAAGGAATCTAGGAATGGCTTGAAAACACGATTCATAAGGTCCATGAAAGCTGGTGGGGCATTGGTTAGCCCAAAAGACATGACCAAAAACTCGAAGTGACCATAACGAGTCCTGAAGGCGGTCTTAGGAATATCCTGCTCCCTGATTTTCAACTGGTGGTACCCGGACCGTAAATCAATCTTTGAGAAGAACTTCGCTCCCTGCAATTGGTCAAACAGATCATCCACTCGAGGCAAAGGATATTTATTCTTGATGGTGACTTTGTTGAGCTGCCGATAATCAATACACATTCGAAGTGACCCATCCTTCTTTCTGACAAAGAGAACCGGAGCACCCCATGGCGACACACTCGGTCGTATGAACCCTTTCTCCAATAAATTCCTTAGCTGCTCCTTTAATTACCTTAACTCTGCTAGCGCCATTACGTATGGTGGAATGGATATTGGCTGAGTATCCGGCAATACATCAATCCCAAAATCGATCTTCCTATCTGGCGGGATCCTTGGAAGCTCATCCGGAAACACTTCAGGAAATTCATTCACAATCGGCACGGACTCGAGGGTAGGCACCTCTGAGGTGGTGTCCGTTACCCGAACCAGGTGATAGATACACCCTTTCTTAATCATCTTCGAAGCCTTAAGGTAGGAAATAAACCTGCCCCTTGGCACTACACCGTTTCCTCTCCATTCAATAACTGGCTCGTTAGGGAACTCGAGCCTCATAACTCTCGTTCGACAGTCAAGTTTGGCAAAGCATGAATAGAGCCAATCCATCCCCATAATTACATCAAAATCTGCCATCCCAAGCTCAATAAGATCGGCTGTGGTATCACGACCACCCACCGTAACAACACGATTCCTATAGACTCGTGAGGCTGTAATAGAATCACCGATTGGAGTCGACACAGAGAACGGCTCATGAAGCTGTTCGGGTTCTGTCCCAAAACTTGAAGCAATGAATGGAGTAACATAAGACGAGGAGGACCCTGGATCAATAAGGGCATAGCAATCGATAGTCTGAACAGACATGATACCTGTAACAACAGCTGGAGAAGCCTCGGCATTTTGGCGGCCTCGATGCATAGAATCGGCTGGGTCCACCCTTACCCCCGAGCTCCACCCCTAGTTGCGCCACGCTCGGTTGATCTTTGGGTCTGTACGCGATGATGTGACGGTGAAGAAGCCGGATGGCGAGCGGATCCACTACTGTACACCGACGGGGTGCACGACGATCCTCGTTGAATATGACCT
>JASVEL010013054.1:0-42008 GCA_032618575.1 Nicotiana noctiflora
AGGTTGTTATATTTTTCTTGGTACTTGTTGGTGCGAGGTACAATTGATATTGATTCTGTGACACGGTATTTGAATACGAGCTTTACATAGTGCTTTATCGCGGTTTCTTATCTGCGTCGTCTTACTCTTGTTTATTACCATTGAGTACGGCGGTACTCATTTTACTCCTGCACCTTGTGTGCGGATCCAGTCACCTCTCGGCGGTGATCCGGTGGCTGTGCGAGGCGACATTTGTGGATATTCGAGGTAGGTGCAGAGTCCGCAGGACCCGATATTCCTTCTCACTGTCTCTTGATTTCGTATTTGACTTTTCTTTCCGCACTTGGTATCTTGTAAACCTTTATACACTCATGTTCAGTAGAGGCTCACGACTCTTGACCCTTCGGTCTATATGAGTTGGTATATTTTTGGACTTGGTTCCCCGTGTTCGTTATATGTATTGCTATTGCTTCGTGATTTGTTATGTTTAAATGGACTAAAGAGAGCTTCTAGCTCCGTTATTGTTATTGATTGGTCAGGCTGGCTTAGGAAATGTGCTGGGCGCCATCACGACCGGATTTGGGGTTGTGACAAGTTGGTATCAAAGTCAGGTTTAACTAGGCCTCATGAGTCTTGAGCCGGTTAGTAGAGTCTTGTGGATCGGTACGGGGACGCCTGTATTTATCCTCGGGAGGCTGCGAACCTTTAGGAAATACTTCACCTTTCTTGAACTCTGTCGTGCGATCTTGTTGTTCTGAGAACTGAACTTCTATATTCTATTCTCTCGCGGATGGCGAGAACGCGAGCATCAGGACGAGGTGGACGACCTCCATTGCCATCTGTTAGAGGCCGTGGGCGCGGTCGTGCTAGAGTTAGAGGTAGGGCGGGCTGAGGCAGTGCCAGCTGACCCGCTCATTGTACCGGTTCGGGGAGCGGCCCCCGGTGGTTGATGCTCCGGCGGCCCCAGTTCGGGGGCCGGACTATATCTATTGCTATTCCCGGTCTTCGGGAGACTCTTGCTCGGATATTATCGGTGTGTTCGGTTTGGCTCGGGTAGTTTCGGCTACCGCTACCGTGGCGACATCTCGGTCGGGGGGTGGTCAGCAGACCCCTGCGAGCTCGCACACCTGACCCGGTTATTCGGGGACTTCGGACGCCGGAGGCGGTCCCCGCTCGGGTGGTTGCACCAGGTTATTCCTCCGACTGCACCAGCTCCAGCTCCGAGCATATGGTTCGGGTTATGCCCGATGACGAGCGGCGTCGTCTTGAGAGATTTGGTAGACTTCGGCCACCCCATTTCGGTGGCGTTGAGGGCGAGGATGCCCGGGGTTTCTTGGACAAGTGTCAGAGGATGTTGCGGACGGCTGGTATTCTTGAGTCCGGCGGAGTTTCATTTACTACCTTTCAGTTCACCTGGTCCCGCATTTGATTGGTGGGAAGAGTTTGAGAGGCGTAGGCCTGCGGGAGCAGCACCTCTCACATGGCAGCAGTTCTCTACTCTCTTTCTAGAGAAATATGTACCTCGGTCTCGTCGCGAGGAGCTACGTCGCCGGTTCGAGTGGTTGATTCAGGGCGACATGTCTGTGACTCAGTATGAGCTTAGATTCACTCAGTTGGCTAGGCATGCCACATGGATGATCCCTAATGATAGGGAGAGGATCAGGAGGTTCATTGATGGCCTCAACTACTCTATCCGTATTCTTATGACCAGAGAGAGAGTTTTGTCATCATCATTTGAGCAGGTTGTTGATATGGCACGCTCCATTGAGGCGGATCATCGCCGAGAGAGAGAGGAGCGGGAGGCCAAGAGGCCTCGTGGTTCGGGCAGTTTCAGTGGTGCTCCATCTAGAGGGCATTCCCAGCAGAGCAGAGGTCGCTCACCTAGACCTTCTCATTCAGGCCGCCCAGAGCAGAGCGGAGGTTCTTATGGTCGTGGTCGACAGGGGTTTTAGCAGGGTCAGTCATCGCTTAGTGCCCTTCCAGCCCAGGGTGCAGCACCTACTTCATCAGTCCAGGGTTCTTCTGCAGCGAGGGGTTCCCTTCAGTCCCCTTCTCCAACACCAGGTGCATGCTATGAGTGTGGTGAGTTTGGCCACATGAGGAGGTAGTGCCCTCGACTCCGTAGGGACAGGACTCAGCAGAGGGATCAGCCCTCATCTTCAGCACCATCTCAATCTAGTAGAGGTGGAGGTCAGTCTTCTCGTGGTCGCCCCAGGGGCGAGGAGAGATCTGGTGGAGGCCAGGCACGGTTCTATGCACTTCCTGACAGGCGTGATGCAGTTGCCTCCGATGCTGTGATTACATGTATCATTTATGTCTGTCACAGAGATGCCTCTGTTCTATTTGATCCAGGGTCCACATATTCTTACGTGTCCTCTTATTTTGCACGTCATTTGGGTGCGACTCGTGGTAGTCTTGATTTACCTGTTCATGTATCCACCCCCGTGGGTGATACAATCATTGTGGATCATGTCTATAGATCTTGTGTTATATCTATTGGGGGTCTGGAGACCCAGGCGGATTTGCTATTGTTGGGGATGGTGGACTTTGATGTTATATTGGGTATGGACTGGTTGTCTCCGTACCAGGCTATATTGGACTGTCATGCTAAGACAGTTACGTTGGCCATTCCTGGTATTTCTCAGATTGAGTGGCGGGGTTCGACTGATTTCGTCCCTAGCCGTGTTATTTCGTTCCTAAAAGCTCAGAAGATGGTCGAAAAAGGGTGTTTATCGTACTTAGCTTTTGTGAGAGATGTGGGAGCTGAGTCTCCTAGCATTGATTTTGTACCTGTTGTGAGGGACTTCCCAGATGTATTCCCCTCAGACCTGTCGGGCATGCCGCCGGACAGGGATATTGATTTTGGCATTGACTTGGTGCCGGGCACTCAGCCCATATCCATTCCTCCTTACCGGATGGCACCAGCTGAGTTGAAAGAACTGAAAGAGCAGCTTCAAGAGCTTCTGGATAAGGGTTTCATCCGCCCTAGTGTGTCTCCGTGGGGTGCGCCGGTATTATTTGTTAAAAAGAAAGATGGTTCCATGCGAATGTGTATTGATTATAGACAATTGAACAAAGTGACAGTGAAGAACAAGTACCCTCTACCGCGCATAGATGATTTGTTTGATCGGTTACAGGGTGCGAGGGTGTTTTCTAAGATCGATCTTCGTTCAGGCTATCATCAGCTGAAGATCAGGGACTCGGATATTATGAAGACTGCATTCGGGACCCGATATGGTCATTATGAGTTTCTTGTGATGTCGTTTGGGCTGACCAACGCCCCAGCAGCATTTATGCATCTGATGAACAGTGTGTTCAGGCCTTATTTGGATTCATTTGTGATCGTGTTCATTGATGACATTCTAGTCTACTCCCGTAGTCAGGAGGAGCATGCTCAGCATTTGAGTATTGTGTTGCAGAGATTGAGAGAGGAGAAGCTATATGCTAAATTCTCCAAGTGCGAGTTTTGGCTCGAGTCCGTAGCATTTATGGGACATGTGGTGTCTCGTGATGGTATTCAGGTTGATCAGAAAAAGATAGAGGCGGTGCAGAGTTGGCCTAGACCGTCCTCAGCTACAGAGATCAGGAGTTTTCTTGGTTTGGCGGGGTATTATCGCCGGTTTGTTCAGGGATTTTCATCCATTGCTTCTTCATTGACTAAATTGACCCGGAAGGGTGCACCATTCGTGTGGTCGGATGAGTGCGAGGAGAGCTTTCAGAAGCTCAAGACAGCTTTGACCACAGCTCCAGTGTTAGTATTGCCATCAGCTTCAGGTTCATATACCGTTTATTGTGATGCCTCGAGAGTGGGGATAGGTTGTGTGTTGATGCAGGAAGGTAAGGTAATTGCTTATGCTTCTCGGCGGTTGAAGCCACATGAGAAGAACTATCCTGTTCATGACTTGGAGCTAGCCGCCATTGTTCATGCATTGAAGATTTGGAGGCACTATTTGTATGGTGTGTCTTGTGAGGTGTATACCGACCATCGTAGTCTCCGGCACTTGTTCAAACAGAAAGACCTTAATTTGAGACAGCGGAGATGGCTTGAGTTGCTTAAGGATTATGACATCACTATATTATTATCATCCGGGGAAGGCCAATGTGGTGGCCGATGCTTTGAGCCGGAAGGCGGTCAGTATGGGGAGCTTGGCATATATTCCAGCTGAGGAGAGGCCATTTGCCCATGAGGTTCAGGTGCTAGCCAATCGGCTAGTGAGGTTAGATATTTCGGAGCCCAGCAAGGTATTGGCTTGTGTTGTATCTCGGTCATCTCTATATGATCGTGTTCGTGAGCGCCAGTATGATGATCCACATTTGGCTGTCCTTAGGGACAGAGTTCAGCATGATGATGCTAGAGATGTCACCATTGATAGTGACGGCGTATTGAGGATGCGGGGCCGGATATGTGTGCCCAATGTTGATGGCCTTCGTGAGTTGATTCTAGAGGAGGCCCATAGCTCGCGGTATTCTATCCATCCAGGAGCCGCGAAGATGTATCAAGATTTGAAACAGCACTATTGGTGGAGAAAGATGAAAATGGACATTGTCAGACATGTAGCACGGTGCCTCAACTGTCAGCAGGTTAAGTACGAGCACCGGAGGCCCGGTGGTGTATTTCAGCGCATTGCTATTCCTGAGTGGAAATGGGAGAGGGTCACTATGGACTTTGTTACTAGACTCCCTCGGACAGCAAGGAAGTTTGATTCTGTTTGGGTGATTGTGGATAGGCTGACCAAGTCAGCTCACTTCATTCCGGTTAGTACTACCTACTCATCGGAGCGGTTGGCAGCGATCTTTATTTGGGAGATTGTCCGGTTGCATGGCGTCTCAGTGTCTATCATATCCGACAGGGGTACTCAGTTCACTTCTCAGTTTTGGAGAGCATTTCAGCGAGAGATGGGTACGCGGGTTGAGTTGAGCACCGCATTTCACCCCCAGACAGATGGGCAGTCGGAGCGCACTATTCAGATCATGGAGGATATGTTGCGAGCATGTGTGATTGACTTTGGTGGTTCATGGGATGAGTTCCTACCACTTGCTGAGTTTGCCTACAACAACAGTTATCAGTCGAGTATTCAGATGGCCCCGTATGAGGCATTGTATGGCGGGCGGTGTAGATCCCCCGTGGGATGGTTTGAGCCTGGTGAGGTTAGATTGATAGGGACTGAGTTAGTCCAAGATGCTCTGGATAGAGCAAAGTTGATCCAGGAGAGGCTTCGTACAGCACAGTCTCGCCAGAAGAGTTATGCGGACCGTAGAGTTCGAGAGTTGTCTTTCATGGTTGGTGACAGAGTATTGTTGAAGGTTTCACCTATGAAGGGTGTCATGAGGTTTGGGAAGAAAGGAAAGTTGAGTCCCAGGTACATTGGTCCTTTTGAGATACTTAGGAGGGTTGGAGAGGTGGCATATGAGTTAGCCTTGCCGCCCAGCTTATCCAGCGTTCATCCAGTATTCCATGTGTCTATGCTCGGAAGTACATTGGAGATCCGTCTCATGTATTAGATTTCAGCACCATTCAGCTTGATGGTGATCTATCCTATGATGTGGAGCCTATTGCCATTTTGGGACGGCAGGTGAGAAAATTGAGGTCTAAGGAGATTGCATCAGTTAAGGTTCGGTGGAGAGGTCGACCCGTGGAGGAGGCCACTTGGGAGATCGAGCGGGAGATGCGGAGCAGATATCCTCACTTGTTTGAGACTTCAGGTATGTTTCTTAACCCGCTCGAGGACGAGCGTTTGCTTAAGAAGGGGAGAATGTGACGACCCGGCCCGTCGTCGCGGGAATTACCACCCCGTTATGTTGAAATTGTATGTTTTATGCTTTTATATCGGTGTTAAAGTCTATCGGGTGAGTTAGGAGTGAATTGGATTGAAAATGAGGCATATAGCCTTTGTGAAGGAAACTTGAATAAGGAAAGTCAACCCGGAGTTGACAATTTAGTTAGAGGGCTCGGAATCGGATTATGACGATTTGGTTAGTTCCGGGAGGTGATTTGTGATTTAGGGGAGCGATCGGAATTGAATTTGGAGGCCCGGTGTAGAAATAGGCTTGAATTGGCTAAAGTTGAATTTTGGCGAAATCCGAACGGTAGGTGAGATTTTTATCCGGGGGTCGGAATGGAATTCCGACAGTTGCAGTAGCTTCGTTAGGTGATTTTGGATGTGCCTGCAAACTTTCAGGTCATTCGGACGTTGTTTGGTCGGGTTTTTGATTGATTGTGTAAATCGGAATGTTTTAAGGAATTTAGGCTTGAATTCGATGCGAATTATGGGTTTTGATGTTGTTAGACGTGTTTTGAGGATTTGAGCAAGTTTGAATAAGGAATTAGAAGGTGTTGGTGTGTTTGGATGGGGTCCCGGGGGCCTTGGGGTGTTTTCGGATGATTAAACGGAAGAAAATCATGGAAATTTCAGGTTGAAGAGTTCTGGTTCTGTCATTTTCGCCCCTGCGGAAATGTGGGCGCGGAGGCGAGTCCGCAGGAAGCGGGAGTTTTCGCAGAAGCAGGGAATAAATCGCGGAAGCGGACGCGCGTAAGCGGTCCTATTCTCGCAGAAGCGGAATTGGCCGGCTAGGCCTGGAATCGCCGAAGCGACCCTTTGGTCGCGGATACGGACTCGTAGGAGCGGAATTTTATCCGCAGAAGCGAAAATCGCTGTGAGTTAAGTGTATCAGAAGTTAGAAAAATTTCAGAAACATTTCACACATTTGGGTCTCGGCTTTAGAGGCGATTTGGGCGATTTTGAAGAGAAATTCAAAGGAAATCATCAGGTAATCAACTATGGACTTAAACTATGATTAATGTTGATAATATTATGCAATTATATCATGAAAATGGAGGAATTTGGGGTGATTCATGGAAGATTTAACCCTAGGCTTGAACTTTAGAAAATCAAGGTTTTAAATGGGCAAATGGAGTCCGAATTTGGTAAAATTGATATGCTTAGACTCGTATTGAGATGAGGGTTCCGAATATGTGACTTTTGTAATTTTTTGACAAGCGTACGTAAAGTCGGGTTTTGACAACTTTGGGAATTTTGATGTAAATTGAGTTATATTGATTGGGTGTCGTCCCATTGGCCTAATTTGTTGTATTTCTACTGTATTTGATCGGATTCTACGCGTGTGGAGCTCGATTCTCGTGGAAAGGGCATTGCGGAGTAGTCGTCGCGCCGTATTGAGGTGAGTAATAGATGTGGGTGATGACCAGCGGGTTCGAAACCCCGGTATACCACTTTGTGACGTTGTATAGCGACGAGACACGTACTCTCTTGTGAGTGCGGGGTCGATTGTGATTGGGGACTATGACTTAGTCCGACTTGTTGATACTGTATTATGATATTAGGCTATTCTTGAGCCGTCGAACCTCCTTCTCGGATGGTTGCATATTATATATTGTGATAATGGCCACTCTTGAGCCGAGGAACCCCCTTCTTGGGCGGTTGAGTATACTTGTGGGCCGTGAGCCAGTTATTGGATCCCGCGAGGATCGTTATCATTGTCTTATCATACTGACATGTTAGTTACTACCAGTCCGTAGCTATTTATGTTATCATGCTATTTCCAATCTCTGGAACTTGGTATTACTGTTTTCCAACTGAAAAATGATAAAAAGGTTTTCAAAACTACTTTTGAGCCTGCGAGGTTGTATTTGCATATTAGCTGACTGGTAGTGGATCGGGCTGCACGCCACAGCAGTATATATGTTGGATCGGACTGCACGCCGCAGTGATATTGTGCTTGGGCTGTAGGAGCCCCTCCGGAGTCTGAACCCCCACAGTGAGCACGGGTACCCAAATTGGATCGGGCTACGCGCCGTAGCGGTCATATCATGCATTGCATTGCATTTAGCTACATCTGCTAGCTGTTATACTGTTTTGCTGGTACTTATTGGTACAGGTACAGTTGATATTGATTCTGTGACAGGGTATTTGAATACGGCTTTACATAGTGCTTTATTGCGGATTTCTTATCTGCGCTGTCTTACCCTTGTTTATTACCACTGAGTCTGGCGGTACTCATTTTACTCCCTGCACCTTGTGTGCAGATCCAGGTACCTCTCAGCAGTGATCCAGTAGCTGTGCGAGGCGACATTTGTGTATATTCGAGGTAGCTACAGAGTCCGCAGGACCCGATATTCCTTCTCACTGTCTCTTGATTTCGTATTTGACTTTTCTTTCCGCACTTGGTATCTTGTAAACCTTTATACACTCATGTTCAGTAGAGGCTCATGACTCTTGACCCTTCGGTCTATGGGAGTTGGTATATTTTGGGACTTGGTTCCCCGTGTTCGTTATATGTATTGCTATTGCTTCGTGATTTGTTATGCTTAAATGGACTAAAGAGAGCTTCTAGCTCCATTATTGTTATTGATAGGTCAGGCTGGCTTAGCAATGTGCTGGGCGCCATCACGACCGGATTTGGGGTCGTGACAGTATGTCATGCCCGAGTGGCTGTGAACTTATTTGACTGTGATGGGTCAAGGACCCGATAGTGAGGATGTGTTTCCTTGATATGGATCGGGCTGCACGCCACATCAATGATATATTTATATTGAGGCCGAGAGCCTATTTGATACCATAAGATGGCTGATATTAGGCATGGGCTGTGGGAGCCCCTATAGTGTCTGTACACACCCCTAGTGAGCGTCGGGGACATTAAATAAGTGGAGTGGCTGCACGTCGCAGCAGGTACTAGAGTGCACTATTATATATGTTGTATCTTATCATGCATTATTTTCTAAACCGTGTTATTATTTTATATATTTACACTGATATTGATCTGAAATGTTGAATATAGGTTACCTTGTGCATTTTCTGCGATTTCTTACTTTTAGACGATATTTATGTTTATTACTAACTGGTCGGAGTACTCACTTTACTCCCTGCACCTTGCGTGCAGATCTAGGTTCTTCTCATGTAGAGTAGATCTAGTTTGGACAAGCAGAGTTAGCTTTCGGGAGCATCCGGGTAGCTGCACTGCATTTGCAGCCTTAGATTCATCCCTTCTATCCTTATCTTTTGTTTCCTTGTTATTCAATATTAGACAAACTTTGTAGTAGGATGTCATTCTATATTTAAAGGTTCACGATCTTGACACCGAGTCTATGGTTGGACTATATTCTATATTTTGGTAAAATCTCGTATTTTCTTTAGTATTTCCTGATCTTTGACTTAAATGATTTTGGTGATTCACTATTTTATCTTTCTACCTCGGTTTATCAATTGGGTTAAACATTATAAATGGTCGGGCTGGCCTAGTAGTGTGTTGACCGCCATCATGACCGGGTTGGGGTCATGACAAGTTTGTATCAGAGCCAAGATTACTTGGTCTCACGAATCATGAGCCGGTTCAGTAGAGTCTCGCGGATCGGTACAGAGACATCTGTATTTATCCTCGAGAGGCTGCAGAACCTTTAGAAAAACTTCAAATTCTTGAAATTCTTATCGTACGACTTTGTTGATCCGAGAACTAAACTTTTGTATTCTATTCTCTCACAGATGAAGAGAACCCGTGCTACTAGACGTGGCGGAAGACCACCTTACCACCTGTTAGAGGCTGTGGGCGCAGTCATGGTCGTGGTCGAGGCAAAACAGCCGGGGCAGCACATACAGATCCACTAGTTGCCCTCACTTAGGACCAGCCTCCAGTGGTAGAGACTCTAAAAGCACATGTTCAGGCACCAGCTATGCCCTATTGTGATTCCGGGTCTTTAAGAGGCCCTAGCTCAGATTCTATTAGTTTGCACTGGCCTTGCTCTGGCAGTCTCAGCCACTACTTCTGCAGCTACCTTAAAGAACAGGGGCGTTCATCAGACCCCCACTGCTCACACGCTTGAGTATGCAGTGCAGGGCTTGCAGACACCAAAGGCGCTACCAGCTCAGCAAGTTGCATCAGTTCAGGTGGTTGCCCTGGTTTAAGGTGATGTGGTTCCGACTATGCCAGAAGGTGAGCATCATTGTCTTGAGAGGTTCAGCAGGCTCTCACATCCTATTTTCAGTAGTGTTCCGGGCAAGGATGCCCAGGGTTTTCTCGGCAAGTGTCGATGTATGCTTCGGACAATAGGGATCTTGGAGTCGAGCGGGGTACATTTACTAATTTTCAGTTCTCAAAAATGGCATTCACTTGGTGGGAGGCATATGAGCGGCGTAGGTCGGTAGGTGGAGCGCCTTTGTAATGGCAGGAGTTCTCCACTCTCTTCCTGGAGAAGTTGGTACCACAGTCTCAGACGGAGGAGCTGCGTAGACAGTTCAAGTGGCTTCGTCAGGAAGATATGACCGTGTCTCAGTGTGATGTGAGATTTTATTAGTTGGCTCGTTATGCTCTATGGATGGTGCCGACTGATCGACAGAGCATTAGGAGGTTTGTGGACGGACTCATTTATCCCATCTATATTCTGATGACTCGAGAGAGGATTCTGAGTCATACTTTTGAGGATGCAGTTGATATTACTCGTGATATTGAGATGGCTCGCCGTCAGGAGAGAGAGGTCAAGAGGCCTCGAGGATCGGGTAGCTTCAGTGGTGCTCCATCTAGGGGCCAGGTTCAGCAGAGCAGAGTTCATTCTTTTAGGCCTCACCAGTCAGCTCATCCCGAGTATCGTGGAGCGTCTTCAAGCCGCAGTTATTAGGGTTTCCAGCAGGGCCAGTCATTACTTAGTGCCCTCCCAGCTGAGAGCTCATCATATGCCTTTTCAGCTCAGGGTTCTTCTATGCAGAGCGCATCGGCTGGTCATTCCGGTGCGAGGGTTTCCCTTCAGTCCCCTTCTCCAGCACAGGGTAGTTGCTATGAGTGCGGTGAGTTTGGTCATATGAGGAGACAGTCTCCTCTGCTTCGTGATGGTCGGTCTCAGTAGAAGTATCAACCTTCCACTTCTACTATATCTACTTCAGCACCCTCTTAGTCAGTTAGGGGTGGGGGCCAGTTATGTAGGGGTTGCCCTACGGGTGGAGACCGATCTGGTGGTAGTTAGGTTCGATTCTTTGCCCTTCCAGTTATGAGGGATGCCATTGCATCAGATGTTGTTATCACATATATTATCTCAGTCTGTCATAGGGATGCTTATGTTTTATTTGGTCCCAGATGTATATACTCTTATGTGTCTTCGTATTTTGCCCATCATCCGGGTATGACCTGAGGGTGTCTTGCTTTACCTGTACATGTATCTACCCTGGTGGGTGATACTATTATTGTGGACCATGTTATCGGTCTTGTCTTGTTACTATTGGCTATTTAGAGACCCGAGTTGATTTATTGCTTTTGAGCATGGTGGACTTCAATGTTATTCTGGGAGTCGACTGGTTATCTCTGTGCCATGCTATTCTAGACTGTCATGCAAATATAGTAACCTTGTCTATGCCAGTTGTTCTAAGGATTGAGCGGCATGGTATGAGTAATTATGTACCCAGCAGGGTGCTCTCTTTCCTAAAAGCCTAGTGGATAGTTAGAAAAGGCTGTTTAACTTATTTGGCATTTTGTGAGAGATGTCAGACCTGAGACTCCTAGTCTTGGTTCGTATCCCGTTTTGAGGGATTTCCTTGAGGTATTTCTAGCAGACCTACCAAGGATGCAGCTGGATAGGGACATTGACTTTGTATTGATCTAGTGTCGGTCACTCAACCCATCTATATTCCTCCATATTGTATGGCACCAGCAGAGTTAAAGGAGTTGAAGGAGCAGCTTGAGGAAATTCTAAATAACAGATTCATTCGCCCGAGTGCGTCACCTTGGGGTGCATCGATCTTATTTGTGAAGAAGAAAGATGGCACAATGAGAATGTAAAATAATTACAGGCAGTTGAACAAGGTGAAAGTAAAGAACAAGTATCCACTACCAAGTATCCAGGGAGCATGAGCACTCTCTAAGATTTATCACCGTTCATGCTATCACCAGCTAATGATTAGGGATTCTAATATCATGAAGACGGCTTTCAGGAAGAGATATGGGCACTATGAGTTTTTGGTTATGTCTTTTGGGCTGACTAATGTCGCAGCCGCGTTCATACATCTGATGAACAACGTATTTTGGTTGTATCTAAATTCATTTGTTATCATTTTTATTGATTTTATCCTAGTGTACTCGCATAGCCAGGAGAAGCATGCTTAGTATTTGAGTATGGTATTATAGAGATTGATGGAGGAGAAGCTTTATGCAATGTTCTCCAAGTGTAAGTTCTGGTTTGGTTCTGTGGCTTTTCTGGGACATGTGGTGTCCAGTAATGGTATTCAGGTTGAACCAAAGAAGATAGAGGCAGTGCAGGGTTGGCCTAGACTGTCCTCAGCCACGGAGATTCGGAGTTTCCTTGGTTTGGCAGGATATTATCGCCGGGTTATCCAGGGTTTTTCATCTATTACATCGCCCTTGCCCAAGTTGACGCAAAAGGGTGCACTATTTATATGGTCGGACGAGTGCGAGGAGAGATTTCAGAAGCTTAAGACAGCTTTGACCATAACTCCAGTGTTGGTTTTGCCATCAGCTTTAGGTTCTTACACACTTTATTATGATGCTTTGAGAGTTGGGATTGGTTGTGTGTTGATGCAGGAGGGTAGATTTATTGCATATGCTTCTCGTTAACTGAAGCCTCACGAGAAGAACTACCATGTACATGATTTGGAGTCGGCTGCCATAGTTCATGCTTTGAAGATTTGGAGGCACTACTTATATTGCGTATCATGTGAGGTGTATACTGATCATCGCAGCTCTCACCATCTGTTCAAACAGAAGGATCTTAGATTGAGATAGCAGAGATGGCTGAACTTACTCAAGGACTATGATATTACCATATTGTATCATCCTGGGAAGGCCAATGTAGTGGCCGATGCTTTGAGGCGGAAGATGGTAAGTATGGGTAGTTTGGCGTACATTCCAGTTGGGGAGAGGCCCTTTACAGTTGATGTCCAAGCCTTGGCCAATCTAATGGTGAGATTAGACATTTCGGAGCCTAGTCGAGTGTTGGCTTGT
Organism: Nicotiana noctiflora; assembly: GCA_032618575.1. Lineage (NCBI taxonomy): Eukaryota > Viridiplantae > Streptophyta > Magnoliopsida > Solanales > Solanaceae > Nicotiana > Nicotiana noctiflora. The sequence continues at coordinate 12,937 of JASVEL010013054.1, forward strand.
GTGGTTTCTCGGTTTTCCTTATATGACCGCATTGGAGAGCGATAATATGATGATCTGTATTTGCATGTCCTTAATGACAGGGTCCATCATGATGATGCCAGAGATGTCCGTATTGATGATAATGGTATGATGAGGATGCATGGCCGGATTTGTGTGCCCAATGTGGATGGGCTTTGGGAGTTGATATTAAAGGAGGCCCACAGCTCGCGGCATTCCATTCATCTAGGTGCCTCGAAGATGTATCAGGATTCGAGACATCATTACTTGTGGAGGAGGATGAAAAAGGTTATTGTGAGCTATTTAGCTTGGTGTCTCTACTATCAGCAAGTCAAGTTTGAGCATTAGAGGCCCGGTGGTGTACTTCAGCGGATGGATATTCTAGAGTGGAAGTGGGACATGATTACTATGGATTTTGTGAGTGGTCTCCCTCATACCTCGAGGAAGTTTGATTCGATTTGGGTGATTGTTGATCGACTGACCAAGTGAGTGCACTTCATTCCGGTGTGTACTATATATAATTCGGAGCGGTTGACAGAGATTTTCATCCGAGAGATTGTTCGATTGCATGGGGTTCTAGTTACTATTATCTCAGATAGGGGTACTCAGCTTACTTCCTAGTTTTGGTGGACTTTTCAGTGAGAGTTGGGTCTCCAGGTAGAGTTGAGCATAGCGTTTCATCCTTAGACGGACGGGCAGCCCGAGCGTACCATTCAGATATGGGAGGACAAGTTACGTGCATGTGTTATTGATTTTGGAGGTTCTTAGGCTGAGTTATTACCACTTATAGAGTTTTCCTACAACAACAATTATCAGTCCAGCATTTAGATGGCACTGTATGAAGCTTTATAAGGGAGATGGTGTAGATAGCATGTTTGTTGGTTTGAGTCCGGTAAGGCAAGGCTATTAGGGATAGAGTTGGTCCATAATGCCTTAGATAAGGTAAAGGTGATCCGGGAGAGACTTTGTATAGCTCAGTCGCGTCAGAAGAGATACGCGAACAAGAAGGTTCAAGATGTATCTTATATGGTGGGCGAGAAAGTCTTGTTGAAGGTTTCGCCTATGAAGGGAATTATGAGATTTGGAAGGAAAGGTAAATTGAGTCTGTAGTTCATATGACCTTTTGATGTACTTAGGAGGATTGGGGAGGTGGCCTATATGCTTGCTTTGCCGCCCAGCTTGTCGGGGGTTCATTCGGTATTTCATGTTTCTATGCTCCGAAAGTATGTTGGGGACCCGTCTCATGTGTTAGACTTTAGCACGGTTAAGTTGGATGATGATTTGACCAATGATGTGGAGACAGTGGCTATTTTGGTTCGTCAGGTTCAGAGATTAAGATCAAAGGATATAGCTTCAGTGAAGGTGCAGTGGAGAGGTCGGCCCGTGGAGGAGACTACTTGGGAGACCGATCAGGAGATGCGGAGCAGATATCCTTACTTATTTGAGGTCCAGGTATATTTCTTGACATGCTCGAGGATGAGTATTTGTCTTAGTTGGGGATGATGTGATGACCCGGCCCGTTGTCACATGAGTTAACGCCCCGTTTCCCCTATTATATTTCTCTATGATTCATTATCGGTATTTATGGTGATCGGGTAGAATTAGATTGGTTTTAGATGAAAATGAGACACTTAGTCTCTTAAAGGAAAGCTTGCTTTGGGAAAAGTCAACCAGAAGTTGACTATTTAGTTAGAGGGCTCGAATGTGAATTCCGGTGTTTCGGTTAGTTTTAGGAGATGATTTGTAATTAGGAGTGTGATCAAAACTAATTTTAGAGGTCTGGTGTAGAATTAAACTTGAATTGGTGCAGTTAGTATTTTGGCGAATTTCGGTTGATAGGTGAGATTTTGATCCGAGAGTTGTTGTAGCTCCGTTAGGTTATTTTGGATATGTGTGCAAAACTTTAGATCATTCAGACGTCGTTTCATCTGGTTTTTGATCGAATGCGAGTTTCAGAAGTTTTGGTTGAACTTAGGATTTGATTTGAGGAAATTTGATGATTTTGATGTTAACTATAATGTTTTTATGGTTTGAGCAAGTTTGAGTAAGGTATTGGGTCTCACCTCTGTTTTTGGTTGATGTCCCAGGGGCCTCGGGGTGTTTTCGGATGGCCAACAGGGTGAAAATTGGCTTGAGAGATTGCTCAGCTTATCTGGCACCTGGTATTTTTTCACATGCGGTTTTGGGGCCACAGGTGCAGTATCGCGGAAGCGGTCAATGGGGGAGCAGAAATGGAAGTGGGGCTCAGGGCAGGTTCCGCAGAAGCGGAAGCCGAGCCCGCTTAAGCGGTTCAGCTGGAGCAGATATTTAGCCGCATAAGGTGTCTTGGATTTTCAAAAGGGAAATCACAGAAGCGGTAAAAAGATCGCAAAACGGTATTTGCATTTGCGGTATTTAGACTGCAGAAGCGAAAATGTCTGGTTAGAACCATTTAATTTAACCTCCGCAAATTTTTGAAAGAGCATAACATTTTCTCTTCGGACTAAAAGGGTTTTAGGTGATTTGGAAGAGAGTTTCGAGGGCTTTCATCAGGTATGGATGCTTGGACTGAGAATATGTTATTATGGTGTAAAATCATGGATTAACACTGAAAACCCAAGGAATTAAAGGTTAAAAATGGAGGTTAGCGTTTTAAACTTAAGAGAGTTAAATTAGGGATTTTAGAGGTCAAATGGATAGTGATTCTTGTGAATATTATATGTACGGACTCGTGGTGAGACAAGCAATCCGGTGATGTAAATTTCGTAATTTTTCAAGAAGTGGGCCCTGGGCTTGCGTTTTGCCAACTTCCTGATTTTCAATCTTTATTGAGTCTTTTAGATTGGGTTATGTTCCCTTAGCCGATTGTGATGTATTCCTTTTGGTTTTGACTAGATTTTACGCACGAGGAGGTTGATTTGCGAGGGAAAGGCATAGCGAGCTAGACTTGTGGCCGGCTTGACGTGATTAACTGATGCAAATGTTGCTCTGATAGTTTGAAACCCCGAACTTTCACATCATTATGCTATATTGAGGTGTGACATGCATTCTATGATGAGTGCGGAGTTGTTTACTAATAGGGATTATGGCTTGGTCCATGCCGAGTGTTATTTTTACTATATTGGCGATTGAGACGCATATTTTATCACTGGGAATTGGGCTTATTGCCATGTTTGAAGCCTTGTGCCGACCTGTAGAATCCTTAGGGGATCTTTATTAGCTTTCTTCACTTGTTTGCATAAATTGTACTCTCAGTCATGATTTCAACTGCTAAAATAATGTAAGGATTGTCTTTTTAAGCATGAATATTAAACAAAAAGGATATGAGGGCTGAGATCCTATAGTATGTCATGCCCGAGTGGCTGTGAACTTATTTGACTGAGATGGGTCAAGGCCCCGATAGTGAGGATGTGTTTCCTTGATATGGATCGGGCTGCATGCCATAACAATGATATATTAATATTGAGGTCGAGAGCCTATTTGATGCCACGAGATGGCTGATTTTGCATTTGGTCTATAGGAGCCCCTCCGGAGTCTGTACACACCCCTAGTGAGCGCCGTCGATGTTAAATAAGTGGAGAGGGCTGCACGTTGAACGGGTACTAGAGTGTATTGTTATATGTGTTGCTGCTCATTATTTTCTTAACTGTGTTATTTCTTTACATGTTTACACCTATATTAATCTGAACTGTTAGATATAGGTTACCTTGTGTATTTTCTGCAATTTCTTACTTTCAGACAGTATTTATGTTTATTACTCATTGGGTCGGAGTACTCACTTTACTCCCTGCACCTTGCGTGCAAATCCAGGGTCTTCTCAAGCAGAGTATATCCAGTTTGGACGAGCAGAGTTAGCTTTTGGGAGTATCGAGGTAGCTGCACTGCGTTCGTAGCCTTAGATCCCTTCCCTCTATCCCTATCATTTGTTTCCTTGTTATCGTATTTTAGACAGACTTTGTAGTAGGATGTCATTCTATATTTAGAGGCTGAGGATCATGACACCGGGTTTATGGTTGGGCTATATTCTATGTTTTGTTAAACTTCCGCATTTTCTTCATTATTTCCTAATCTTTGACTTAAATGATTTTGGTGATTCACTGTTTATCTTTCTATCTCGGTTTATCAATTGGGTTAAACATTGTAAATGGTCGGCTGGCCTAGTAGTGTGCTGGGCGCCATCATGACCGAGTTGGGGTCGCGACAGAAGTATAAGGGAAATACAAACAAATAAGAAGGATAATGCAAAAGAAAGTTAAGAAGAAAGAGGATGGATATTACATCGATATAAAAAGAGATGAGAACAACACCCAAAGTACAAACCAAAACATCATCTTAAGTTGAAGTTATACAAAATGAACCAAAAAACTTCAGCTCTCTAGGCTGAAGTAAACAAAAAAGCACAGCATTAAAATATAGTGAAAGGATTACAAACACTAACAATCATCACCACCATCATCATCATCATCACATTACTCCTCAGTTTCTTTAAATATCTCATCATAATCAGTATTGGAGATTACTATAGGGTAGTAGGATAAAAGACCACTAAATCCAAGGAGATTAATATTCAACTTCTTGAATTCATCGCACATCTGATTTTGTTCGACGATTACTCTGTCCAAAAGAGGAAGAAGAGTCTTCAGGTTGTTTTGTAGGTTGGAATAGTCGTTCCAGCTAGAAAAAAGAAAACTATCAAACTGCTGCAGAACCTTGTCGAGCGAGGTTAAATAACCTCCACAACTATGTTCCAGGTTAAGCCTGTTCTAGAATGATTCATTGGCAAAGAGTTTTGGTCCGGTTCTCTCCCAATCAGCCTTTATTTGATCCCACAAAAGCATAAGATTAGCCATTGATTATTTGTTATTAAACCACTCACACTTGAAGGTCTCCCACTTCTGCATGATTTCATCAAAATTATGCTTCCTATTTCCACTTCCACCACATATTCTTTCTTTAACAAAAGCTAAAAGACTAAGGATGGATTTGAATTAGAAGAAATCTGATTGAAGTCTATAAATGACTATGAAATTTTCAGGTGAAGAGATTACTAATATAGACAAAGAGTTCACCTAATCAATTTAATATCTATAAATGTAAAAGTAACTTTTTAGGTATTTTTACTGCTTTTCATTCAGAGAAAGTGAATGAAACAAGATAAGTATGTGGTAAAAGAAGTATGTGAAAAATACAAAAAGAAATGTAACTTCAGCTTTAATAAGCCCACAGTTTTTCTATAGAAAAAAAATAACTTCAGCCTGAAAAATAACTTTTCGAATCATTTACTATACGGTCAAACAAGTTTAAATAAAAGATAAAGTAGGCGACAAAAGACAAAAAGTAGATAGTAAATGCATAAAAGATAAGTATCAACTTAAAAAATACCAAAACATGCTAAAGTTTTTGTCATAAGCTTTTTCAAAAATATTAGCCAATGTGCTGAAGTTATTTAGTTCATTTATCAAACTTTAGCTTATAATAAGCTGAAGTTTTCCATCTTTGTAAATGCTTTTTCAGAAACTTCAGCTCAATGTGCTGAAGTTAGTTAGTTCATTTCTGAAAACATCAGCACTTGATGAGCTGAAGTTTTTCTCTTGGACTAGATAGTTTTTGTCGCAAAACTTTTTCAAAAACTTCAGCCCAATGTGCTTAAGTTATTTAGTTCATTTGAAAAATATCAACTTATAATAAGCTGAAGTTATTCATCGTGCATTCAATAGTTTTGTTGTAAATGCTTTTTCAAAAGCTTCAGCTCAATGTGATGAAGTTTGTTAATTCATTTTTTAAAACTTCAGCACTTGATGAGCTGAAGTTTTTCTCCTGGACTCGATAGTTTTTGTCGTAAAGCTATTTCATGAACTTCAGCTCATTGTGCTGAAGTTATTTAGTTCATTTATAAAACTTCAGCTTATAATAAGCTAAAGTTTTTCATTTTGCATTCAATAGTTTTGTTGTAAATGCTTTTTCAAAACTTCAGCTCAATGTGCTAAAGTTAGTTCATTTTTAAAAATTTTAGCACTTGATGAGCTGAAGTTTTTCTCCTTGACACGAAAGCTTTTGTCGTAAAGCTTTTTCAAAAACTTCAGCCCAATGTGTTGAAGTTATTCAGTTCATTTATAAAACATTCAGCAAGTTGAAGTTTTTCATTATGCATTCAATAGTTTTGTCGTAAATGCTTTTTCAAAAACTTCAGCTCAATGAGCTGAAGTTAGTTAGTTCATTTCTAAAAACGTCAGCACTTGATGAGCTGATGTTTTCTCCTAGACTCGATAGATTTTGTCATAAAACTTTTTCATAAACTTCAACCCAATGTGCTGAAGTTATTAAGTTAATTTATAAAACTTCAGCATATAATAAGCTGAAGTATTTCATTGTGCATTCAATAGTTTTGTTGTAAATGCTTTTTCAGAAAACATCATCTCAATGTGCTGAAGTTAGTTTGTTCATTTCTATAAACTTCAGCACTTGATGAACTGTTGTTTTTCTCCTTGACTCGATAGTTTGTCGCAAAGCATTTTCAAAAACATCAGCCCAATGTGCTGAATTTATTTAGTTCATTTAATAAGCTAAAATGTTTCATCATGCGTTCAATAGTTTTGTTGTAAATGCTTTTTCAAAAACTTTAGCTCAATGTGCTAAAGTTAGTTAGTTCATTTCTAAAAATTTCAGCACTTGATGAGCTAAGTTTTTCTCCTGGACTCAATAGTTTTTATCGTAAAGCTTTTTCAAATAACTTCAGCTCCATGTGCTGAAGTTGTTAATTTCATTTCTAAAATTTTCAACACTTGATAAGCTAAAATTTTTGTCTTGGACTCGATAGTTTTTGTCATAATGTTTTTTCAAATAACTTACGTAGAAAAAGCTTAAGTTTTTCTCCTACATATGACACTTTTGTTATGACTTTTAAATAAAACTTCAGCTTAAAAAATAGAAGTTATTTTCTTCTTACTGAAGTTTAGCATATTTGAATCAATCCAAGTATACTAAAAAATTAATTAATGCAAATAAACCAAAAATTTGATAGACACCACATAAATCACACAAAATAATATATATTCATACGATCCCATTTTGTTTTCGTTTACATCCCTGAAAAAAAGGGAAAAAATTAGTTATTTATTTACAAGTTATTCTATATTCAAAAAGTTCACAGAGTGTGTTCATATTATCGATAGTCATGTCCTCGTTGCTCTTCTTTGGGTTTCTTAACCAAATTCTATGAACCTTCACTATGTCTTCAGCTGATTCACTCCATTTCACCAAATTTAAGTCCCCCAAAGCATTTTCTGTCAGACACAGGTTGACAAAGTTTACTGCTATGATTTGTTTTTTATCAAATCTCGTCTTCTTTCATAAGAAAAAACATATTGGTAAAGACATGCTTACTGGTGTGCAACTGAAAATTCGTGGGAAACAAAGATAATGAAGAAGAAGTCCAAAAAAATTCATATGTGACGGAGAGTGGTGTGACGACCCGGCCCGTCGTCACGAGAGTTATCACCCCGTCACCCCTTCATTTATGCGTTTCATGTCTCTATATATGAGTTAGAGTCTATCGGGTGAATTGATACGCTCAACTTACACTTTTACAATAAGTGTAAGGCAGTCGGTGTCAAATATAGTAACCCAACAAGGTTGGGTCGAATCCCATAGGGAATAGGTGTGAAATGATCACTTGAATTAGTGTGTTACCCGACTAGAATCTTGAATCTATTCGGTTAGAAGTAACATAGAAATGGTGTAAGAGTGGTAGAATGAGTGAAGGTTTGTTTAGAATATTTAACTAGTGAAGATGCTTGATGTAGTAATCTATAGAATTGATTAAACCAAGGTTGTGTTCCCATAAATGTAGTGTAATTCCATTGGTGTTAATATGATATATTTCTAATTGTTGATTATTGATATGCAATTGATTTATATGCAACTACCCAATATTTCTCAATACTTGAGTAGTATTTCCTCTCTTGCTTTTTCCCAAAAGTATAAGAGTCACAATGTATAACAATCAATAAATGCCAAATAAAACTCATTTATCCCTAAGCGATTCTATTAAACGAGGTGTAAGGCCTGGAGTTTTTGTTCTTTACTTCTTCCAAAATCAAACCCACTTTCCCAAGTAAGGTAGGACTTTAATGGCTTTAATTAGTGTTTGCAACCACCAACAATAAATGAAGAATGAGAAGTAAAGAAATATCAACCAACCAATATGCATATATTCAATGTTAAACACCCATTTACATAACACCCATTTAGGGTTCACAACCTTAGTATTTAAGTTTAGCCACACATGCTAAAATATAAAATACAATGTGTAATAAATATCATAAATGTTTACAAAGTAAAAGATTCTTCAACCAAAAGCTTCCAAAAAGATGAAGTAATAAAGTCTTGGAGTGTAGTATAAAGTCTGCACAAGATACCCTTACACAAGATTCTAAAAAGCTATTTATATAGGGACCAATATCTGACAAAAATCGAACAGGTTTGCCCCTTCCAGGTCACGTATGCGACCGCAGATATGTCATATAACAGGTCTGCGGTCCCCATTTTGAGAGGTGGCATCGCGGATAGGAACCCTAACTGTTCATGTGCTGATCGCATCACCATTCTGCGGTCCGCATGTTGATTGTGCGACCGCAGAAAGTACCGCATAACTGACTCTTAGGTTTCCTTTGTGTTCATTTTGCGGCAGAAGTGCGGACCGCATATTCATTGTGCGATCACAGAAGACGTCACATTCTTGCCGTGCATTTTAGGTCCATTCTCTGTTTAGCTCTACGATTTGGTTGCTCTTCTGAGGTCCGCATATGCATTATGCGACCGCATGTTGGTCCACAAATTGGCTGTTTTGCACAACTTCCCTCTTTCTTATCTTTTTGCTTCCATTTTTGTGTCCTTGGTCTTGTCTTCCTCTTTATCTGTAAAACCACAAAATCACATAAGTATGGACTACATTTTGCAATGAAACAAGCTAATATAAGAGCAATTAGTATGTGAATGTGCCGAATTTCTTCGGCACATCATGAATTGGGAGTGATTCTTGTTGAAAATGAGGCATATAGCCTTTTTGAGTGAAGCTTGTTTATGAAAAGTCAACCCGAAGTTGACTAAGTGGTTAGAGGGCTCGAAATCGAATTCTGATGATTTGGTTAGTTCCGGGAGGTGATTTGTGACCTAAGGGAGCGATCAGAATTGAATTTGGAGCTCATGTGTAGGAATATGCTAAAATTGGCTAAGTTGGAATTTTGGCGAAATCAGATCGATAGGTGAGATTTTTATCCGGGATTTGGAATGGAATTCAGAGAGTTGCAGTAGCTTCGTTAGGTGATTTTGGACTTGTCCGCAAAATTTCGGGTCATTCGGACGTCATTTGGTTGGGTTTCGGATCGAATATGAATTTTGAAAGTTAAAGTTAAACTTAAGCTTAAATTTGTTGAAAACGGACGATTTTGATGTTAACGATAGAGTTTTGATGATTGGAACAAGTTTGAATAAGGTTATAGGATGTGTTGGTGCTTTTGGTTGAGGTCTCGGGGGCTTCGGGTGAGTTTCGGGGTGGTTTCGGACCATTTCTAGGCCATTTTTAAGTGCTGGTTTATCTCTGTAGCAATGTTCTACGCGATCGCGGACAATGGGTCGCGATCGCGGTGAGAAAAATGTGCGAAAAATATTGATGAATCGCGATTGCGTTAAATGCTCCGCGATCGCGAAGAAGGAAATTTTTGTTGCATATATCCTACTTCGGAAGCTCATATCTTGATTTGTTTTCAGGAGGTGATTCAAAAATGAAAGTTGTAGTTCAACGTGTCTAGTTTTCAGAAAACTAAAGTAACCTTGATTTGCACATATGTGTCAAAAGTTATGGACGTTACCCTATAGGGTGTCCGAGATTGTTCTCTAATACACATGTGTAAATTGAGAAGCTTATATCTCGAAATATATAAGTATTCAGGAAAATAGCAACAAATCAAAGTTATATCTCTATGTGTCTAGTTTCGAGAACATGAAACCATTTGTCATTTGCAGTTGTGTGAAAACAGTTATGACCATTATACTGAAGCCTGTCCGGAGGAACAGGAATTTGTTCACTGCGATCGCGAAGTTTTCCCCGCGATCGCGACGGGTAAATTTTGGGCCAAAAATATTGTTCTTCGCGATCGCGGAGCAATTCCTGCAATCGCGATGAGTAATATGCCTGGGCAGAATGTTTTAAAACATTTCATCCGCGAACCCCAGCTCATTTCCACCATTTTTGAGCGAACTTGAGAGCTTTTGTCGAGGGTTTTAAAGGGATATCATTGGGAATCAATTGAAGGTAAGTTTTTTGAGTTAAATACATGATTTTATCAAAGAATCTTCCATTAATTCTCTTAATTTTGGAAAGTAATCAAGAAAATTAGGGCTTTGAGCAAAAATCTTAAAATGGGGATTTGAAGGATCATTTTTGGTCCGAATTGGGAGTTCTTGGTATGTACGGACCCGTGGAGAGACGGGGATTCCAAAAATGTAACTTCCATAATTTTACGAGAAGCGTACCGAAAGTCGGATTTTGGCAACTTTGTGGATTTTAGTGTAATTCGAGTTGTTTCGATTGGGTTATGTCCCTTTAGCCTATTTTGATGCATTTCTATTGATTTTGATCAGATTATACACTTGTGGAGGCCGATTCTCGTGGCAAGGGCATTGCGGGCTAGTCTTAGAGCTGAGTCGAGGTGAGTAATGGGTTTGGGTGATGACCAGCGGGTTCGAAACCCCGGAATATCACTTTGTGACGCTGTATTGAGGCGAGACACGTACTCTCCTGTGAGTTCGGGGTCAAATGTGATTGGGGACTATGACTTAGTCCGACCTGATAGTACTATACTGTATTGTTGGCTATTATTGAGCCGGTGAACCTCCTACTTGGATGGTTGTGGATATCTTTGGGCTATGAGCTAGTTATTGGGATCTCGCGAGGATCGTTGCTATTGTTTCAACGATGTTGGCATGTTATATTGATACCAGTCATGAGATATTACTGTCTTAAATGGTTCTCCAAACTCTGGAATTTCTGAAACACTGTTTTCTACTGAATTGATAAAAAGAGATTTCAAACACTATTTTTGTGCCTCTGAGGCTTGCATTGAATTATAGCTGACTGGTCAGTAGATTGGGCTGCGCGCCGCATCATATCATGATATTGTGCTTAGGCTGTAAGAGCCCCTCTGGAGTCTGAACCCCCATAATGAGCACGGGTACTCAAATGGGTTGGGCTACCCTCCGTAGCGGTCATACTCATGTATTGCATTGCATTTAGCTATACCTGTTATTTTGATAGCTGATATTGTTGTATCGCATTGCTTAGGGTTGTATTGGGTTTTCTTACCTTTGCTGTCTTACCCTTGCTTATTACCACTAAGTTCAAAGTACTCACACTACTCCCTGCACCTTGTGTGCAGATCAAGGTACATCACAGCAGAGATGTGTCTATAGCTGTTCGGAGAGCTTCACTTGGACAGTCAAGGTAGCTGCTAGCGTCCGCAAGAACTGACTCTCCAGTCAATCTTTACTTTCCTAGAATATTCTGCACTAGTTGACACAGTTGTATACACTATCACAGCTCTATATTCTGGTAGAGGCTCATGACTTATGACTCCTGATTCGGTGGGAGGTTTATACTGGTGGGATGTCTAACCCCGATGTGTTGGATGTTATTTCATTATACTGTCATTGTTTATGCTCAAAAGGGTAAAGTGAGAGCTGCTAGCTCTCTGTTATAAATCGTTGGTCGGTTTGGCCTAGCAATGTGCTGGGCGCCATCACGACCGGGTTTTGGGATCGTGACAAGTTGGTATCAGATCTTAGGTTACTAGGCCTCATGAGTCTTGAGCCAGTTGGTATAGTCTCGTGGATCGATACGTACGCCTGTATTTATCCTCGGGAGGCTGCAGACCTTTAGGAAACACTTCACATTTCTTGGAATTCTTATCGTGCGTACTTGATTCAGCTTGAGATATAATTTTTGAAATTCCTTCCACACGTCTATGTACGCATCGAGCGCCTAGTAATATGATTGCCTTGATGTGGTTCATAAAACATCTCTATCATCACCCGATCGTGAGAAATTTCAATGTAGATTTGCCGAATTACATTCGTTGCAATCCAAGCAGGGATGTACGTTGTAATCTTCCAAACATATTAAAGTCCTTGCAGGAATCACTTAGTTCCTTGAAAGCAGACAAACTCACTTGGAACTATTATTGGTTCCCTTCTGCTAAGGTTATGCACATGTCAACGTATTGCCCGTTCTACATACTAATCGGTTTTAGAGGTTTCTAGCCATACGCCCATTACGCGTGATGCGCCAGTTAGGGAGAGAACAGAAAAGATCCCCGATCGAATAAATGCGTCTGTTCATATGGGAATTCACAACAAAGGAACTCCTTAAACAATATTATGAACAGAAGGTATGGTTTGCCAGTCGACTCTCTAACATTGATGAATTGGTTGCCGATGGGGAACAAGGAGAAGTAAGCCTCGCATAACTCGAGTGGTTGCACAATCAGGCAATGCCTGAACAAAGAGCAGAAAGGTCGGTAAAGTATGCAGTCGATTGGGAAAGGGAGATAGAATCCAGATTCGGGAAGGCTAAAAGCGAAACGGCATGACAATTTCAATCTCGTATTGACACCCTGAGAGAAGATAAAGGGATACTAGTGGCCGCTATAGACATACAGCAGGCTGATTTCTATCAAGAAAAGGCTTATTGGGCACAAGAAGAGCAGGCACTCCAAGACCAAATACAATAGATAAAATCGACCGCAAAAAGATCAAGAAGGAGTCGGGCTGATGAGTTACTCATAAATGACTTAGAAAAGAAAGCCCTCGAGCATCAAGAAGACTTGGAGAAAGCAGAAACCTCTTTAACCATAATTCGGACCAAATGGAGGAGGGGAGCACACCTACGAGCGATCCATCTGCAACAAATAAAAAGATATTATAAGGGGATCATCACTGACCTAAGGGAAACAAATACCACTCTAAAGGAGCGGGTTTTCAAACAAGCCCGGGACACCAGGACGGATAGAGACCGTTGCTACAACTTGATGGCATGAATGGAAACACAAGTGGATAGGCTCCTGGACTAAGTCACCGACAACGCTCGGATATTGGGTATAAAAAATCAATAGATAGAGCAACTTCTTGGGGAAAAGGATAGGACCAGGGTAGAATCGATGAAATTGGGCACTACATCACCATGAGATGCCTAAAATTTGAGCAAATGCCCCGTACTACCCTCTTTACTTCGGTTATAGGATATGTCCACCAAATCATGGCAGAGTTGATAAATTCTCAAAGGGATCTTGCGCCAAAATCTGCAGCGAGGCCGAACAACACCTCACGGACACAAAAGTTAAAAGCTTTGGAACATGCTTAGTGGAGTATGTATTTTTGTTTGAGTCCGTTGTCCGTTTAAAGTTTGTATATCCCTCTTTTGCATCAAAGTCTTTCGTTCTCACTTTTACAAATGTTTTATCTTTGTAAGCAGAATATTTTGATAATGAAGAAAATGATATATCTCGTATTTTTAAATTTACGATACCCGAACTACGCCCGATCTGATTAATGCGGGGATATGATGCGTAGGCAATAAACTAAAGATTTGACCACCACTAAAAGAACAAAAAAGAAACAACAAAAAAAAGGGGAACAAAAAGCAAAGGAAATCTCGAAGAGCATAAAGAAAAGCCGGAATGACACATTACAACTAATTCAATACATGTAGAAATCCACTTAACTTTATAAGTACATCACACCCCAACGTGAGATTAATTATCTGTTATTTGTTTCAAACTAACAGTTTGCTTGCCGCAAATATAGGATTTATAGAAAGGTGTTTGGTTTTGTGGTAGTCTGGCATCACAATCATAATTCACGAGGTCAAAGGTAAGTGTTCAACCATCCGTCGCAAATTCGAGAAGAAGTGTTCACACTTACTTCATGAGGTCTAAAGGAAGCATAGAAATGTCTTCGGAAATAACTCCACCAACAATCCCTCTCTCAGAAGAGAGTTCAATCACAACCATCCTAACTTCTGAATCAACCATATTGGAAATGTGGGACGCCTGGAACAGCGGAAAAGAAATGCCAAGAATAATCACTGGATTCCCCGAACTGATTCCTAGAACAGGTGGGACCTCCAATGTCCCTATCAGTTACCCAAATACTCCATCCTACCATGCCATCCCACACCGTCGGATCACCTTTTGAGTCACACCCCTAAGTGTCGGCAACCGATGCAACCTTAAATACATTCACCACCCTACCTTGCCCAGCTGCGGCACAACCCACTTTGCACAGGCCTAAAACTAACTCACCCTCGTTCACATTCCAAGCACTATCTTTCTCATTGGAACCTACTCAGTTTACTGCCAATACCTACCCTCAGCATTCTTAATACGAGTTTGTACCTAGGAAAAACCAAAACCCTAGGGCGTCCAAATAGGACGAGATTGCCAAAAGAATGAGAAGCCTCGAGCAAAGTTTGAAGATAGAGGGTTTTAGCGGCTAGAAAAGTATCTCATACACCGATCAATGTATGTTCCCGCAGGTCCATTTACCATCAGGTTTCAAAACACCTAAGTTTGAGAAGTATGACGGGCATGGCGACCCCATCGCTCATTTAAAGAGGTATTGCAACCAGTTGCGAGGAGTTGGTGGCAGGGAAGAGTTACTAATGGCATACTTCGAAGAAAGCCTGATCGGTATCGCTTCAGAATGGTTCATGGACCAAGACATCTCCCGCTAGCACATGTGGGATGATCTTTCCCGGGATTCTATTCGGAAGTTCCAGTACAACATTGACATCGCGCTGGATAGGAATTCTCAAGCAAATCATAAGAAGAAGTACTCGGAGAATTTTAAAGAATACGCCATTGAATGGCGCGAGCAAGCTTCAAGGTTAAAACCTCCCATGGATGAAATAGAAATGGTCACCGTTTTCTTACAGGCCCAAGAGCCTGATTATTTCCAGAACATGATGTCACCATGGGAAAGCCTTTCGCGGAGGCGATCAAAATCGGGGAAATGGTGTAGAACAGTCTGAAAACAAGAAGGATTTTGAGCTAGTCAATAAGAGCAACCTCCCAAGCCATTCAAGGCGGCTCTGGAGGAATAGCAAGGGGGAAGAAAAAAGAAGAAGCATCTATGGCAGTATCAGGGGCGAGGGAATATCGTAACCCCAGACACCATTTTTCAGAAAGAGCCCCGCAACACTATTACCCTCATCAAAATGCAGCCTACGAGGGAATATCGTAACCCCAGACCCCATTTTTCAGAAAGAGCCCCGCAACACTATTACCCTCATCAAAATGCAGCCTACGAGCCCCAACCATACATTGTTATGAATGCTCAACCCTATGGCTCACCACAGTATAAGACCAATAAGAACTAAGCTCCACATCCCAGAAACTAGCCTCCTTACCGAAACCAGTATAATCCCCAACCACCTGTCACGCCCCAAATCGGGGAACATGACCGGCGCCTGACCGGGTTGCCCCAGTCAAGCGGACCTAGGTGCCTTTCATTCCCACGCATTACCCCTGTGTTGATTGTTTCTCATTAACCAAATATCTTACTAACCATGAATGATTTCACATTAAACAAATAAAACCATACGAGTGATTCATTAACAAGTTTGCAGTTTTTACAACGCCCGACATAACAAAATATATATATAAGACTGGAGTCCCACAGTTTACATGTCTACAGAGCCTCTAGGATACAAAAAAGGGAAATACAATATTTGCCGGTAACAAGGCTCCGGCTATACCTTACAAAACCAAAATGAAATCTAAACAAAAGTGGCATGAACCACACGGGGCCCCAAGGAAGAAAGGGGCTCACCAAAACGGGCAGTGGAAGGAGAAGGATACTACTGCCGATGAGCTGAAATGCCTGCTACTGATCCACCTACAATCATAACACGAATGTAGCGTCCCCGGCAAAAGGGACGTCGGTACACTTGAATTGTACTGGCATGTATGGACAAACTTTGTCCCAAGTAAACTCAAGCCATTGAATTACATCAACAATTAATTAAGCCAGCCAACCATGTTTCCACATTTTCCTCATTTCAAATAATTCTCAACACAAAGCACTTTCTACGATCAACCAATTTAACAATAACCAATCAATCACGTAAAGCACAAGTAGTCAAACAAAGGGGCAATCGGTGCCCCACAGGTTGCAAACTCTCCTGCTGTCTCCTTTCACAATTTCACATTATTGATTTTTGTATCAATTTTCAATAGCGATTTCGATCGCTTTCCATCCTTATTGCCCCCGACCACCCTTATTACCTCGGCCACCCTTATCACCCCAACCCACACCTTATTTCCTCACGTTGCGGCGCGCAACACGACCCCGCCTTACAATTTAAAACACAACAATTTCAAACAGCAGATAAGGTACTACACACAGTTTCAACAAGTTCAAATAAGCAACTTGCACATTGTTTCATGTTCTCAATTATTTTTCAAATCAATATCACAACCATGTTACAATATTTCCACAATTCAAGTGTTTCATCTCTTTCCACAATAAACAAATTCTCAAGCGTTTCGTTTGTTTTACACAAGGTGCCATATAGGCCATCATAATCATTATTCACAATTCTTTACCCATTTCGACTCTCATTTAATCTTCGGTTCATATTCTATACCACATCACTCATATTTCAACAACAACTTTGAGAATTTCACACAATTCGTCAAATTAACACTAACCAAACAAATTTCACACATATAGGCGATTTCACAAGAATCAAAATTAGCCATACATACCTGGTGATGAGTTTTCTTCCTACTTTATGCTTACCCAAGATATCCTACTCTTGCCAACCTTGTTCTTGAAGACTCTTACTTCTACTCACTTCTTTTTACTAGAAATCAAGTTCAATAATCATACATGAGTGTAAAAGTTCTATTTTCAAAAGCTATTATATGCAAACCTCTCTTTACCCAATTTAAAACTGAAAATCAAAGAAAATAATTAGGGTTTTTACCTTGAAAAGATTTGGGGAAGTTGAATCTTTGCCCTAGAATCCTTTGAACTAAGATGGTTGGAACAATCTTTGAAGATGAAAGATTTCTCTCTCTAAAAACCCTCTCTTCTCTCTCTAATTTTGGTAAGATGATATGATAAAATGAAGAAGAAAGGTGTTATATTAAAGAAGAGATCGGGTCAAAATGTTACAAAAACCTGGACCGGGTCAATTATGCGGTGCACTTTGCGACCGCAGAATCAACATGCGGTCCGCATAGTGACCGCATAATGGCCTCAAAAAATGAATCAAGTTCTGTTACAGAATGCGACCAATATGCGGTCCGCATTCTTGATCTGCGGTCGCAAAGTGCACCGCAGATTCACTATGCGATCGCATATCGACCGCATTTTCAACACGATTTCTGGGAGGCTTCTGTTAAGCTTTGAGGCAAGAATGCGGTCCGCATAACAGGTTTGCGGTCGCATTCTTGACCGCATATTTGACCCTTTTCTAGAAAACTTTATTCTCTACATTTTTGACACTTAAATCACTACCAAGGGTCTGAACCGCGGCGAGCAAGCTCGCCGCGAAGAGTTCAACGCATTCCTAACACATTATTCGGACCATGACACTATAGCTACTAGGTTTTATGCACAAAAATTTTACGGGGCCTTACACCATCCCAAATAACTTCCGTCCCCGAGAACCTCCCAGGATACAAACCTTCACCCCATCGGTGAACTATATTCTGAATTGCTCCCTAAGCTTATCCAAATGGGTCTTCTACTACCCGTACCCCAAAATGGCCAGTACCCAGAATCACCATCATATCGATGGGGCATCAGGTGCCCCTATCATTCAGGGGCAGAAGGGCACGATACCAACAATTTCTGGACTCTAAAAAGAGCAATTGAGGATTTGATAGAACAAAGAAGATAGTGGTAACGGATGAGGAAGTCCCAAATGTGACCAATAATCCTTTGCCCACTCACAATAATGGGCCACTGATCGGGATAATCTGTAAGGACAAGGAGTTTGATCCCGCTTTGAAGACCATAATTGCCATTATTGACATGGAAAAAAGCCTACATCAACCGTGAAGCAAGAGAAAGGGGAAAATAAGACTGAGACTACCAAGGCTGAGCTTGGAAGGAATGTTGAACCCAAAACAGAGACGGGGGTGCTCCCGAAAAGGGAGATTCTCTATGGTCCGTGAGGTCGCCCACAGATGCCTCAAAGGCTTGAATTAAAAAGATGAGTACCAATATATGTACCGAAATGGACCTATAGGGTCCGGGTAACAGTTAAACCACCTCGGCTAAGTGAACCATTGGTTATCGGACACACACCGCAAAATCCAATAACGGACCCATCCATAGTGCCTTGGAATTATTAACGAACATTGATTACCTACAAAGGCAAAGAAGTCACAAGGGAGCTATCGGAAATACTTCTGCTAAGAAGTATTGGGACATACAAGAAGTGAACAACAATACACGGAAATGCTTCCCACCTAAGAAGCCTGTGAGCGCCGAAGAAGCAGAAGTTTTCTTCAAGAAGATGAAAATACCCGACTTTGAGGTGGTGGATTGGTTGTGCAAGCACCCTGATAAAGTATCCATGCTATCCTTACTCATGAGTTCTTCCGAGCATCAAAATGTCCTACTGAAGACCTTGAATGAAGCGCATGTACCGGTTGAGACTTTTGTAGAGCAATTGGAAAGAATGGCAGAACAATTCTTTGCAGTCAACCAAATTTCCTTCAGTAATAATGATTTGCCCCCAAAAGGGGCCGCACATAACAAGGCCCTACAACTAACAGTCAAATGCGAAGGTTACTACATGAAAAAGGTCATGGTGGATGGAGGTTCCGGAGTAGATATAAGCCCGCTTTCCACTTTATATTGCATAGAGATTGGGACCGAAAGAATTCGACCCAATAATGTGTGTGTACGAGCTTTTGATGGAATAAAAAGGGACACAATCAGAGAGACATACTTGATTCTGACCATCGGCCCAGTAATTTTGAAGTAACTTTCCAAGTTCTGGACATGGACACATCCTACAACTTTCGCCTGGGAAGGCGCTGGATTCACGCAAGCGCAGCTGTACCTTCTACCTTGCACCAAATGGTGAAGTTTGAGAATGAAGGGAAAGAGATTGTGGTCCATAGGGAAGATGAGCAATCAATACATCGAGACCCATCAATCCCATGCCTTGAAGTAAGAGAATGAAGCGAACATATAGTTTACCAGGCCTTCGAAGTTGTGGTTGCCGATCAACCTGAAGAAGGAGACCCTGTCACACCTCCCTTTTTACTACTTTTTTAAAGATAAAGTATACCCCATTATTTACTAGTACACCCCAAGAAGGGATATAATAATAACAATAGGGAAGGAGTTTTTCCACTTTAAGGACAATTAGAATGACAATTATTTAGATTTCAGAGTCGCCACTTGGGAAGATAATGGTGTCCCAAGTCACCGATTTAATCCCAAATACGAGGAAATATGACTCTGTTTTTACAGTCCGTGAAACTAGAAATTCGGATAAGGAATTATGTTAACCCGAGAGAAAGTGTTAGGCACTCCCGAATTTCATGTCTTTAGCACGGTCGCTTAACTGTTGTATTTGTCCTATTTGATTTCTTTATATACTTTTACAAATGCGAATGTCCCATTTGATTATTTTAACGACTTGCGACATCACGAAAATGCATTTCGAGTCACGCTGCAACCAGTACGCATGTGACTTTAGTGCATTTCAGCGTCGCCGGAATTTGAGATTTGAGTCACATAAATGTGCACTCGTATTAATGATGTATATTTTAGTCATGCCTATAACGTCTACACCTTATTATCTTTAGGAAAGACTGTGAAATTCACTATACGGTCCTTCCGATTCTAACATTTATATTAAAATTCATATGGGGGCCCCGTGTGTCTTTTCATTTTTAATACGAGGCTCATCCCTTATTTTTAGAAGTCCAAACTTATCATGTACTATGTTTTTCTATTTCTGTTTTTTCCTCCTAACTAGAATATGGTTTTGTATTTTCTGAACTCATTATTACTAGGTCCAGACAAATTATTTACTACTAGGCCTGGACTTCTGGACTACTTTAACAGTCCATTGTGTGCGAATGGGCCTCTGAAGCCCAGTGTATGTGAGTATCTCTACTTGATGACCCAAAGGTGACTTTAAACGAATTTGGGCCTGTATTCATGTCCAGGCCCAGAGTAAATGGATGAAATGTAGAACATGATTGTAATTTCAACATAAAATTGAAACAAATGTTCTTCAAATAACAGAATAAACCAATACGATTCATATTATTTCATAAGGCACCAGATTACATACCAATCACTACTAATTTCGTATTCAAATAACTAATTAAACACTTTAAGATCAGAAATTTGGTACTGACACTATTATTTCAAATTCTTAGGCAGTAATTATAATACTAGTTGTAAACTGATTTATTGCTTGACTTTAACTAAAGGAAAACAATATCGAAATAACAACTTGTTAGGCTTGAATTATTATCAACTACAAAACTCTAAATTATACTATAAGTAAATCATTCTTAAATGAGACTAGATAACAAAGCAGTTTAAACTTTATCCACTTATTTCCTTTTTCTGAACTAGTCGATCCTGGTTCAAAACTTAATTAACAGAGGTAGTTCATTACTAGCTTTTATATATACTGGTTTCGTAGGTGAATTAATTTTAGTATTAGCCTGTTTTGAACTTGGATTAAGTGATAGCTATTTCTAATTACGTAATACTACTATACTAGCTATTCTATTTCATCTCGACTTCATTTTTTTTTATGCTGAAAATGGGGTCTCTCTCTTTTCTAAGATTTCGGTTCCCATTTTCTTTGATTGTTTGAATGCTGAAAATGTTTCTCTTTGATGTTTCTTGATGTTCTTGTGAGCCTATCTCTTTCGCATGCTTAAGATCTATCTCTGTTACACAAGCCTAAATTTGTTATA
The DNA here is from genome assembly GCA_032618575.1 of Nicotiana noctiflora. Lineage (NCBI taxonomy): Eukaryota > Viridiplantae > Streptophyta > Magnoliopsida > Solanales > Solanaceae > Nicotiana > Nicotiana noctiflora. The sequence continues at coordinate 33,936 of JASVEL010013054.1, forward strand.
GCATTCTTAGGGTTTTTAATGATTATCACACATGAATCATGGTTAAATAGGCTTGTTTATGTGTTTGTTCATCATGCTTTGTCTAAATTTAACCTTTGATTAATTGGGATTCAACCATTATCAAAATTTCCATCTGAGTTCTAATTGATTGAAAATTAGTTTGCGATAAAGGCTATATGTGCAAAATAGCATAAACCGGTTATATTTATAATTTGATTCATCTGTGAGACCATTCTGAATCTTTGATGTTTTGCGATTTGGGTCATAGTTGTAAATATTTTGTGGTTAATTCTGAAAGCTAAATAAGATGGCTATTTTTGAAATAACTAAGTTTGTTCGTTAAAGTGGCTATCTATGTTATGAAGTGATTATGCTGATTTATTAAGTGGTTAGTTTTGAAAACTTATGCATGTTAGTTGACTTGTGTTAATAATGGGTTACATGTTAAATAAGGCTTTACGTCTGTTAAATGTGGTCTAAATTGAAAAGGGATTTGGGGTCTAAATCTGGCTAAATCTTAAAACAATTTTAAAAATTGGTTATTAGTTAAATAAGCCTTAACCCTAATCTACCAAAACCTTTGTAGGTTGGGTAAATAAGAAAAACAGTAAGGGTATAATAGGAAATAATAAATGGCATTATTGATGATTTAATAGAGCCTATAGGGTTAGAAATGACTTTAGTGCCTAGTATTCCCGTGATTTCCTACAAAATAAAGGATAAATTGGGCATAATGAAAAGGCAGTCTTGAAATAAAACTTAGCAAGTGAGGGTAACTTATTAAAATACACCTAATAGAACACCAATGAATTACCTAGAACCTTCTAGCAAGGGCTAGAAGGCATTTCGACACACACTTAATGAACTAATCTATAAATAATTGCAAAATAAGGGGAGGGGATTAGAAATAACTTATTTAAATTCCCCCCCCCCCCCCCCCCTAATTCCACCCCAAAATTAGTCTATAAATAGGCTTCTAGTAAGCCTGAAAAAGGGGTTCTAGATTCTGCATTTTACAAAATGGTTTAGGTTGGAAGATATATGATATAAAGGCTGGAAATTACATTCTAAAAAAAGTTCCATACACAGTTCTGAAATTGAGTGATAGTGCTGAATCTTGGGTCTATATACTACAATCTTTAGTTGATTACTTTGGGTATAAATCTGGGAGTTCCTGCTGGGTTTGTTATCCTTCAACTTATTTGGATTCTGCTTGAGCTCTTCGATTCTACTTGTTGATTTGCTGGACCGTTATATTTGGGATTCTATTTGCTGCTCTGTTGCTGCTATTTTGCTGACTATTCTTCATCCTCAAGCCTAGACTCATAGACTGTTTTGTGAATCATGTACACTCTCATTTCCTGAAGATGTAATCGCACATTGTTTGAAGGAATGAAATCATATGAGTTGTTTGGATTATTTTACCTCTGTTTTTCCTTTAGCTTTGTAATTATTATATTTTAGAATCCTTGTAATTCATTAGGTTGGTTTGTAATAACTAATACCTGTATGAAGTCGAAGCAAAAAAATAGAGTATATAGCATAGTAATATATAATTATATATAGCTATCACTTAATCTAAGTTCGAAACAGGTTAACACTGAAATTAATTCACCTATTGAAACTGGTATAAACATATGAGATGGTAATCAACTACTTTTGTTAACTAGGTTCTGATTCAGGATCGATTAGTCCATAAAAAGAAATAAGTAGATAAGTTAAAACTGCTTTGTTATTCAGTCTCATTTAATAATAATATAATGTAGAATGTGTAATCAATAATAATCCAAGCATGTTCAGTCTATTAAAATTACTGCTTAAGTACTTGAAATAAAAGTGTTAGTACCTAATTCCTTTTAGTGTGTAATCAGTTATTAGAATTCGTAGTCAGTATTGTTTGACATGTAATCTGGAGCCTTATGAAATAAAATAAATCTTATTGGTTTACTCTGTTGTTTGAAGAATGTTTGTTCGAATTTTTTGAAAATACAAGTCTGTTCTACATTTCATCTGTTTATTCTGGGCCTGGTCGAGAACACAGGCCCAGATTCGACTAAATTCACTCTTGGGTCGTCAATTGGTGATACTTGCATATACTGGGTTCCAGAAGCCCAATCGCACATAATGGACTGTTAATACAGTGCAGAAGTCTAGGCCTGGTAATAAATAATTGTCCTGGACCTAATAATAACAAATTTAGAACATACAAAACTATATCATGACTAGGAGAAAAAACATAAACAGCAAACAAAGTATATGATAAGTTTGGACTTATAAAATAAAGGGATGAGCCTCGTATTAAAATGAAAAGAGACGCGGGTCCCCCATATGAATTTTAATAATAATTTTAGACTCGCGAAGACCGTTAAGCGAATTTCACAGTCTTTCCTAAAGATAATAAGGCGTAGACGTTGTAGGCACGACTAAAAATATACATCCTTAATACGAGTGCACATTTATGTAACTCAAATATCAAATCTTGGCGAAGCTAAAACGTATTAAAGTCGCAGGCGTACTGGTTGCGGTGTGACTCGAAATGTATTTTTGCGATGTCGCAAGTCGTTAAAAATAACAAAACGGGACATTCACATTTGTAAAAGCATATAAATAAATCAAATAGGTCAAAAACAACAGTTGAGCGACCGTGTTAAAACCACAGAATTCGGGAGTGCCTAACACCTTCTCCCGGTTTAATAGAATTTCTTATCCAGATTTTTAGTTTCGCGGATTGTTAAAACAGAGTCATATTTCCTCCAATTCAGGATTAAACCGGTGACTTGGGACACCATTATCTTCCGAAGTGGAGACTCTGAAATGAAAATAAATCCCATTCCGATTGTCTCTAAAATGGAAAAAATCCTTCCCTATTGTTATTATTATATCTTATCTCGGGGTTTATTAGTAAATAACGGGGTATACTTTATCTTCGGAAAAGTAGTGAAAAAGAGAGGTGTGACAGCTCTGGCAACTCTGCTGGGGATAAGCAACCCAGAATTTCGGTTTAGGGTTTAAGAATTCGAGCTTGATAAAATTATTGTTTTTTATATTATTTGATTTCATTATATGCTTTGATCAATGTGCTACATGTTTACCGCTTTGAAATTACGTGAACTGTATATAAAAAAATTATGCCGAAAACCCTTCTTTTCTTACCTACGGGGATGTGCGTACTGGTTGAGACTCCCTTTTCTGTTCGTGTCAATACCCTAATAAGAAATAGAGGCCGGATAAGTTACAAAGCCGGACGACCCCATGGGTCCTGGGTACGTAGCCCCCTCCTCGATCCGAGTTGTCCACTCGGGTACACAGTCTAGTACCATAAAAATATCAGGATATTGAGCCTAGATTTAGGACGATTATTTGCATCATATCGGACTTATGGGACTCAACACAGGGGTTGGGTCCGTCTAAGATAGGTGACCCGGGATCAAAAGACAGAGCATAATATATGTTGCATTTATTTGTCTTGGATTATTATGCGGACCGGCTAAATTCCTGAAACAAAAAGAAAGAAAATTCTAGAGTAGAAAAATATCAAAATATTGACGAAACGCTGTCGAAAATTTGAAAAATAGGTAGACCAAATTTTGTTGAAATAATTGGTCACAAAATAATTTGACCAAACTATGCAGGTTTGACTCTCACCACTAGGTGAGATACGTCGGCAACCCTTGACGTGTCCAACCACCCCTTTCAAACAATGACCATAAAAATGTCGAATTCTCAATAAATCGAAGTGATGCTATTTTTGAAAATAGCCGAATGTTCCAAAAGGACGACGAAAGGTTGTTTTTGCAATAAATGGCCGCTTCGAAGTCATTTCTTTTCCTTTTTAAATAATAGCCTTTAAGTTTTCAAATGAAATATGGAAAGGTTAATTCTTTCAGAATAATGAAAAATTGTCTTTGAAAAATATTTTCCTTTTTGAATAAAATCGCCTTTAATAAATGTGCAGGATGAGCACAATACAAAATGAACCCTTTGTACTAATTAACAAAATCCCTTTGGATTTGCGGTTATGGTGGAACGATCTAGGCCAAGAGAGACAGGTTTGGGTCAATAGATACCCTAAAAGATCTTACTGGGTTGATGGACATAATACCTCAGGGTGATATTATTCGGGCTCTCATTGCTTGTTGGGATCCAGCACATAATGTGCTCCACTTCTCAAATTTTGAGCTCACTCCTACATTGGAAGAAGTTGCTTATTACATCGGGAAAGTCGAGGTTCCTCTAAAGGACAAGTATCTGGTGGCTCCAAGGGCTATTACAGTGCATAGATTCCTCGACTACCTAAAGATTGCCAGAAACATTCACAATGAAGACTTGGCTCACGGTTTCTGTACTATGAGTTTTATATACCACAAATATGGTCATATTAGGGGATTTAATGACCCAACAAACAAATTCTGCAGCAAAGCAAACCGGGTTAAGTGGGAGGAACATAGGTGCTTCGCCTTTATGGTGGCCTTTTTGGAATTGATCATATTCCCGAGGAAAGATGGAAATATTGATATTAGAGTCGCCAAAATTGCCAGTACTCTCATTGTGCAAGACAATAACACACTGGCACCGATGATAGTGGCCGATATCTTCCGTGCCCTCACATCCTGTAATACAATACATCACTTCTTCAAGGGATGCAATTTAATTCTCCAAATGTTGATGATAGAGCATTTGTGCCGCCACCCTCAGTTCTCAAGTTACGGATCATCTGAAAAGACGTGTATTGAAGAATTTTATGTGAGAATGATAATAGGTGAATTTGACTATATTTACGGCATATATAATAACACTTTATTGTTTTTTTTGATATTGTTTATGATGACAAAATGCTTTTATTAGTGTTTCTAGCATGTTGTAGGTACAAATGAGCTAATGAAGACTAAAACAGCAAGTTTTAGAGTCAAAAGATGGTGAAAAAGGCCAAAGTTAGTACAAGTCAAGAAATTATGCTGAAAATAGTCGGGAAGGTGTGATTCCGAGCTATATAGATGTTATGGCATGAATTTAAGTGATTTGGAGCTTTGATGTCTGAGTAAAAGCTCAAGGAATTAAGCCGGGATCATGTTCGGGGGTCAAATTTGATAGTTTAGTATAAACAAAGACTCGATGAGGCATATTGTGCACTGTCTAGTAAATTGGAGATAACTTTTTTCTCAGAATTCCGTTTTGGCTCCATCATATATGGTTAGAAAGCTAACTTAAAGAGCGTGAAATACCACGGTTTCACCGCGACCGTGGTTTAACCACGGCAGAAGAGGTTTGCGGAAGATTTTGAAGTTCAGAGGAGTGGATTTTCTGCGGTCCATCCGCTACCGCGGACGAAACATGAGCGAGGCCAAACATTTGAAGGCTAAACTTGTCAATATGCAATTTTTGTAACCTAAAACCTTTATATAATGATAGGATTCCCCAAGAGAAGCATGCATTGTATTATCACTACTTTTGCAAGAAAACTAGTAAGAGAGAACTCTCTCAATATTTTTCTTTCTTTTACATTGAATCTTTTATTATGAATTCAATTATTATTCTTGTTTCTTTGATTATGACTAGATAATTCTTTATCTAAGGTTTTTATGGAACCTATTGAGTGATGAACTTCTGGGTCATGTGATTACAAATTGTTAGCTAGATTTCTATTTGTTCAACTTCGTTCTTGTTGTAGTTACTTGATAGGATCCCCGATTAGCTATGCCTATTTAGTGTGCAAAACTTGGAAAAGAGTGCATATTTAGGTATATTGTTGAACAATACCACACCTAGATTATTGGAGGAATCTAGAATTTTAGGCGTAAAGCTGGGATTAGGAATAACGAAACCTTGGGTGCAATCTAAAGTGAACTATTCAAATTAAAGCTAGCTAGGGTAGCTCGATAGAGTGGACTAGTAAATTATTGTAGTTGCTAGGGAGAGAATTACGTTAAAAATAGCGTACATGATTGATAGAATAATATTGACAATTTGTATGAGCATAAATAGAAGGGATTCCATCAATAGGGAAAATCAATACCTTAGTCTTTCTCTTTATTCTTTACTCAACATTCAATTCTTTCATTCAAGTCTTTAATTCTTGCAAAAGTTAGTTGTTAGAAAACATCCACAAAAATATATTCAAATTGTGGGAAGCAGCTTCATAAGTGTTCTTGGGTTGTGAAAGTTGCAGTTGATAGGTTAATTCCCTGTGGGATATACTCTGGACTTAATTAACCGCTTTATATTGACTACGTTTGTTGCTTGGACATGAATAAATTTTGTCGCCGTTTCTGGGGGAATTAACGGAATTATCAATTGCCATTGACAGAACTAAAAGATTATTGTGTAGTCAGGTTCTTTCTACACTTTACATTGAAATTTATGAAGGTTTTTGAGTTGGATACTTAGGTGCATGCCTAGAAACTCTACAAGGACTGGAGAACTAATTGAAAGACTCTCAGACCCAGAGAAAACTTTCCGGGCACGTAACAGGTCAATTAAACAACTTCAGCAATCTCAGCAACCAATTAAACTTTCGACATGGGAGACGTGAACGACCCAAACCAGCAAGCTGGGTTGAACGCACGGGAGGCGCAGGAAGGTGCATTATTTGACTGGGCACAACCAACCGCGGATAATTTGGCAGCTGCCATTATTGTGCCAGTGATTCAAGCTGAGTCTTTCCAGATTACTAACAACATGCTACACTTGTTGCAACACAAGGGATTATTCTGTAGGACTCTTGTTGAAGACCCACAACAGCACCTGAAGCACTTTCTCTCTATATGCAAGACGCATAGGCAACCAAATGTGACACTGGAAGCCATCAGACTATTGCTATTTCCATTCTCATTTATAGGGGTTACACAGGTATGGCTAAACTCACTCCCCATAAACTATATTGCAACATAGGATGAGTTAGTCAAGCAATTCCACAACAACTTTCATCCACCTAACAAGACAGCTTAGCAAATTGATGAGATTGTGAGCTTCAAGCAGAAACCAATGGAGACATTACATGAAACTTGTGGCGGATTCAAAGGTATGTTTTTTATGTGTCCTCACCATGGGCTTCCTAAGCAGATGTTGTGTCAAGGATTCTATATGGGGCTTTCAAACAATATGAAGAATATAGTAGATGCCTCAGCAGGTGGGGATTTTCTGAGCAAGACTCGGAGAGAAAGCCAAAATTTGCTTGACAAGATGGCTCAAAACACTGGGTGGACGACCAGGAATGCTCCCATCACTACAGTGGTACCCTTTATACCTCTGAATCCTTCCAACACACTGGAGGAGAACGTGGCTACTTTATTGACACAAATGAGCATCCTAACGTAGAAGGTGGAAGAATTAGGTGTCAAGCAGCAGGTTCATATTGTAGACACTACCAATGGTGGTTTATGCACATCTTGCATTAGCCAACCCATAGGTAATCCATGGGCTGCAGACCAAGAACATCAGCACCAGCATGAAGACATCAACTATGTGGCTAATTATGGAGGGCATCGATAGGGTAACCAGAGTTGGGGTCAGCAGGCTCCACAGTAGTACAGGCCTCCTCAGCCGTAGTACAATGCAGCAGGTATGAGGCCACCAAACAACATGGCTACATATCCTAGACCTCAAAATTTCAATAACTAGCAGCAGGGGTATCATCCATCTCCATTACAGCATGGGGGTAGACATGACGATGGGTTCGCAAGGTTGGAAGCTATGATGCACCAGGTAATTGGGTCATATGCCAAAACCAGTGAGAGGATAGATGCACATGATGCAGCTATCAAGAATATTGAAGTACATGTGGGCCAGATTGCTATGTCACTTAACAATCTTCCTCAATGGACATTGACTGCTACTTTTCCTCGAGCTCGGTTTGCCAGACAAATGTCTATTCTCAGGCATTGGCGTTCATTTCTGATTTGTCGAATATTTGCTTCCGGGAATTGCCCATCAGGACTTATTTCTATCGCTTGCTGGCTGAGGTCCCCATTTTTTGGTATGACCTGATATCTTCTGAGTTGCCTTAATAACCGGTATGGCGCATAAGGCTGGATGCTATTAAGACCCATTATCAGAAAATACGACCCTTCTGCTGGC